>JADBJO010000411.1:0-135000 GCA_016801955.1 Conus betulinus
CAAAGCCACTGTAGTGCCTGTATTTCTTTGCACTCTGACCGTGCCGCCTACTGAAGATCAGCTGCACACAGCCGTTTCTCCCGCTTCCAGTACACCCTCCAAATTTCAAGTCTCCAGGCAGACTGTGACTTGGCTGCTGAAATACATGAGATTTTGTGTTATATAAACAAAGTCTGCTTGCTTACTTCCCTTCTCATATGCTCCTCGACCTTCACCTTGCATGTATCTACTGCCTGTGCTTTGTATTTGTTCACGCATGAGTCCAAAAGGACGAGTTTTCTCTCTTTGTTTGTGTTTTGATATTTTTCTGTTCTTCTCTTTTGGTAGTTTGTTGTTGTTGTTGTTGTTGTTGTTGTTGTTGTTGTTACCCCTGGTCGGCTGTGTGTTTTTTTGCCTTGGGGGAGGGGGATTGCCTTATCCTTCCCCTGTTTTCTCCTTATTACAAGTGCATGATACAGAAAACGTGTAAGAAACCATAGTAAAAGAATGTTATACAACAGCCAAACCCTACGGTTCCACCTCCTCAAAAACAAAACAAAACACAGGCATACTCTGTGAGTAAGCCGATAAATATTGGGAAAAGAGGCAAAGAAAAAAAAACACGAAAGAATAAACACAAAAAATAGGAGGGAGGGCGGGGTGTGGTGTGTGTGTGGGGGGGGGGGGGGGGGGGGGGGGGGGGGGGAAAGGGGGGGGGGGAAAACGGGTTGGAGAAAAAGAGAAAGGAGAAAAAATGGAACGACGAATCAAATCTTATTTTCTTCTTCTCTCGGGAAAAACGAAAAAAAAAACAAAACAAACAAACAATCAAACAAACAAAGTGGAGTGGGGAAAAATGCACAAAGAAAAGGAGGAAAGGAAGCCCAATCGAGTCATGGGGTTTTTCTGCCCCGACCGGCTCCTACCCAGAGTTGAGTTTGCTGCGGACTCAGTTGGGAAGACTGGGACCCACACAGTCGAGTTTCATCCACTTAATGGATGCGTTTCTGAGAGTGTTGCTCAAAATACATTGGCCATGTTACAGTCAGTGTTGAAGCTAGCCATGTTACAGTCAGGTTGACGTTAGCCATGTCACAGTCGGTGTGTCGTTTGGCCATGTTACAGTCAGGTTGAAGCTTAGCCATGTTACAGTCATGTTGACGTTGGCCATGTTACAGTACATGGTTGACGTTGGCAATGTTACAGTCATGTTGACGGGTTGGCCATGTTACAGTCATGTGTTGACGTTGGCCTTGTTACAGTCCTGTTGACGTTACAGGCCATGTTACGTTGGCCAGTCAGTGTGTTGACGTTGGCCATGTTACAGTTACAGTGTTGACGTTGGCCATGTTACAGTCAGTGTTGACGTTGGCCATGTTACAGTCATGTTGACGTTGCCATGTTACAGTCAGTGTTGGTGTTGGCCATGTTACAGTCAGTGTTGATGTTGGCCATGTTACAGTCAATGTTGACGTTGGCATGTTGGCAGTCATGTTGACGTTGGCCATGTTACAGTCATGTTGATGTTGGCCATGTTACAGTCAGTGTTGATGTTGGCCATGTTACAGTAATGTTGACGTTGGCCATGTTACAGTGTTGATGTTTTGGCCATGTTACAGTCAGTGTTGGTGTTGGCCATGTTACAGTCAGTGTGTTGACATTGGCCATGTTTACAGTCATGTTTGATGTTGGCCATGTTACAGTCAGTGTTGATGTTGCCATGTTACAGTCAGTGTGATGTTGGCCATGTTACAGTCATGTTGATGTTGGCCATGTTACAGTCAGTGTTGACATTTGCCATTTACAGTCAGTGTTGATGTTAGACATATATTACAGTCTGTTGCTGTGGGCTGTGTTGTGCTGTGTGGATGGTGGTTGTAGTGTGATGTGTCAGAGGTGATGTTTGTGGTGGGTGGTGACAGTGGTGTTTGATTGTGGCAGAAGGTTGTATGGGCACTAACACTTTCTGTCTGTGCTCTGCTGCTGCTCATCTCCAGCAAGACGAAGAGGTAGAAAGTAGCAGCCATCAGCACTACCCAAAGGTAGAGTTTGCAGTGTGTGTAAATTTGGATATATCTTATTGTTACTGGGTCTGTTGGTATGTGGGTCAAGTTGTAGTTGTGTCTGTTGTGATGGATGTCAAATTGTTGTGTCTGTTTTGAAGGATGTCAGGTAGTTGTTGTGTCTCTTATAATGCATATCAAATAGTTGCTATCTCTGTTGTGATAGATGTCAAATAGCAGTTTTTGTCTGTTGTGATGGATGTCAAACGCCTGGTATAGGTGCATCTGTTGTGATGTATGTCAGGTAGTTGCATCTGTTGTGATGTATGGCAAATAGTTGTGTCTGTTGTGATGTATATCAAATAGTGATTGTGTCTGCAATGATTTATTTCAAATCTGTTGTGATGTTTGTCAAGAAGCTATGTTTGTCAGATAGCTATTGTGTCTGTTGTGATGGATGTCAGGTACCTAACGTATATGACAAACATACATCAGGTGGTAGTTGTCTGTTGTAATATGTGTGTGTTATTACATCTGTTGTGATATGAGTCAGGTAGCTGTTGGTTTCTTTTGTGATATATCAGGTCATTGTTACATCTGTTGTGATATATGTCAAGTAATTGTTGTGCCTGTTTTGATCTTTGTCAGGTGGTTGTAATGTCTGTTGTTACGTATGTCAGGTGGCTATTATGTCTGTTGCAATGGATGACAGGTAGTTGTGTCTGTTGTGATGTGTGTCAGTTAGTTACTATGTCTGTTGTGATGGATGTCAGGTAGTTATTACATCTTCTCTGGTCAATGTCAGGTACTTGTGTGTGTTGTGATGTATATATGATAGTTGTTTATGTCTGGTTGTGATGGATATCAGATAGCTATTATGTCTGTTATGATGTATATCACACATAAGGTAGTTATCATGTCAGCAAGTGGTGGATGTTAGGTAGATATTGTATATCTTTGTGATAGATGTCGGGTAGTTATTTCTGTTGGGGCATATGGCAGGGTAGTTATGTCTCTTTTGATGCATGGTAGGTAGTCATTATGTCTGCTGAGGTGGCTGTCAGGTAGTTTTGTCTGTTGCGATCTACGTTATGTAGTCATCTCTGTTATTATATACATCATGTAGTTGTTGAGTCTGCTGCAAATTATGTCAGGTAGATGTCATGTCTGTTGTGATATATGTCAGGTTACTGTTTTTGTCTGTTGTGATGTCTGTCAGGTAGTTATTACGTCTGTTGTGGGGGATGGATAATGATGAACACTGAATGATGTGATTAAAACATGTTTTGTAGCACAAAGGTATGGACACAGGATGAAAATAAAAATCAAATGAACACTATTGTATATAAGGCTCATGGTGGATGTGGGATGGTTGGGTTGAGGGATGGAGAGAGACCAGTTTGAGAAGGGCAGGGAATGGATTTGAAAAAGGGAAGAAAGGAAGGACGAAGCAGTGACAGCAGTTACTATGGTCAGGTATGTGGAGGGAGTAGGGACCGTGTCACTCAGGGACAGACTGTCTGACAGTGTACAATGATATTGCAGTAACCGAGGTCAGTATGGGTCTGCAAGGCATTGAATGAAAACAGGGATGGCTGATCACCCTGATATGGCTAGGTACCAGTGAAGTGTCATCTCTGGTGGGTAATGGCCTGACATGGATACCCCATAGACATTGCTGTTGCCGAGACGGCCATAGAATGACTTGGGTGTGGATGGGGCAGGGGGATTGTTTTTTTATGTGATGTTACACATGGCTTCACATGCTGTTGCTTTATAAATGGTACTGTAGGTGCTTCACTTAAGAATTTATACCAGTAATATAGATTGCTGCTTACCACTAGTGAATGTACATTGAGAAGAAAATGCATTGCTGCTGCCTCACAATTTCATCCTAAATCTATTAGTACAGATGCTTCATTCATAACAAAAAGTAACACAATATGACATGAACAGTAAAGTTGCCTTTATTTTATCTGTTTTTTTTTGTTGTTGTTGTTGTTCATCTCTCTCTTTCCTGCTGCCTTTCTCCCTCCATATGTCCCTCTTCCCATCCCTCCCTCTCTGTCTCTCTCATCCTCTCCTACACTTGCCTGACCCTTTCCTCTGTTTGTCTGCTTCTCTCTCTCTCTCTCTCTCTCTCTCTCTCTCTCTCTCTCTCTCTCTCTCTCTCTCTCTCTCTAAAGCAGCCTTTTGTTTCAGAGTTTGACAGAGGAACAGATACAAGATGCCAGGGAAAAAATTTGAGGACTATGACAGAGTAAGTTTTTAACTGATCCGAACATTGGTGTATACCAGCTAATGGCTGAAATGTTTGGGTTTTTTTTTTAAACAAAATACCTCAGATTTGATGGCATCCAGGCACGGTTTTATGGAAGGAGGGTTGGGGGGGGGGGGGGGGGGGGGGGGAGCCCTCAACAGGCGCTTGTACCAGTTGAACCTTTGCTGAACTTGTATGGGTACCTACTGACTGCTAGGTGGTCGTGGAAGGTTTTCAAACTGTCCAAATCCAGTCCCATTGGTTCCAACTCAAAAACATCAGTCCCCCCAGGCAAACACCGGATTTGGTTACAGGCTAATATTCTAATTTTAATTTCAGAAGAGAAGGTGCAGTAGGGGAAGGATCTGGAGATAGATTAGAAAGTTTGTATTTGTTATTACTGTTGTTAGATTATCAGTTCAAGCTATTTTTCCACTTCAATTTTTTTTCTCTTTCTTTAACTGTTTTCCTGAATTTCTGATGCATTTCATCTTTGTTCTAAGACTCTTGGCACTTTTTTCTTTCCCTACAGTCTATGGCATGTTGTAAACACTGCATGAATTGATCACTAAATAATTGCAAATTTTGCCCTGAAATGGGTCTGGTTATCTCTTCCAAAGTGCTATTTGCAAATGAGACATTTGCAATATATTTTTTTTGTTGCAACCCCCCCCCCCCCCCCAACTATTGTTGCATTAAAAAAACAACTGTGATTTAATGTAAGCTGTTCTATGCGATGTGTGTAAAATGTGATGTATGATGAAAACCCATATGATGTGATGTAATACAAGTCACAACATAGACCTGCGAACTGTTTCTTTTTGAGTGTAGCATGCTACACTGGGCATTGAATGACTCTGCTGCTGCATTCACCTTGAAACGTATACTGAAGAAGCAAAAATGAAGCATTTTTTTGGTCATCTTTGTGAGATGTTTGATACCAAGTGTTAACTTAAATGACTGGAGTGAGAACAGAGGAAAGAATCAGAGGATGAGTTTTTGTTAGGTCTGTAGCGTGGCTTTTAGTTGTGTATTGAAATAACTGGCGTTTTGGAATGAATCATTTTATGGTGTTTGTATGTATTTTGGTAGCTTTGAAATAACTGGAGTGAGAACAGAGGAATGAATCATGGGGTGAATTATGTGTTTAAGTATGTAGCATTTTGGCTTTTAGCTTATCATTAACTGAAATAACTGAATTGAGCACAGAGGAATGAATCATGGGATCAATTATGTGTTTAAGTATGTAGCATTTTGGCTTTTAGCTTATCATTAACTGAAATAATTGAAGTCAGAACAGAAGAAAGAATCAGGGGATGAGTTAGGTGTTTAAGTTTATAACATTTTGGCTTTTAGTTTATCAGTCAGTGAGATTTTTTGTCTCGGTGCCCAAATTACCTTGAGTCAATCACAGTTCAGTTTCACGGTGTCCCCAAATTTAATTGCATTGGAATTTTGTTTTTCTTTTATTCTAGACTGTTTAGCTTTTGGTGATTTGTACTAAACTATCCAAATGAATAACCGTGACTCACCATATAATAATATAGGATGTGATGTGAGATAAACTTTGATTTATGGTAATAAGCCCAAGCATGTAATGTGATGTCAGCAACATGTGATGTGTGACTGTGTTGCAGGATGGCAGCGGAACCATAGAGAAAGATGAACTGAGAGAACTCTTTATGGATATGTTTCCTGCTTTTAACAAGTCAGTACTTCCCTTTCTTTCTTTTTCCTCCATTCTCCTTCTTCACCACCCCCTCCTCTCTTCCTCCTTCCCCTCTCTCTTTCTGTCTCTGATCTTCCGTTGTTGTTGTGTCAGTTCATCTTGTCCTATAAATTATAAAACTGGAGGAAAAAGGGAAAGAATGTAACTGTGCCACAGAAAGAACGGGAGTCAGTGTGCCATGGAGGGATAGGGAGTCAGTGTGCTATGGAGGAAAAGGGAGTTAGTGTGCTATGGAGGAAAAGAGAGTCTGTGCCATCAAGGGCGAGGAAGTCGGTGTGCCATGGAGGAAAAGAGAGACAGTGTGTCATGGAGGGACAGGAAGTCAGTGTGCCATGGAGGAAAAGGGAGTCGGTGTGCTATGGAGGGACAGGAAGTCAGTGTGCCATGGAGGGACAGGAAGTCATTGTGCTGTGGAGGAAAAGAGAGTCAGTGTGCCATGGAGGGACAGGAAGTCAGTGTGCTTTGGAGGAAAAGGGAATCAATGTGCCATGGATGAAAAGGGAGTGTCAGTGTGCTATGGGAGGGACAGGAAGTCAGTATGTGCCATGGAGGAAAAGGGAGTCAGTGTGCCATGGAGGGGACAGCAAGTCAGTGTGCCATGGAGGAAAAGGGAGTCAGTGTGCCATGGAGGAAAAGGGAGTCAGTGTGCTATGGAGGAAAAAGAGAGTCAGTGTGCTATGGAGGGACAGGAAGTCAGTATGCCATGGAGGAAAAGGGAGTCAGTGTGCCATGGAGGGACAGCAAGTCAGTGTGCCATGGAGGAAAGAGAGTCGGTGTGCCATGGAGGAAAAGGGAGTCGGTATGCTATGGAAGGATAGGAAGTCTGTGTGCTATGGAGGAAAAGAGAGTCAGTGTGCCGTGGAGGAAAAGGAAGTCAGTGTGCCATGGAGGAAAAGGGAGTGGGTGTGCCATGGAGGGAAAGGAAGTCGGTGTGCCATGGAGGAAAAGAGTGTGCTATGGAGGGACAGGAAGTCAGTGTGCCGTGGAGGAAAAGAGTGTGCTATGGAGGGACAGGAAGTCAGTGTGCCATGGAGGAAAAGAGTGTGCTATGGAGGGACAGGAAGTCAGTGTGCCGTGGAGGAAAAGAGAGTCAGTGTGCTATGGAAGGACAGGAAGTCAGTGTGCCCTGGAGGAAAAGGGAGTCAGTGTGCTCTGGAGGGAAAAGGGAGTCAGTGTGCTATGGAGGGACAGGAAGTCAGTATCATGGAGGAAAAGAGAGCCAGTGTGCCATGGAGGGAAAGGAAGTCGGTGTGCCTTGGAGGGAAAGGAAATCGGTGTACTATGGAGGAATGGGGAATCAGGGGTAGGGTGGGAGGGTTAACCCTAGTAGCGCTGAATAAACCAAAGAGTTTTCAGTGCTACTGGCTGAATTAACATTGAGCAGTGCATTTTTGAAGCAGGGTGAGGTCAAACAGCTTATTGGTAGTATGTATAACTGAACTGATTCTATAAAGTCATATATCACTGGAAGCTCAGACAATGAGCTTTTGTATGAATGAGATTTCATCGTAATTGATGATAACTGTATTGGCAAAAAGAATATAATTAACTCTTTCATCCCTACAACCCGGTTTTTTCTGGTTTGCAGAAATCGTACCCCTCCTTCCTGCAGCTCGGGAAAACCGGGCAGCACAAAATCCCTCCTTTCCTTCCTGCAGTCTGGAAAATTGGTTCTCGCAGTAAGCGCTTTGAACTTAGTGCGAGTCGTGTCATCGGTACACATCATGACCGGGTTGCTTGCGGGGCAGTGTTTATGAATGGAATGGATGCCAGACAGCCCTTACAGCGTGGGAAAGTGGTTGCTGCTCTATTCTGGCTGGTTTGCTACGGCATATGTGGCAGTTCTCACTTAAACACTTCTTTTTTTCTCAAAATCCAGGAAGGAAGGTAATACTTGTAGTATAAGAATCTAGGAACAAGAGGAAGTAATGGTTCATAGAAAAGTAGGAATGAAAGAGTTAACAACCAGGTGTGACAAAATAAAAAGAACATGAGCCATTTGCTCACTATTTTAGAATCTTTGATGTTGAATGGAATATGAATGGTATGAAAAAGGTATCAGCAAGACTATCCAAAGATATCTGGATACTTGCATCAACAGAACTGTCCAGTAATGGCATTGGTAACTGGCATAATTACAGGTAAGTCAGTTTTTTGAGGGGAAAAAAATGATCAACTATCTTTCACTTTCCAGCGATTTGTTTCCACAGCCATAGTTTCAAAGTCACTTTCAGTCAAAAAAAAAAAACCACCTGAAAAAGTCCAAAAGATCTGTCTTAAAGTCACTTTCAGTCAAAAAAAAAACCCTGGAAAAAGTCCGAAAGATCGGCACCCTCGGGTAGAGAAGTAGCACAACCAGCAGCACCTTCAGAGGTAAGACTGGTCAAATCATGATTGCATTCCACCCAATTCTCCATTGAGAATGGCACAGTTCTTACCTCATCATCGCTGTCGTTTAAGTTTTCGATGTCAAAACCCTCAAATTCGTCCCTACTGTCAGTATCCTCAAAAAGTTCCTTGAAAGCGTCTTCAAACTGAGGCAGAAAGTTTGCCGCCATCTTGCCGAGCAGGGGGTAGACGACCGACACGACTGGTCCCAAAAAAAAAAAAAATCACCCTCTTAGCCAATCAAAATTCACTGTATTTGCATGTGCGGAAGGAACTTAAACCCGTTCTGGTGAAACCGGTTTTCGCAGGATGTTTGTTTCTCAATCTTTTGAAGTCATAATAACCTGTGACTTAGGTCACCTATGTCATCATGGAGTGCTCCGGGTTTCGCCATTCAGTCTAAGGGAGGTAATACCGGAATGGTCCGGGAATAGTGCTATCAGGGTTAATATGCCACAGAGGAAAAGGGAGTCCGTATGCTATTTTGAAAAAAGGAAGACAGTGTACCATGGACACAAAGGGAGCCTGTATGCCACACAGAGAAAGGGAGTCAGTGTGTCATGGAGGGGAAGGGAGTCTGTGCCAAAGACGGATAGGGAGTCAGTGTGCCTTGGAGGGAAAGGACAGTCTGTGCCATTGAGGGAAAGGGAGTCGGTGTGCCATAGAGGGGAAGGGAATCTGCATGCCATGGATGGGAAAGGTAGTCATTTTGCCAACTATGGAAAGAGAGTTGATGATGTGTTGCAAAGGAAAAAGACATCCGTGTGCCAGAGAGGGAAAAAAGGAGTAAGTGTTCCACAGAGGGAAATGGAGTCCCGTGTTCCACTGGGGATGGGAGGGCTGACAGAAACATTCTGGGAAGATATGTCAGTGATGAGTTCCAGGCTGCGTACAGTGTGTTTTTTGTATTCCAGACACATGCTGAAAAAGTATGTCAGAGATGAGTTCTAGGACTATGTATTATTTGTGTTCCAGAAACATGCTGGAAAGATACGTCAATGATGAATTCCAGGCTGTGGACAGAGACTTCAGCAGCAGTAAGTAAAGGATGTGCATGGGTGGGAGGAGACAGAAAGGGAGAGGATAGGGGCAGGTGACCTGTTATTTCAAGAAAAGTATGAAGGCTGTGTGGGGATGGTGGGTAGGCACTCTGCCGTCAGTAAACCTGTGCAGCTGGGTCACAACGTGCTTCTGGTTGAGATGGTTTCTTCAGCAGCAGGTTCACATAGTTGAGATTTGTTTTTCTCTCTCTCTCTCTTTTTTTTTTTTTCTTTTTTTTTTTGATTATCTGATCCATGTAAGCAGTTAAATGGACAACTTGATTTCCATGATTTATATCTTGGTCATTTCTGAAAATAGACAGAAAGCAAAGAAAGACTGATTTTGTATTTTTTGCAATATTGCCAAGTGCTATACTCATGGTATAGTTTTGTATCCGTGTTACACTGCTACTCTTTGCGATGAAATGATACAACAAAAAGCTAAAACTAAGAAGAAAAAAAAATGCTTCACAGATTTGGCAGTGGCTTAGGTAAAACCAAGATAGCCTAGATTTTTTTTTACTGTAGACTTGTTTGATAAAAAGAAAAAGAAAAAAAAAGGGCCATGTTCAGTAAGGAAGGGGACAAAAAAGTTGAAGAAAAATTACTCTAGGCAATTGTAATTTCACCACCTTAGTTGGACTGACTTTCTGACATTTTGATTTTTTTATAGGTCAAGTCAAAAGTACATAATAAGTAACAAGATTTCCATCTTCTTTGTCCATCATCTTGTCATGTGTGAAGCATACTATAATTGAAAGTGCTGTTGAGTCTGACTTGTCGCATTGCATACGACTGCTATGATTAAATTTGGAATACTGCACTTAAAATGTGGAAATGCGACGCTCCATGCTTTGAACCTTGGCAATTCTGTTTTTTTTTTTTTTTTTTGTTTTTTTTGTTTTCTTTTTTTCATTTACATTTTGTTCCATGCTGAGTGGTTTTATGTTCTGTTTGTTTCAAGGAAGCTATTTCACCATCACAGCCAGAGGTACCTGATTGGATGGTTGTTGCTTTTTTAACTTCTGATGTGTTGCCTGTGCTCTTGAAGCATGACAGTTGTAGATAATGGACTGTGCTGTTTTGATGTCAGTGGTCCTGTCTTTGATAGCATGACAGTTGTGGACCATGGACTGTGTTGCCTTGTTCTCCATGGTCCTGTCTGTTGACAGCATGACAGTTGTAAATGATGGACTGTGTTCTCCATGGTCCTATCTGTAACAGCATGACAGAAGTAAATCAACTGTGTTCTCTGTAGTCCTGTCTGTTGACAGCATGACAGAAGTAAATCATGGACTGTGTTCTCTGTAGTCCTGTCTGTTGACAGCATGACAGAAGTAAATCATGGACTGTGTTCTCTGTAGTCCTGTCTGTTGACAGCATGACAGAAGTAAATCATGGACTGTGTTCTCTGTGGTCCTGTCTGTTGACAGCATGACAGTTGTGTGTCGTGGACTGTGTCTGTGGTCCTGTCTGTTGACAGCATGACAGATGTAAATCATGGACTGTGTTCTCTGTGGTCTTATACCTGTTAACAGCATGACAGAAGTAAATCATAGACTGTGTTCTCTGTGGTCCTGTCTGTTGACAGCATGGCAGAAGTAAATCATGGACTGTGGTCCTGTCTGTTGACAGCATGACAAATGTGTATCATGGACTGTGTTCTCTGTGGTCCTGTCTGTTGACAGCATGACAGAAGTAAATCATGGACTGTGTTATCTGTGGTCCTGTCTGTTGACAGCATGACAGATGTGTATCATGGACTGTGTTCTCTGTGGTCCTGTCTGTTGACAGCATGACAGAAGTAAATCATGGACTGTGTTCTCTGTGGTCCAGTCTGTTGACAGAATGACAGAAGTAAATCATGGACTGTGCTCTCTGTGGTCCTGTCTGTTCACAGCATGACAGAAGTAAATCATGGACTGTGTTCTCTACGGTTATGTGTATTGACAGCATGACAGATGTAAATCATGGACTGTGCTCTCTGTGGTCCTGTCTGTTGACAGCATGTCCGTTATAAATCATGGACTGTGCTCTCTGTGGTCCTGTCTGTTGACAGCATGTCAGTTATAAATGATGGACTGTGTTTTCCAGGGTCCTGTCTGTTAACAGCACAAGAACTGAGAATGATGGACTATGTTGTCTCGTCAGTGGTCCTGTCTGTTGACAGCATGACAATTGAGAATGATGGACTATGTTGTCTTGTCAGTGGTCCTGTTTGTTGACAGCATGACAATTGAGAATGATGGACTATGTTGTCTTGTCAGCGGTCCTGTCTGTTGACAGCATGACAATTGAGAATGATGGACTATGTTGTCTTGTTGTCAGTGGTCCTGTCTGTTGACAACATGACAATTGAGAATGATGGACTATGTTGTCTTGTTGTCAGTGGTCCTGTCTGTTGACAGCATGACAATTGAGAATGATGGTCTGAGTTGTCTTGTTGTCAGA
Source organism: Conus betulinus (assembly GCA_016801955.1). NCBI lineage: Eukaryota > Metazoa > Mollusca > Gastropoda > Neogastropoda > Conidae > Conus > Conus betulinus. The sequence goes on from JADBJO010000411.1 coordinate 11,851, forward strand.
GGTCCTGTCTGTTGACAGCATGACAATTGTGAATGAAGGACTGTGTTGTTCTCTGTGGTCCTGTCTGTTGACAGCATGACAGTTGTGAATGATGGACTGTGATACTGTCAGTTGACAGCATGACAGTTTTAAATCATGGACTGTGGTCCTGTCTGTTGACAGCATGGCAGATGTAAATCATGGACTGTGTTCTCTGTGGTCTCCTGTCTGTTGACAGCATGACAGATGTGGATCATAGACTGTCTTGTTTTGTTCTCAGTAGTACTGCCAGTTGAGTGCATGACAATTGCGAATGATAGACTGTGATGTCTTGTCAGTGGTCCTGTCAGTTAACTGCATGACAATTGTGAACGATGGACTGTTGTCTAGCTGTCAGTGGTCCTGTCTGTTGACAGCATGAGGTTTTGGATTATAGACTGTGAGAAGTATTCTATTGTGCTTAGACATGACCTGAAGGACAGTAGGATGATGGACTGTGTTGTCTTGTCAGTGGTCCTATCTGTTGACAGCATGACAGTTGTGAATGATGGACTGTGTTGTCTTGTTCTGTGTTGTCCTGTCTGTAGACAGCATGACAATTGCGGACCTTGGACTGTGTTGCTTTGTTCTCCTTGCCCTGTTTGTTACTAGCATGACAGTTGCGGATCATGGACTGTTGAGTTGTGTTCTCCATGGCCGTGTCTGTTGATAGCATGACCTGATAAGACTGTTGAAAGGAGATGTTATGGAACGAGTATTCTCAGATTGCCCTTAAACATTACCTGGATGGACAGTAGAGAACAAGCCCTGAAGGACAGTGGAAGTGTGGACCCTAACAAGTACTTTAATGCTGGTAGAAAAGCAGGTTAGAGCTGTGTTGAGAGAGTGCGCGTGCACACACACACACACACACACACACACACACACACACACACACACACACACACACACTGACTGACTGAAACCAATTTATTGTCAGATTAACTCAAGGTTGTACTGATGGAACACACACACACACACACACACACACACACACACACACACACACACACACAGAACTGTTTCACAGAACTCTGAGAAATGTTTGTCATGGCATCACTACAGCTACCACTTGATCATTATGTGCCCTTTGAATAGCCAAACAAATGGAGCCAATTAAAATAATTTTTTTTTTAAGTTGAAGTTGTCATAGTCTGTTGGCTGTAGAGCCCTTGATCTGTCAGAGGTTCACTGTGTCTGGAGCATGGCGTGATGAAAGGGGAACCCATCCCTCTCCTTCTGTGGCCTTTAACCTTTCCTGAGCTGAATCAGGTACCCATTTGCTACTGGGTGAACAGAGAGGGTTTTCAGTTTAAAAAATAAAAAAGATCAGACCCCAAGAGTGGTACAGATTCACTATGGTAATTCAAGTGACAAAATTTACCTTTGTGACATTTATCATTTTGTACCATGAAAATGGATGCAAGCCAATGAAACCGGGTGACAACATGGGTCAAGGCAAAATGGATACTGTATAGTGACACCAACATGGCAGATGCAGTCCATGAAATGGGCACAAAGGGACTGTCCAACACATGGGTTCCCTGACTAGTCTTCATCATTGACAGCATGCAGAGTAGGGAGGATTGCATGGGCTCACAAAGGGACAGTTTAATATAAGGGTTCTATTTCTAGCTGTATTCTTTAGTGACGGCCGTGAAGTTTACAACTAGGGAGGACTGGCATGTGTTTTGTTTTTTCCTCTTTTCTGTTCTTGTGTCAGTGTCATGTACAGTGTTAGTTTTATGAGCATTTATTTTTACTGTTGTGTTTTGAGAGCTATGGAATGAGAAAGTGATGGCCTTGCCTGCTGTAGTGGAATACTGTGATCTCTGTGTTGTGTTGTGTGGCATTTTGCCCCAGACTTTCAAGTTCCATGCTAATTGTACAGACCTAATCTCTGCATCTAGGGTGAATCTGAAAAAAAAAATGACGTTCTCTATCAATACTGACTCTGTTGATTTAACTCACTGATAACATTGAAGTTGTACTAGATATGAAGATCTCTCAGTGAATTGTGGTCTATAAATTGACTTAACGTTTGTTGCAGTTTTTCTTCTTTTTCTTTTCCTCTTCTTTTCCTTCTTCTTCCTCTTCTTCCTCTTCTTCTTCTACTTCATCTTCTTTGTCTTCCTCTTCTTCCTCCTCTACTCTCTATGGGAGACTCTGGAGCACCACATTGAAGAACAGTTCACCAGGTTCCTCCAGATCCACTGGCTGTATGCATGTTGCGATAACTTATGATCAGACCTAAACGTTTGTTGATGAACCTCGAAAATTTGCTCACAGAAGACACTTTTCACTGAGCCAGTCTTCACATTGTTTTTCTGTGTGTCTATTGTTGGTTCATATTACAGACAGATGACAGATCCCTGTGTGGATGCAGTGGATGCTAATGGTCTTGCAGTATAAATAGCTGCCATGCCTTCTGGAAATTCTGTACTAGCAATATCCTCCTTTATGTAACTTTCCTGTGCTATGCCTTTTCTAAAATTAATTTTAGTCATTCTTTACTGTTGTCTACTGTTTTTCTCTGTTTTGTGGACCATACCCTTATTGTTATTCTTTAAATTATTAAGTATTTCCCTTATTGTTATTCTTTAAATTATTAAGTATTTATTGTCATCTGATGATTTATCACAAGCCAGTTTAGGATGTAATCTGGCAATTAGACAGTGAAAATCCTTCACACTGCCCAGAGTGGACGCTAGTTGTCCATTCTGCAATGTCTGTTTGCCCATATGGCTTTTATTTTAATGTAGTTTGGGTAGAATTCTAAGATTTTTCTTTAATTTTTTTTTTCTTTTTTTTATCCGATGGTAAAAAATCCAAGTGTATATCTTGTACATTGGTGTGACATTTTTTCCTATATGAGCTGGACAGTCCTGAAAGGGTTCTGTGTGGTCAGCTGGGCAATGATGAGTAAACCTTGACGCTAATTATAGGTTGAACAGTTAAGACAATGAGACAGAGGGACATTTTACAAGAAATACAGAGCACAAACTGGACCGGCATAAAAACATCATCGGAAAAATACAGATTACAGAGAGGACAAATATAAACATCATACAAGAAAAACAGAGCACAAACTGGACAGGCATAAAACATCATGAAAAAGTACAGATTACAGACAGGACAAATATAAACATCATACAAGAAATACAGAGCACAAACTTGACAGGCATAAACATCATAGGAAAAGTACAGATTATAGACAGGACAAGTATAAACATGATACAAGAAATACAGAGCACAAACTGGACAGGCATAAACATCATCATAGGAAAAGTACAGATTACAGACTGGACAAGTATGAACATCATACAAGAAATACAGAACATAGACTGGACAGGTATAAACATCACAGGAAAGTACAGATTACAGACTGGACATTGAGACTAGTGACCATTTATGGTGGAAGTGTTACCTTGTTCTTGAGGCTCGGTTAGAGTTACAGTCTGGACTGCAACAATTTTGTCAGTATTGGTTATAGCGACGACTTGGTGTTCTGTTTGGGATGCTGTCTATTTAACTTTATTTTATTGTTGGCTCAGCTGTTTGTGTACAAATGTAGATTCCTGAGCTTTTTGGTGTTTTTTTTTTCCCCCTAGTTTTCAGTGTTTTAAAAAAGAGATTTGTAATTGAAATGTACGCATTATGCATGCAAAATATTCTCCTTTGCTTTAGAGAGGAGTAGACCCATTACATGCATCCAACTGAATAATCTGTTGCATGGGATATTCATGCATCGATGTGAATGCCCTCCTGGGGAAAGAGGCAGGGTCAGAAATCTTGAGGAGTTCTCAGGCATATGAGTACTTTTATATTCTGTCTCATCTTATTCATTTCTCTGTAGTCTTTCCTGTTTATTTCTTGGTTCTTTTGTTGGTGTCTTGGTAAGAGGGTTTTGTTTGTTTGTTTACACTTGTACAAATGAATGTTGACTGTTGAGCTGCTTGGCATTTTCCTAGGAAAGGAATATGTTCTGATTTTTTTTTTTAATCATTTGACAATGTCGATCCAGGTGGATTGTGGTCCATCTGAGGAATGTAGTTCTTACCCCTTCCTCTCCAACAGATTATTGTTATGTGTTAATGAATTGTGTTGTACTATTGAATGAAAAAAGCATTGAAAAAAAAAAAAAAAAAAACCGCACAAAGACTGGACATATATGGATATCTGAGTAGGGGTACCATTTTTCAGGTTCAGATATATATGCCCTGCCCATAAAAAATTAAAAGATTGCCTTCCTGTCTGAAGGAAATTTTGGTCTGGATTTTTTGACAGAAAATATCCCTCTGGCTTTCCCAGCTTTAGGAGTGTCGCTTTTAAGGCTCAGTCTGGAAATCTACCCTGTAAAAAAGTGTGAAAATCACCTTTGAGGGGAGTTGCCCATAGTTTGCAAACTGCTTTCAACTTTTTTTTTCTTTCGCGAGCCCAGTTTTTTTCTCGGTTTTTGACTGTTTTCCTCTTGTAAACAACAGAGAAGTGATAGTCTTGTTCTTGAGAAAAAGCAGTCCTCATTTGGATTGGTAAAAACTCAGTCTTGTTCTCATCAGGATCACCTTTCCTTTGGTGATTTCTGTTCTGCTCTGCACTCTGTATTTCAGTATGATGGCAGGACAGGCGTTGAAATTGTCAAGAAATTTAGTGAGTGAGACTGAAAACATGTCAGCATTGGAGTTGAGCATGAAAAACAAGGGGAAGTGGTCTTGGTTGGAGTGTACTAATCTAGGAAACAAGAACACATTGCAGGTTAAGAAGATTGCGCATCATCTTATCATCTGGCTGCCCCCTGCTCCTTTTGCAAATAGTTGAAGATCATAAGTATTTGGAACATTGACTCCCCATTCCTCTACCCATCTCCCCTCCCCTCTTTACCTCTCTCCTCTCCAGGTTATGTACTACTGTATCTGTGAAGCAAAAGACCATAGTATGCAAGTTCACATAAAAATGATCGTATTTGCGATTAAAAAAAAAACCCAAAAAACTATGCTTCCCTTGGACCCTTTGTGTGAAAATGTGCAAATGTGTAAGATGCCTCTAGTTATGAGGTGTAAGGAACACGGATTATATTGTCTCTCAGATGCCAATTTACGTGTGTGTGTTCGTGCTTGTGTGTTTGAATCAGGCATAGACTTTGAGGAGTTTCTGACCATGTACAAGAGACTGTTCCTGCAGTGTCGAACTGTGGTGTCAGGGGAGGTGGGGGACATCCTTTTCTCACAAGGCGGAGTCACAAACAACCAAGGTGAGTTACACCTCACATACTGGGTTAGGAGGGGAAGTGAGGTAGCGGGAGGTGCATCCCCCATTCTCACGAGTCAGACATAACAGCAGTACCAGTCTGAACACAAAACAGAGCTCAAGATGATATATATGTTACACATGGCACAAAACTAACAAGTGAATTTTCAAAACTTACGTTTTCTTTGAACACACTTGATAAGAGACATTAAAGTAGTCAAAACAGCAAGTCTCAAAGGGCTGTCAGCAGCAGAATGGCTGTGTAGAAAAACAGAAAAGGAGAAGTGTGGACAGTTCTCACCAGATGGTTGGCAGAATAGCCATGTTATGAAGAAAATCATCACAAGTGGAGAAGTGAGGACAGTTTGCCCCAAAGTGCTGTCAACAACAGAATGGCAATGAAGTATCTACAGATGGCTTACAGCAGAATGGCCATGTAGAAAAACCAGAAATGGAGAAGGGAGGACAGTTGTCCATAGGTGACTGTCAACAGCAGAATGGCCATGTAGAAAAGCAAGTGAAGTGAAGATAGTTCTCCCAGATGGCTGTCAACAGCAGAATGGCCATGTAGAAAAACAGAAGTGAAGTGAAGACAGTTCTCCCCAGATGGCTGTCAACAGCAGAATAGCCATGTAGAAAAAACAGAAGTGTAGTGAAGACAGTTCTCCTCAGATAGCTGTCAACAGCTGTATGGCCATATAGAAAAACAGAAGTGCTCCCCAGATGGGCTGCTAACAGCAGAATGGCCATGTAGAAAAACAGAAGTGAGGTGAAGACAGTTCTCCCCAGATGGCTGTCAACAGCTGTATGGCCATGTAGAAAAATGGAAGTGAAGTGAGGACAGTTCTCCCCAGACATTTGTTAACAGCAGAATAGCCATGTAGAAAGGTTGGGGATTTATGGTTAAATTTTGAACCAGATTATTTTTTGTTCACTTTTTGAATTTGTCCTAGTTTTTTATATACTTTATACTCCTCAGTTATTCAGCAAAACCATGAGGATGAATTTTTCATTATTTTAATCCTGGACTGTGCTAGTAGGATCTTTCCTCCTCCTGTTGCAGAGCGGGTCACTGAACTCTGTGGAAGCCAGAAATCAGCGCAATTTGGAAAAGAGTGCTCCCCGTTTACCAGCACTCCCCCTCCTAAAACAGGGGGTAATCATAACGGGAGCAGTAGCGGCCTTGTCAGTTCTGTAGATGATCTGCTGGGGGGGGATGATGATGATGACCTTCTTTGATGACGTACTACCGTCTGGAGGGGGCTTACACATGTTGTCCAACAGGTCAGTGACTTGGAGTCTGTCCTCCACTGTGTGTCTGTGCTTGCCTGTTTGGACACTGCCAGTGTAATGAAACTCTGCTTTCTGTTGTTGGATGGTAACAGTGATTTTTAAACAACACTAAACACCTGTTGGCTTTGGGTGTTGTGTCTAGGGCTCCAGCCAGTTGTATCAGTGCAGCCTGATCACTGTGTCAGTTCATGTGTCTCAGTGACAGAGAGGTGTGTGTGTGTGTGTGTGTGCTGCCTGCATTACATTGTTGGAGGATGGGTCTTGTTTTGGGGTTGATGGAACAGTATGGACTGGTCAAATGTGACATGGTGATGTGGATTGGAATAGTGTGACACTTTTATATGGTGATGTGGACTGGTTTAGTGTGGTGGCATTCTGATGTGATGATGTGGGCTCTTTTAGTGTGACATTTTGATGTGGTTATGTGGACTGGTTTAATGTGGTATTTTAATGTGATGATGTGGACTGGTTTAATGTGACATTTAGATGTGTTGATGTGAATGGTTTAGTGTGACATAATGATGTGGTGATGTGACTGGTTTAGTGTGACATGATGATGTGGTGATGTGGACTGTGTAGTGTGACATGTTGATGTAGTGATGTGGACTGGTCTAGAGTGACATTTTGATGTGGACTGGTCTATTGTGACATGGTGATGTAGTGATGTGGACTGGTCTAGTGTGACACCATGTTGTTGTAATGATGTGGGCCGGAGCATGTGGATGTTCTGATGGTGATAGAGGAAGTAAGAAAGGTGTTGTGAACGGTTTCAGGCAGTGGAGGGCACCGTCATTGGGCAGCAGAAACAGGTGTTGAGCTGAGCAGGGCACATTCTTTGCACTCACTCTCTGCTCTGTCTCCTCTGTTCTGACTCTGTGCTGTCTGTCCCCGTCTTGAGGTCATCAAGCCCTTCGCGGTCCTGTCAATATACAAGCACCCTGTGTCATAGCACCCTGTTATGTATAGCCCTGCTCCCCTATGTCTGTGAGCTGCCCTTCCATATACATGTTATGTCTGTCATCGCACCTTGTATTGCATGCCTTGCTTCTCCTGTCTCTGTTCCTGTCCTATCTGTTCCTGTACAGCTGATGTCTGTCACTACGCCAGGTGTATGTCCAGTTCTATTTCTGTCCCTGTCATATCCTGTCTCTCCACATCTGATGTCTGTCACTACACCAGGTGAATGTTCAGTTCTCATATCTCTGTCCTTGTCATACCCTGTCTCTCCACACTAATGTCTGTCAATACACCAGGTGTGGACAATTCTCCTATTTCTGTCCCTGTCATACCCTGTCTCTCCACATCTAATGTCTGTCACTACACCAGGTGTATGGACAATTCTCCTATTTCTGTCCTTGTCATACCTGTGTCTCTCCACATCTAATGTCTGTCACTACACCAGGTGTATGGACAACTCTCCTATTTCTGTCCCTGTCATACCCTGTCTCTCCACATCTAATGTCTGTCACTACACCAGGTGTATGGACAGTTCTTCTATTTCTGTCCCTGTCATACCTGTCACTCCACATCTAATGTCTGTCACTACACCAGGTGTATGGACAATTCTCCTATTTCTGTCCCTGTCATATCCTGTCACTTCACATCAAATGTCTGTCACTGCACCAGGTGTATGGACAGTTCTATCTCTGTCCCTGTCATGTCCTGTCGCTTCACATTTAATGTCTGTCACTACACCAGGTGTATGGACAGTTCTCCTATCTCTGTCCTATGTCCTGTCGCTTCACATTTAATGTCTGTCACTACACCAGGTGTATGGACAGTTCTGTTCCTGTCATATCCTGTCTATCCACATCTAATATCTGTCACTACACCAGGTGTATGGACAGTTCTGTTCCTGTCATATCCTGACCCTCCACATCTTATATGTGTCACTACACCAGGTGTATGGACAGTTCTCCTGTTCCTGTCATATCCTGTCTCTCCACATCTAATATCTGTCACTACACCAGGTGTATGGCCTGTTCTCCAGTCTCTGTCATATCCTGTCCCTCCACATCAAATGTCTGTCACTGCACCGGGTGTATATGTTCAGTTCTCCTATCTCTGTCCCTGTCATATCTCTGTCTCTCCATGTCTAGTATCTGTCACTACACCATTGTATGGCCTTTACTTCTGTCTCTGTCATCCTGTCCCTCCACATCAAATGTCTGTCAATACACCAGATGTATGTTCAGTTCTCCTATTTCTGTCCCTGTCATACCCTGTCCCGCTCTTTCTGATATCTGTCACTACAGGAGTATGGCCAGTTCTGTCTCCCTTTCCCACACCTGTCCCACCCTGTCTCTGCTCATGCACTGTCTATCCTCTGTCCAGTACACTATGTGAATCAGGATCGCTTGAAAGCGAACAACATTGGTTGTCTGCTGCTTTGCGCATTTTCTCTCTTTCTCATAGTGTGCTCTGGGGCATTGTCCAGTGCCTTGTGCAAATGATGATGATTGGAGGTTTGTGCTCACCCTATAAGGCCTTGGGAGGGGAGATAAAAAAAAAAACAAACCCATGTTTCATTGATTTTGTTGCATACTTGTCATGGTTCAAGCAGTCCTGAAAATGGACATTGTCTTCTTTTACTCAAGCATTGTGCATTTCTCAAGATGGGGCTGTACACAGGTTTGCTTGGATACAGCTTGATGCAGATTTTTTCAGTCCAGTATGTTGTTGTACTTCTACAAAATGCACTGCTGTACTCTGGCCTGCGTATGATAGCACTACTATACCAAATGCACTACTGTACACTTGCCTGTGTATGACTCTACCACTACAGCAAAATGCATGACTGTGCGCTGGCCTGTGTATGATTTTATTGATTGATAACAAATGATACACCACTGTGTTATAATTCTACAGCAAAAGGCTTTAATGCACACTGGCCTGTGTATGAAGAATAGATTGATAATAAGTGATATATGTATTTATTCTGTGTATGTTGCAATACAACAAAATGCTGTTCAGAACATAGGTCACTGTATGAAACTATAGATAGATAGCAGTTGGTACCTTACAGTATCCATGATAGTACTATATGCTATATGTGCTACGTATGCTGACCTCTGTGTGTCCGTATAGATTGGTTGCCGACAATATCTTTACAGTATGCACTGTTATTATTACAGCAAGATTCAGTTCTGTACACTGGCCACTCTGTCATTATAGACTTATAGCAGGTGATAGATGTTCAGTAATTGTAGTAGTACCACAGCAAAATCCGCTACTGTACAATGATCTGTGTGTGTCAGTATAGAGAGCAGGTAATATATATTCAGTACTTGTAGTAGTAAGCAAAATACTATATGGCACATTGGCTTGTGTATGACAGTATCAATTGTTAGCAGATTATATATATATATATATATATATATATATATATATATATATATATATATATATATATATATGTGCAATGTTTGTAGGGAGAACCACAGCAAAATACAGTACTGTACTCTGACCTGTGTGTCACTGCACAGATAAATACCGAAGGTGTTGCACCTGTCAACAGTGAAGGCTACATTCATCTTGGCAGAGAACAATTATGAATTTTCCACAAATTTTACTACCATAAGCATATTTTTTTCATCATCATTTTTCCATGTAAAATATTTCTTTCAACTATCAATTGATTGTGTCATCTTGCATCTTAGTTGGCAGCAACATGTTGAGTGTTCCTATCTCTCCAATTTTTTTGTGTTTTTTTTGTGCTTTTTACATAGTTTTACCGTTTGTTTCAGTCTTGTACCTCATGGCTGTTGGCTTTCTGTCACAAAATAAGAGATTTAATTTTCAGCATCTGTTTGTTAGAGGAACATTCAGGAAACTTCTCTTTGGCACGATTCAGTTTGCAGTCAGTGACTTCAGAAATCTTGTGGGCAAATCTGAATGTGGAAATGATAATTTTCTGAAAGCCTAGCATTCCCTGAGTTCAGATCAGGATGAGAGAAGGAGTGCATATACAAGGCTCTTAAACAATACGTGATGTTTCATTTTATCCTAGTTTAAAAAAAGAAAAGAAAAGAAAAGAAAATACTGTGCATTTTGAACTGATATTATCTTAGTGTGAAAACTACCAAAAATCTGTTCATATTAAATGAGTTTTTTTTCAGAATTCTAATGTAGCACTACCCTCATTTAGAGATCCAGCTCCAAGCACTACAACCCACACTCTGATTTACACAAATGGGCTGCCTATTTTTGAAGGTGAAGAGCTGCATGCTGGTACTGATTATTCATTTTGTGCGTTCAACAGTTGAATAGCAGTCACTTAGTTTTTCACTCATTTTCACTGAATTTTCTATGGAGGATTCATACCATGTGTCATTGGAACCAGTAGCCAAATTGGCCTTCTCTTCTGACGGTTAATGATAGAATTTTAAGTGTGTGCAAGATGTCATGCATGAGTTCTTACTTTGAAGCTTGATGCATACTCTCATTTGAAGCACATTTTCGGAAATATGAATGAGAACCAGTATTAACTCAATCAAGTCACAGCTAAAATGGACCAGTTTGTCCCTCAGATCACATGATTTTTGTCAGTTTTAAAAAAATCATAAAAAATCAATGACTTCACCTAGGAGCATGAAACATACACCATTGGATAGAAAAAAAAACAATATCTTTATCAAAAATGCTACCTTCAGTGAGGAATCCACACAGTTCACATGATGTAAGTAATCCAGAATGATGCACATTTGCAGAAAAACAAAACCTTTTTGTGGACACTGTAATCCACTTCTTCATGCTCTCTATCCCCACACACAAGTTCAGTTACACTTTTGAGCACTTTGTATGACCTACAGCGAATAGTACATTTATGACAACTGCATAAAACACCAGAATTTGACCACAAAATGCTTGAACCACTCAGAAACATGTGATCATGTTCAGAATCGTGTGATTGCAGGAACGAGAGTAGGACAATTCAAATCTGTATAAAAAACTACTACAGAATGCACGAAGAACAGTCTAAGGGAAGCAACTAAAAAAAAAAAAAAAAAAAGCCCTAAGCTTTCGCTGAAACGAGATTTATGCCCTTTAAAAAAAGGCAGTGTGATTTTAAAGTCGTCAAACTCTGTCGGAAGTATGTGTCCGACACGACATCAGGCAGTGTGAACAGTGTTGGAAACCGGCTTCCGACAAGACTCGATTGAATTAACTCTAGGTGAAAGTACACCCCTGTGCCATGTGCACATTCTTATTACTAACAATGTTTGGAATGCATTACCATCGGTCAAAAATGTTAAAACAGTGTGACAAATATTCATGTCCAGAAGGATCTTAACATTGGAAGATGGTCATCCAGCAAATGCTGTGTACCCTCAAAAATGAAAAATTCTGGAGATAGATATAGTAGACAAAAGACTGTTTTAGCCTATACACCTTATTATGATATATGATGTGTAGCGATGATAACTAGCTATTTTAGATTTCACTCTCTGCTCTGACATTACTTTTGATATACACTGTAACATGTAAGTGGAGACACCAGACAGCATGCAAACCAGTGCTTATTTTATACACAATACAAAACAGACAAGTAAATAATTGACAGGTCGTTCTCAGATAAAGAAAATAAGAGACAAGGAAATGCTCAAATCATTACTTCCCAGAGGGTTTATCGACAGCTGTTTTTCTTGCCACACAGGACAGCATCATTGTCTGTAGGTTGATTGAAGGGTCAGAGGACATGACTGTTGACCTCCATGCGAATGGAAGGTAGCTATGACCAGAGGACATAACTGTTGACTCACTGTGAATGGAAGATGAATACAACTTGAGGACATAACTGTTGACCTCAGTTGGAATTGAAGGTGTTACAATCACACAATATAACTCTGTTGACCTCTGTGTGAATGGAGGGTGGTTATGATTAAAGTCAGGATTAGTGACACACTGTACAGAGACAGCACAGTATTCATCATGGTAAGGTCAGTGAGACAGATACATAGAGGACAGACAACAGTGATTATTAAGATCAGACTAGTGACACAGGTACAGGGTGTCCAGACACTGAAACAGCACATTGAAGACCAAGGTCAGATCAGTGACACAGGTTCAGTGTGTACAGACAGCACAGTGATAATGAAGGTCAGATCATTGATGCAGGTAGTAGAGTGTATACAGACAGCACAGTGATAATGAAGGTCAGATCAGTGACGCAGGTAGAGTGTGTACAGACAGCACAGTGATATGAAGGTCAGATCAGTGACGCAGGTAGAGTGTGTACAGACAGCACAGTGATAATGAAGGTCAGATCAGTGACGCAGGTAGTGTGTGTTCAGACAGCACAGTGATAATGAAGGTCAGATCAGTGACGCAGGTAGAGTGTGTACAGACAGCACAGTGATAACAAAGGTCAGATCATTGACACAGGTAGAGTGTGTACAGACAGCACAGTGATCACCATGGTCAAATCAGTGACACAGGTAGAGTGTGTACAGACAGACAGCACAGTGATCGCCATGGTCAGATCAGTGACACAGGTACAGTGTGTACAGAGAGCACAGTGATCATCATGGTCAGATCAGTGACACAGAGTGTGTACAGACAGACACAGTGATTGCCATGGTCAGATCAGTGACACAGGTACAGTGTGTACAGACAGCACAGTGATCGCCATGGTCAGATCAGTGACACAGGTAGAGTGTGTACAGACAGCACAGTGATAATGAAGGTCAGATCAGTGACACAAGTACAGTGTGTACAGACAGCACAGTGATAATGAAGGTCAGATCAGTGACAGGTACAGTGTGTACAGACAGCACAGTGATTACCATGGTCAGGTCAGTGACACAGTTAGACTGTGTACAGACAGCACAGTGATAACCACGGTCAGATCAGTGACACAGGTTCAGTGTGTACAGACAGCACAGCACAGTGATCAACATGGTCAGATCAGTGACACAGGTACTGTGTGTACAGACAGCACAGTGATAATGAAGGTCAGATCAGTGACACAAGTACAGTGTACAGTGTGTACAGACAGCACAGTGATAACAAAGGTCAGATCAGTGACACAGGTACAGTGTGTACAGACAGCACAGTGATCGCCATGGTCAGGTCAGTGACACAGGTAGAGTGTGTACAGACAGCACAGTGATAATGAAGGTCAGATCAGTGACACAGGTAGAGTGTGTACAGACAGCACAGTGATCACCATGGTCAGATCAGTGACACGGGTACAGTGTGTACAGACAGCACAGTGATCGCCATGGTCAGATCAGTGACACAGATAGGGTGTGTACAGACAGCACAGTGATCACCATGGTCAGATCAGTGACACGGGTACAGTGTGTACAAACAGCACAGTGATAATGAAGGTCAGATCAGTGACATAAGCAGTGTTGTCAGATCAGTGACACAAGTACAGTGTGTACAGTACAGACAGCACAGTGATAATGAAGGTCAGATCAGTGACAGGTACAGTGTGTACAGACAGCACAGTGATAATGAAGGTCAGATCAGTGACAGGTATAGTGTGTACAGACAGCACAGTGATCACCATGGTCAGATCAGTGACACAGGTATAGTGTGTACAGACAGCACAGTAATCACCATGGTCAGATCAGTGACACAGAGTGTGTACAGACAGCGTAGTGATCACCCATGGTCAGATCAGTGACACAGGTACAGTGTGTACAGACAGCACAGTGATCACCATGGTCAGATCAGTGACACAGGTACAGTGTGTACAGACAGCACAGTGATAATGAAGGTCAGATCAGTGACACAGGTACAGTGTGTACAGACAGCACAATGATCACCATGGTCAGATCAGTGACACAGGTACAGTGTGTACAAACAGCTCAGTGATAGTGAAGGTCAGATCAATGACACAGGTACAGATTTTACAAATAGCACAATGGCAATAAAGTTCAAGTCAGGCTGGGGGGTCAGTGTGCTAATGACAGTGGACCATGATGTGACCTTTCAGCTGCGATCCCACAGAGGGGGCACCTAGTCCACTCTCCAAGAGTCGCCCGTCTCATATTCCAGTGCGGAGGCATTGAGGAGGTAACTGCTACCATGGCCACACACCTTTGTGTCATGTCGTTCTGTTTACAGGTGGCTCTTAAGATAAAGGACAGATGATGTTTGCATTTGTCATATCACTCTGTTTTTTTAGGTGGCAGTTAAAGTAACTCGGGGGACAGGTGTGTGTTTGTCATGCTGCTCTGTTTGCAGGTGTCGGTTAAAAATAACTTTAAGGACAGGTGTGCTTGTGCCATGTCACTCTGTTTGCATGTTGAAGTTAGCATAACAGAAGACGAAGTCCGCAAGTCATGTTGCCGTGTTTTCAGGTGGTAGTTGGCAAAACACAGAGGACAGATGTGTTTGTATCATGTTACTCTGTTTACAAATGGTTGTTAAAAGTAACAGACAGGTGTGCTTGTGTCATGTTGCTTTGTTTGCAGGTTGTGGTTAAAAGAAACTCAGAGGACAGGTGTGCTTGTGTCATATTGCACAGTTTGCAGGCGGCAGTTGACAGTAGCACAGAGAAGCAGATGTGTTTGTGTCATGTTGCTCTGTTCAGAGATGGCTGTTAAAAGTAACTAAGAGCAGATGTCATGTCACTTTGTTTGCAGGTGACAGTTAACAGTAACTCAAAGGACCATGTGTGTTTGTGCCTTTCGCTCGCTTTGCAGATGGCAGTTAATGTTGACTCTGAGGATTAGGTGTGTTTTGTGTCCTGTCATGGCGTTTTCAGGCAACGGTTAAGGCAACAGTTAACAGTAACATAACAACATAACTGTGAGAGAAATTATAAAGGGGCCTGTGCATGGAATAGCATTTGATTGTGGTATTTTTACATACACACACACTCACACTCACTCTCTCTCTCTCTCTCTCTCTCTCTCTCTCTCTCTCTCATTGTCTAATAAATGAGTCTGATGGCATGCAAGAAAGTTATTTCCATTTTCTCCATATGTTACCCTCATACACATTTATGATGTGTCTTGTCCTGATCAGACAACGCACTGGACCCAGAGTGCAGAACAGACCAGCTGGATGCTGGGTGATAGATACGGTGCGGTTTCCACATGTGCTGGTTCACTAGAACAGTCAGTTATCTCACAGCTATTGTTGGGACATATTCTCCAGCAGTCTGTGGGCCAAGATCTCCGAGATGTGATGATGATGATTGTTATGATGGTGATGGTAGTGATGATTAGGAAGCAAAGTGATAGTTGGATTTACAATTCTATTTTTTCTGTTTGTTTGTTTTTTTTTTACATATAACAGGTGTATAAAAATAACTGTGCATGTGTGTGTTGAACAGTGTTGTTCAATTCAATTCAGCTCGTGTTGTTTATAGCTCAGCCAACTGCAAGGGACTGTATTTGGGCACTTACATTGATGTTGTTCGGTGTGTGACGGTCTGCATCAGTGTGCAGGGCTGATACATTAGTGCTGTGTGGTGTAGATCTATAAAAGTGTTTCAGAGAGTTTAATCTGTACTCGCTGTGTATTGTGTGCATGTATGTGTGCTGTCAGTGTGCGGGAGACAAAGGGGGAGAGAAGAAGGACGGAGGAAAGAGTGGTGCTGGGGATGGCATAAGCAGGAAAGCAAGGCTCCAGGCAGCAGTATGAGCTCCCTTGGTGACCTGCCATTCCTCAACTCAGGGTCACTCACTTCCAGCAACAGCAGCAAACCACCAGGTACATTGACTGCTGAGCCTGAGTGTGTGCGTGCCCAGTGAGCCTTGAAAGTGTGGTGTGGGTTATATTTTCAGAATGACAGCAGAGTCCTGAAATTCACTGCTTTGAAGGGGAATGATTAGAGGCCACATCAAATTTCACCTGTATTGTATCTAGTTTGCAAGATAGTTTGATTTATGAGTTATTGTAAAGATGAAAAAAATGAGTTTTGAACCCATGTAAAAGAAGTATTATTGCCTTGTAAGCAAAAAAAAGAAAAATGTTGTTGCAGTGTATATATAACATACAGAGATTACATGTCTTTTTTCATGTCGAGTATCAGTATTGACTGGATGCAACTAACATAAAATCAGACAAGTGCATGCTCACACACACACGCATGCACGCACTCTCTCTCTCTCTCTCTCTCTCTCTCTCTCTCTCTCTCTCTCTCTCTCTCTCTCTCTCTCTCTCTCTCTCTCTCTCTCTCTCTCATGGTGGCATTAGAAGTGTGTTTTGTAGGGGAAGAGAGGAGGACTAAATGGGAGTGTATTGTACTGTTCTGTCTTCAGCTTCCAAGGGCAAAGAAAGGGACTCTGGTCTGAGGTCTTTGGATCGTCGCATGGCCGACTTGGGCATTGACAATGGTGAGATCTTAATTTCTAGGAGACTATACATTGTACATCTGTCACACATAGCTCCTATGACAAGGAGGATGGTGATGGGTTTTTTGGTGCAAATATCCATAAAATTCATGCTTTTGATCCACAAAAAAGGGTCAGTCCAAGAAATGCAAAAACCTGTATATCAAGGGGTGGAAGCCCAGTTCTGGTCATGATTGCTCACAGTCAAACAAGAGAGATTTCAGATGCATTGAAAACTTGGCAGGAAGTCACTGTCTGAGATTGACAGGCGGGGCATTCTAGAAAAATAGGGAGATAACTGTGAGACACATGGGATATGCATTGAGGGAGGTAATAGTGGGAGACAGACCATGCTTAACTACATGGGAGGTGCATTTAGGGAGATAACAGACAGCTGTGATGTGTTTCAGATATGCAGGATGACTTTGAGTATGAGGACGACTTCCAGAGTTCAGGGTATGTCCTCCTTGTTGTACCTGTCGCCTTCACGTCCATCAAGATACCTGTTTCACTACGATATGTTTCACCATCACATCCATCATGACACCTATTTCACCATCAAAACCCACGTGACATTTTGTTTAGCAGTCACTTCCATCATGGTGCCTTTTTCACCATCACATCCATAATGACACCTATTTCACCATCACATCCCTCATGACACCTGGTTCACCATCACATCCATCTTGACACCTATTTCACCATCACATCTCTCATGACACCTATTTCACCATAACATCCCTCATGACACCTGGTTCACCATCACATCCATCATGACACCTGGTTCACCATCACATCCATCATGACACCTATTTCACCATTGCATCCATCATGATACCTGTTTCACCATCACATCCCTCATGACACCTGGTTCACCATCACATCCATCATGACACCTATTTCACCATACAGCCATCATGACACCTATTTCACCGTCACATCCATCATGACACCTGGTTCACCATCACATCCATTATGACACCTGGTTCACCATCACGTCCATCATGACACCTATTTCACCATCACATCCCTCATGACACCTGGCTCACCATCACATGCATCATGACACCTGGTTCACTATCACATCCCACACGACACCTATTTCACCATCACATCCATCATGACACCTGGTTCACCATCACATCCATCATCATGACACCTGGTTCACTATCACATCCATCGTGACACCTGGTTCACTATCACATCCCACATGACACCTATTTCACCATCGCATCCATCATGACACCTGGTTCACCATCACACGTCCATCATGACACCTATTTCACCAATCGCATCCATCATCACACACCTATTTCACCATCACGTCCATCATGACACCTATTTCACCATCACATCCATCATGACACCTATTTCACCACCATCACATCCCTCATGACACCTGGTTCACCATCACACATCCATAATGACACCTGGTTTCACATCACATCCATCGTGACACCTATTTCACCATCACATACATCATGACACCTATTTCACCATCACATGCATCATGACACCTGGTTCACCATCACATCCATCGTGACACCTATTTCACCATCACATACATCATGACACCTGGTTCACCATCACATCCATTGTGACACCTATTTCACCATCACATACATCATGACACCTATTTCACCATCACATCCATCATGACACCTGGTTCACCATCACATCCATCGTGACACCTGGTTCACTATCACATCCCACATGACACCTTTTTAACATGGTGACAGCCCTGATATGGCCCTTTGTGGTCAGCTGGGCTATAAGCAACATTATCTTATCTTATCATGACACCTGTTTCACCATCACATCCATCATGGCACCGATTTCACCATCACATCCATCATGACACCTATTTCACCATCACATCCATCGTGACTCCTGGTTCACCATCACATCCCTCGTGACACTGGTTCACCATCACATCCATCATGACACCTATTTCACCATCACATCCATCGTGACTCCTGGTTCACCATCACATCCCTCGTGACACCTGGTTCACTATCACATGCATCATGACACCTGGGTTCACCATCACATCCATCATGACACCTGGTTCACCATCACATGCATCATGACACCTGGTTCACCATCACATCCATCATGACACCTATTTCACCATCGCATCCATCATGACATCTGGTTCACCATCAGATGCATCATGACACCTATTTCACCATCACATGTATCATGACACCTGGTTCACCATCACATCCATCATGACACCTATTTCACCATCACGTCCCTCGTGACACCTGGTTCACCATCACATCCCTTGTGACACCTGGTTCACCATCACATCCCTCATGACAACCTATTTCACCATCACATCCCTCATGACACCTGGTTCACCATCACATCCATCATGACTCCTGGTTCACCATCACATGCATCATGACACCTGGTTCACCATCACATCCATCATGACACCTGGTTCACCATCACATGCATCATGACACCTGGTTCACCATCACATCCATCATGACACCTATTTCACCATCACATGCATCATGACACCTATTTCACCATCACGTCCATCATGACATCTGGTTCACCATCAGATGCATCATGACACCTATTTCACCATCACATGCATCATGACACCTGGTTCACCATCACATCCATCATGACACCTATTTCACCATCACGTCCCTCGTGACACCTGGTTCACCATCACATCCCTTGTGACACCTGTTCACCATCACATCCCTCATGACACCTATTTCACCATCACATCCCTCATGACACCTGGTTCTCCATCACATCCCTCATGACACCTGGTTCACCATCACATCCATCATGACACCTATTTCACCATCACATCCCATCGTGACTCCTGGTTCACCATCACATCCCTCGTGACACCTGGTTCACCATCACATGCATCATGACACCTATTTCACCATCACATGCATCATGACACCTGGTTCACCATCACATCCATCATGACACCTATTTCACCATCACATCCACCATGACACCTATTTCACCATCACATGCATCATGACACCTATTTCACTATCACATCCATCATGACATCTATTTCACCATCACATCCATCATGACACCTATTTCACCATCACATGCATCATGACACCTGGTTCACCATCACATCCATCATGACACCTATTTCACCTTCACATGCATCATGACACCTGGTTCACCATCACATCCATCATGACACCTGGTTCACCATCACACCCATCATGACACCTTGTTCACTCTCACATCCCTCATGACTCCTGGTTCACCATCACGTCCCTCGTGACACTGGTTCGCCATCACATCCCTTGTGTGACACCTGGTTCACCATCACATCCCTCATGACACCTGGTTCACCATCACATCCATCATGACACCTATTTCACCATCACATCCCTCATGACACCTGGTTCTCCATCACATCCCTCATGACACCTGGTTCACCATCACATCCATCATGACACCTATTTCACCATCACATCCCTCATGACACCTGGCTCACCATCACATCCCTCATGACACCTGGTTCACCATCACATCCATCATGACTTCTGGTTCACCATCACATCCATCATGACTGACCTGGTTCACCATCACATCCATCATGACACCTGGTTCACCATCACATCCCTCATGACACCTGTTTCACCATCACATGCATCATGACACCTGGTTCACCATCACATCCATCATGACACCTATTTCACCATCGCAACCATCATGACACCTGGTTCACCATCACATCCATCATGACACCTATTTCACCATCACATCCGTCATGACTCTGGTTCACCATCACATCCCTCATGACACCTGGTTCACCATCACATCCATCATGACACCTATTTCACCATCACATCCATCATGACACCTATTTCACCATCACATCCATCATGACTCCTGGTTCACCATCACATCCCTCATGACACCTGGTTTCACCATCACATCCATCATGACACCTATTTCACCATCACATCCATCATGACACCTATTTCACCATCACATGCATCATGACACCTGGTTCACCATCACATCCATCATGACACCTATTTCACCATCACATCCATCATGACACCTATTTCACCATCACATGCATCATGACACCTGGTTCATCATCACATCCATCATGACACCTATTTCATCATCACATGCATCATGACACCTATTTCACCATCACATGCATCATGACACCTATTTCACCATCACATGCATCATGACACCTATTTCACCCATCACGTCCATCATGACACCTATTTCCCATCACATGCATCATGACACCTATTTCACCATCATGTCCATCATGACACCTGGTTCACCATCACATGCATCATGACACCTATTTCACCATCACATCCATCATGACACCTATTTCTCCATCACATGCATCATGACACCTATTTCACCATCACGTCCATCATGACACCTATTTCACCATCACATGCATCATGACACCTATTTCACCATCACGTCCATCATGACACCTGGTTCACCATCGCATGCATCATGACACCTATTTCACCATCGCATCCATCATGACACCTGGTTCACCATCACATGCATCATGACACCCTATTTCACCATCGCCTCCATCACGACACCTGGTTCACCATCGCATCCATCATGACACCTGGTTCACCATCACATGCATCATGACACCTATTTCACCATCGCCTCCATCTTGACACCTGGTTCACCATCACATGCATCATGACACCTATTTCACCATCACATGCATCATGACACCTATTTCACCAACACATCCATCATGACACCTGGTTCACCATCACATGCATCATGACACCTATTTCACCATCACATCCATCATGACACCTGGTTCACCATTGCATCCATCATGTCTGCTCTTTTACCATCACTAAAGCTATCATCAGATGAAGAGTTTTTAAACACTTTATTATTTTATGTTTCATTTTATTTCATCCGTGAGAGTGATGGCAACAGTGTGAAATGGAGTTGCCAGGTGGTAATATTGATGACAAAAGATAATGAGATGGTGTTTGAGAAGGATGAGAGTGACAGACAGTAAGGCAGAATTGTTAAGTAGTGAGAATGATGGCAACAGAATGTGAGATGAATTGACAGCTGATCAGAGTGATGACAACAGACAGTGAGATGGAGTTCACACCTGATAAGAATGATGACAATGAGATAGACCGGTTGTATTGGTATCTACACATCGTGATTTACTGGCAGTGTTCTTGTCTACTTCCGCCAGCAGTGTTGTTGTCTGTATCCTGATATACCACCAATGTTGTCTTTATCCTGATTTGCCTGCAATGTTTGTTGTCTATACCTTGATTTACCTGAACTGTTTGTTGTCTACATCCTGATCTACCAGCAGTCTAGTCATCCTAATGTACCAGCAAAGTTGTTGAAATTGTGATTTGATTGCAGTCTTGTTGTCAGCATCTTGATTTACAAGCAGTGTTGTTGTCTACATTCTGAGTTATGAGCAGTGTTGGTGTGTACATCTTGATTTACCAGCAGCACTGTTGACTGCATCCTGATTTAGCAGAGGTCTTGTTGTCAACATCCTGATTTACCAGCAGTGTTGTTGTTTAGACCCTGATTTACAAGCATAGTTGTTTTCTATGTCATGATTTACCAGCAGTGGTGGCGTCTACAACCTGATTTACTAGCAGTGTTGTTTGTGTGACCAGACACAGCCTAAGTCAGAAGTCACCACGTGGGAAAATGGAGGGCAGAGACAAAGCAGAGAATGGCAGTGTTGCAGAGGAGATTGAGGATGAGGAGATTGAGGACATCTCCATAGAAGCTGATGACCTGTTAAAGAGTGAAAACAGTGGGGTGAGTCTTTCTCTGGAGCATGTTCAGTTTGTCCTGGTAATCTGTGCCCTGTGTTGATCGTTCTGTCCTTGAGGTCTGTAGCCTGTGTTGATTGTTCTGTGCTTGTGTGTCTGTGCCCTGTGTTGATCGTTCTGTCCTTGAGGTCTGTAGCCTGTGTTGATTGTTCTGTGCTTGTGGTCTGTGCCCTGTGTTGATCGTTCTGTCCTTGTGGCCTGTGTTGATCATTCTGTCCTTGTGGTCTGTGTGTGATCGTTCCATCCTTGTGGTCTGTGGCCTGTGTTGATCATTCTGTCCTTGTGGTCTGTGTTGATCGTTTCGTCCTTGTGGTCTGTGGCCTGTGTTGATCGTTCTGTCCTTGTGGTCTGTGTTGATTGTCCCGCCCTTGTGGTCTGTGGCCTGTGTTGATCGTTCTGTCCTTGTGGTCTGTGGCCTGTGCTGATCGTTCCGTCCTTGTGGTCTGTGTTGATCGTTCCGTCCTTGTGGCCTGTGTTGATCATTCTGTCCTTGTGGTCTGTGTTGATCGTTCTGTCCTTGTGGTCTGTGGCCTGTGCTGATCGTTCCGTCCTTGTGGTCTGTGTTGATCGTTCCGTCCTTGTGGTCTGTGGCCTGTGTTGATCATTCTGTTCTTGTGGTCTGTGTTGATCGTTCTGTCCTTGTGGTCGGTAGCCTGTGCTGATCGTTCCGTCCTTGTGGTCTGTGGCCTGTGTTGATCATTCTGTCCTTGTGGCCTGTGCTGATCGTTCTGTCCTTGTGGTCTGTGTTGATCGTTCTGTCTGTCCTTGTGGACTGTGCCTGTGTTGATCGTTCTGTCCTTGTGGTCTGTGCCCTGTGCTGATCATTTTGTCCTTGTGGTGTGTGCCCAATGTATCAATCTATTCTTGTGGTCTGTGTCCTTTATTGATCAATTATCTATGTGGTCTGTGCCCTATGGTTATCAAATGATCAGTTTGCCCTTCAGATTCGCGCTGTGTGTTGATAGATTAATTTTTGAGGTTTTTGTAATGATTTAAATCAACAATATCAGACAAAAAAAAGAAAAATAATATAAAAAGTTAAGAGGTACAGGTAACTGATGCTGTGTGTGTATTTTGGTGGGGAAGAGGGGTGGGAGTGGAGGCAGTCAATGTGAGTGAAGAGCTGTCTGTCATTCAGTCCCTTGATGTGCTTTGTTGTGCAGTTTGAGGACATGACCGAGGACAGGAGCATTTCCCAGATGGATGGAGGATTTGACTACATGGAGGACCCCCAGCTCCCCTGATGCCATGCCAGACCTTGTTGCATTACACATCTTTAGTATCAGGAGTGGTATCTCCTTACCTTCCGTCCATATCTGTACAGGCGACAGCCATGTGTATAGCGGCTGTTAGTGTTGGTCTCTAGACAGTCGCTGTCTGTGGGACAGCCTGTAGAGTGTCAGCAACAAACAGTATTCTCCTCAGTAAAGAACACAAATAGTATATTACTTTCTTGCAGCAATACTGTATAGTATCTATATTGAATGATGTCCATATACATTGAACAGAAAACTAACCTCTTCACAATGTAAGGTGTTCATTAAATATTTTCATTATGAATTATGCCTTCTACTCAGTTTGTTATTTGGGGTGCAGGCATCCTCTTGTAGGTTAACATTATTGCGATAAGCTGCTCCAGATAAGCTTTAATGCATCTGTTTGTACTGAACCCTGAAGCCCCTCACTGTAAGGTCTAAATCAAAGACACCCAATCCCAAAGCAAGGAGAGTGGGATGGGGCATCATGGTGAGAGCTTTAGCCAGTATCTGGCCCGTGCAAAGACTGACATGGTGAACAGGTTGCACATTGTGAAAAGGCGGAAGCACATACGAAGGCACGAAGTAATGCGTGTTAAATACTCACTACAAAATAGTGCAGTAAGTTTTCAACCAGTCTGTCTTCTTCAGACATTGCAAAGATCAGACCTGCAAAATGCACATCATAGTTCTGCAGACAGAGGAGGAGAATCCTCCTGCTTCCACTGCCTGACATCACAGCTGATCCAGGTGGACCTGCTCAGCCTCTGGTGGAATGTACAAATAATCAGACAGCAGTGTGTCAGAGTTGTGCTGTATGTCATCAGAGGTGGTGGCTTTCACCCTATGGGACGGCAAACCATAGTGTGTGTTGGTGTGTGTTAATGTCCTTGTGCCTCCACAAGCTGTGGCCCTTGAAGGTAGTGGTGGTAGTGAAGGCTGTGGGGTCAGTGAAAGTCCTAGTGTCGGTGAAGAAGGTAGTAGTGTCTGTGAAGGTAGTAGTGTTGCTGAAGGTAGTAGTGTCAATGAAGGAAGTAGTGTTAATTAATGGAGTGGTGTCCTGAAGGTTGAAGTGTCCGTTAGTGTCTGTGAAAGTTGTGGATCACTGAAGGTCATGGTGTCTGAGAAAGTTTACATTTCCATGAAGGAAGTAGTGTTAGTAAAGGAGCCAAAGGGTCTTTGAAGGAGAAGTGTGTCCGTGAAATTTATTAGGTCTGAGAAGAAAGTAGCCTGTGTATGAGGAAGTAGTAACTTTGTTGACAAACTGTCTTGGTGTTGACAGGGTGGTGCAAGGGTCAGGAAATGTCAGTTAGGGACAGTAGTGATGATAGTGCTGGTGTCTCCCATGGAAGTCCAAGCTCACAGCCACGCATTGGCCAAGCAGACCAGGTCAGGAGAAGGCAGTCAGGTCTTTCTTGTCCCACAGGGTTGGAAGGCCTGTGTCAAGGCCTTAAAGACAGTGAATGTTGTTTCATCAAAAGAATGTGTCCCAAACTTTGACATCAGTCCTGGGAGATGTATGTAATCGGTGACCAGTGAGCAAATGCAGACATCACTGTTGGCTTGCCAATGACCTGGTTCAGTGGTGTGTGCAATACATGAGGCATGGCGTTTTCCTGCCATAACAACTGTTTGACTCCTTAGAAATCATAACAGAGGTCTTTGGAAGTTCTAGAACAGTCTTTGGAACTTTGAAGGAGAGAATTCTAAGAGCCCTGGATCCACATTGAATTGATAGTGGCCATCATCTCCCAAGTTCACACAAGGTCACTGCCATCTCCAAGGTCAGTGAGTAAAACACTCGCTTTATCCTGCAGGAGTTTCTGTGGCTGATTTTATGAGTTCGTAGACTTTTTTTTTAATTTTTGAGAGTCTGTATGAATTATTTTGTGTCATGAGTTAAATGATGTACACCTCAAGTCAAAGCTCATTTTCCTCCATTTGGCCAGTATGTAGTGGACGCTGAGGAGCTAAGCCAAGTCAGATGATATCAGGGTAAAAGGGAAAAGGTTGTTGACTGCGACACGATGGCAGCCCAGCTGTCAGCACCTTGTTGAAGTGGAAGGCAGGTAAAAAAAAAAAAAAAAAAAAACCCAGACTGGAGAGGATGATGGCATCATCAGTTGGGACTCTTCCTGTGTTTACAGTATGTCCACATCACCGGGTGTTGTTGTTGCATGTTTTACCACAGCTTTTGAAGTGTGAATTTCTTTTTTTTCTAAGATGCATCTTAAATGTATTTTTGCTGTGAAATTACTTGTAGTATGTGTAGACTAAACAAAGTGTGTACATTTTTTATGGTTAGTATGTAAAATCTTTGTACTGTAAAGGTACCTGCACTGTGTCTTGTTGATGAAGTATGCAGCCAACAGTCACAGAAAGCTAGCATCATTCTACTCTAGAACCATTTTCCTTTGATTTGCTGGTATCAAGGACTTGGCCGCACAGAAGACAGTGCTGGAACACATGAATCACACATATGTATGGTACCCGAGACCAGGCCACAAGCTACTTGGGATACGCACTTGTACGGTGACCAGACATTACACATGTCGCTTATAGTATCCAACAGTGTATAGAGTTATGTAGCTGTGGTGTCCTTCATCAGTTGAGGCTAGATGCATCTCGTCATTAGCATGACTGTAGGATGTTCACAGGGTGTCATCCACTTCAGCACATGGTGGTGTAAATAAAGTTCTAGAGTGGATGGAAGAGGCTGAAGCACTGCCAGATATTGCACGCTTTTTGACCTCCCTTATCACAGGTGTGGATTGGGATATTAGTTAGCATTGGGCATGTGTACTACAGAGACTGTCACTGTGCCACAGCTTGCATAGAGGGATAATGTCATGAAGGCTGTGTGTGTTGTAACTCATCAGACATAGACTTCAGACAGACAGATGGTCACTGTGTCACAGCTCACACACAGGGATGGCTCCATGGAGACAGTGTGTTGTGACTCATCAGACATTAGGACTACTGACCAGAGTCCGTCAGTATGTCACAGTTCACACAGAGGGATGGATCCACAGAGGCAGTTTTTTGTGACTCACCAGACATGCAGAAGAGACAGCCACTGTGTAACCGCTCACATTGGGGGATGGCTGGCGACGGTGCATGGTGGCTCATCAGTCATGGGAATCACTAGTAGGTTGCAATCACCGTGTCACAGCTCACACAGGAGAAGGCTCTGTGGAGGCAATGCAGAGTGACTTGATCTTCATCAATATAGTCATCCCTTTCAGTGAAAAATTATCTTGCTGTAGCCTGATTTAGTCATCTAATCCTTTTCTGTTTATGGCCTGAATTTTTGTGCATCATCCACCCTGACTGTGCTGTAAGCATGATTTTTTTTTTTGTGTGAAGGAGGAATGCTGTATTGTAAGTGATGGAAGAACAAGTAATCCGAGGATTTTTTAAAGACCAGTTCTTTACTATATGAGATGGGTGTACAGTATCCTGTGCCCTCATCAAGATGAACAATGCCTTGTCTGTCTGTAAGGAGGAGGAATTCAGCTCCTGTTCTGTAAAGACGATGCAGTGGACACAGAGTGCTGTGTGTGGGGAATGACGAGATGGTTCTGATTTTTGGCTGAATGAGATCCAGACAGGAAAAATTATTCAGGAAACAAGTTGGAAGTCTTTACTTCTTGCACGAGATTGGCAAATTAATCTTACTACCACTGTCACAGAGGCTCCAAATTGAGACAAGTCCCTTCCGCTGTGACAGCAGTCGTTGAACATTCTGTCTCCAACACCCAAACCCTCTTGATGTATAGTGTAGGATATTGAATGTTCAAGAAACATAATGTATATCAGAGAAAGTCTGAAATGCATGCATCAAGTACAACAAGATGGCATGGATTTTACAGAACACAATCCTGATATATGATAGCAAACGTTTTGACAGTGCATATTTAGAACATGTTTGTGACCTGGCTGACAGAAAAAGGCAAACTGATACTAGAAAAATGATCAGCTTGAAATTCATCCTGGATAAGGAGAGTGGAGGAATGA
Source organism: Conus betulinus (assembly GCA_016801955.1). Classification (NCBI taxonomy): domain Eukaryota; kingdom Metazoa; phylum Mollusca; class Gastropoda; order Neogastropoda; family Conidae; genus Conus; species Conus betulinus. The sequence continues at coordinate 39,811 of JADBJO010000411.1, forward strand.
AGCATTTGGCAGGAGTTTGCCCTGTAAGAGGGCAGAAAGTAGAGAGAGCAGTTGTCACTTCATTTAAACATCATTTCAAAAACACTGATATTTTCTGTGTCACTCACCAGTGACCAGGTGGAAGCAGAGACGTGGTTGGGTTGCAGGCGAAAGGCAGGTTTTGCCCACCACCTTCCAGAAGGGTGTTATTGGAATGGCTCAGCATTCAGTTCTGTTCTGAATTCTTTGTGTATGTGTGAACCAGTGTGTGCATGTATGTTTGTAGCATGTGTGGTGTGCATGTACAGTATGTATATGGGGTGTGTAGTGTGCATTTGTTCTTTGTGTGTGTGTGTGTGTGTGTGTGTTGTGTGTGCATTCAGAATTTGCATACATGCCTCTTCCCCATTTTTCCATTCCATTCACCCTTTATCCTTCATTGCATACAAATTGTCTTTTTGTTAACTCTAATGAGATGTTTATAGTATTTCCATAGGATCTGCATAATGGTTCAGAGTATGATTATCTCTTTCTTCAAGGTTAAGTAAAATGACTTGTAGATAAAAGATTGATAATCATTGTGACTTCCATAGAAGCAGATCTTTCAACAGGCTCAGAACATTTCCAATGTAATCTCTCTATATATAGATATGTTAAATAGGCCTCATTGTCATACATTCATTTTCACATGTATGCACATTCACACACACACACAATGCATGTATGTATCAACACACACACAAGCATGTAAACACAAACAGACACACACACTCACAAACACACTCTTGCACACACAAACTTGTTCTCCTGTATGTTCTCCTGTATATGCACACACACCACATAACAATACTCACACACACACATATGTACACACACACACACACACTCACAAACACTCTTGCACACAAACTTGTTCTCCTGTATGTTCTCCTGTATATGCATGCTTTCTCTCCCTCACACAGAACAGTTTTTCAACAATCACCACAATACTTAGTGTAAAGCCATTTGGCTGAAAGCCTTTCAATATTTTAGGCTCTCTTCCTTACCTGGAACGATTTTTCAAGTCTTCAGCAGTCAGCCCTCCAAAGGAATTCTCTTAGAATTATACATTATCCAATACTTTATCAAATACTTTATTTATAGTTCTGCCCAGCACACATATTCACCCTACCTCATACAGTAAAGACTGTTCTGCAGTTTCTGATCCTTTTATCCCAAAAGAGAAGAAAGATTGACCAGGTATGATATTCATTCTCAGGAAAGATCAGCACTTGTTTGTTTTAGATTGCTACATGTGTACAGTTGTGTCAGGCCATCATACTTTAGACAGACACTTTATGCTTATGTGGTGGTGTGAAGCTTGCTGGGCATGTTAGGCAATGGTTTGCCTCTGAACGTATTTCTTGTTTCGTAATGTGCGACGAGGGACCAGAGGTATTCCAAAAGAAAATGGCCTGTGGACTTGTGCCTTTAAGAAATGGTTAGGAAAAATAATAGTAAATGCCCAGTTTGCCTGCCATTTTTTTTTTCTCATCTCTCTCGGTGTTTGCATTAGCAACTGTAAAAATACATGTTTCCTTTCTCAGTTCCTTGTTGGGGGTTTAAGTGACTATGGGACATTAAAAAAAAAAAGTTGAATAAATAAAAAAGACGTGAAAAATATTTGGAAATTGGCAAGAGAAGCTCCCAACTAAACACAAACACTAGTTACACTTATTTCTGTGCTGTCTGTGAAGTGGCCAACCTGAGTCCTGTGAACCTGATTCCATTCTGTGCTCCCGTCTCTGATAACCTCACATAGGTTGTGCCCATTTGGTAATCAAACATCCAGCCCATAGACTGACTAGACAGCAACTCTTACAGCCATTTTAGAGTATGGTTGGTGATTTGCAGCAGGTATCGTGTGGATCCATACAAACGCACACACATTTTGACTATGCATTTCTACCTGGGAAAGGCTATATTCATTCCAACATTGCTAGTTGGGAAGAGTTGCATTCCCTTTCACCTTCCAGTATATGAAATCCATAAATCAGTACAAGTGATATTGAGATGTTGGCCCTCTTTTACCCTTTTCTGTAATGCTGCTCAGCTGATATCTGTGATGGTGGTGTACCTTCAACAACATTGTAAGTATCCTTGCTCAGTTGAAATTTTATTTTGTGACCAGCTGTAAAGAGATGTAATGTGCCATGGATATCTAGTGGACATGGTGGAGTATTGACAAGATTTTAGCCAACAAGCTTGCACAATGGATGCTGCTCTGAAGGACACAAATTGTGATGGTCTTGTACAGAGGCTGATAAGCCTTGGACAACGACTTGGCTTGGCAAGTATGCCCAAGATGTGTGAGATAATGATTAATTTTCAGCAGACCACCTTGAGTGAAAGATCATGCATCCTTCACAAACTGTGAACTGTGTGATCTTTCTGTAAAGGATCACATTTAAGTTCAACCTGAACCCTGTGCTTGCCTTTGCTAGCCCATCAGTAGGTCTACACATCACATGCTACTCCCACACTGTTAATACTTAAACATGTAGCACTATCTTAATCTGACTTCACAACTTATAATGGCATCTGTCCCAAGCTGTTCTCCCATACTGCTTATACTAAACCACGTAGAGCTACTTTGACCCAACTTCACACACCATGTGATCTACCCTGTGCCACTCCCATTCTATTCATACCAAATCATGTAGCTCTACCTCCATGTGACTTCAGCCACTTACCATAGCATTTGTCCCATACTACTCCCATACTGTTCATACTAAACCATAGAGCGCTGCCATCATCTAACTTATACATGCTTACCGTATCATCTGTCTAATGCTACTCCCTATAATTTCACTCACTTCCCATGGTGTCTGTCCCATGCTACACCCACACTATTCATACTAAACCATGTAATCCTCATCTCTACAGACTTCACATACACCATGGTATTTGTTGAAATGTATGCAATTTTATTACTATTCCAATAAAAATCCAAATTTGTTTAAATTATGGCGGAGTTTTTCGATGTTGTGGTGTGCTGTGATGGACAGAGATTCCACTGGCAGGAACAGACGGTGTGGTTGTGTTGTGTGCTTAGGTAACGCCGTTCTCCTCACCTCCAGCAAGGCCTCACCTAGGTTGTGCCCATTTTTGGTAACCATCATATGATATATCATGGTCAGTATGGCACACACAACTTGTCAGGTCAGGTCTAAAGTACAAGTAGTGACACACAAGAACATTTATGAATAGGTGAACTAGTTATTATCGCCAAAATACTCGGAGAATTCCATGCCTTTGATGAATACAAAGAAAGCACACTCCTCTTACAAGAAAAAAGTTCACCCCACACTAAAGGTACTACATACTCGCCCTCGGTTTTCCATATCTCTTTTTGTCGTTATTTCCCTGTCACTCTGTCTCTCCCTACCTGTCTGCATGTGTTCTCTCATTACTGTCTCTGGATCTTTGTCACTATCTTTTTCTTTCAGTGTTTGTTTGGTTCTTTAGCTGTCTTTCTTATTCCATTTAACTGTCTTCTGTGTGTGTGTCTGTCAACCCCCCCCTCTCTCTCTCTCTCTCTCTTGATGTATATAATATGTAATTCTGATTTCTGACTTAATTCGGGAAACTTGAATTTATCAGGTGAAAAACATTTAACTTCTGACTTGATTCGGGAAACTTGCATTTATCAGGGTGAAAAACACTTAGCAAAAATTGGTGATTTCATCCAGTTTTGATTAAACACATGAGACATTGGTCACAGAAGAAATCCACATGACATACAAGACTAACAAGAAGTGTGACAACAGGTTTGATGCTTTCTCCCTGTCAGACTGTGTCTGTATTTGACATCTTATACTCTGCACAAATGGGAAAAGGAAGTCAATGCACCCAGACAGAAAACAGAAAAAAATCAGTTGAAGTTCTTAGGAACTGTCAACAAAGGGGCTAGTGTGCACTCTACTAACATTCTCGACAAATATTCTGATTCAAAATCATGTCTTTATTCTGATACTCAGAAGATTTTATTTTATCAAGGAAAACAAACAGGGTGCTGACATGCCAAGAGCCCTGATCATGGTGTTTCATGGACGGAGAGAGAGAGACAAATTAGAAATATTATACAAATCAAATGTCCAGAGCAATGTGAAGAAGATGATCATTTAAGTGATAACCGATCCCACCCCCCAAACGTAGAAATGGAATGGAATACTGCTGGCCTACTACAAGAACAGGAGGCTGCAAGGTGTATGAAAGTTCCACTGGAATCAACCTAGTCATTGGCCAGATCACATGCAACCTCAAGATAGAAAGGAACAGCTGGAAATCTCCCTCAGTATGTATTAGCAAGGATCACAATCACAATTACACGATCTGTGATGATAGCGGTTTCCAGGGAAACCACACGCTGTATGGAAACCCCAATTGTGCTGACTGAGGTCAGTACAACACGCATAATAATACCTAGTCAGTGGAACTATGGTTCTCTGCATGATCATCACAGGGAAACTGGGACCACGACTGTGTTCAGGATATGTGGTGCTGGTCCAGAACCTTGACACTGCACAAGTCAACCGAGGACCACGTGGGGAAGGGTGCGTCACAGTAATCCTACACTCACGCCTGCAGAGTGGAGATCTGTACATTTCTTTCCACAGTACTGTGACGTTTTATTGACCACTGACAAGGTTCGCGCTTATCAGGATACAGCAACCGGGTGATTAGAATGGGCACGATCTTTTTCTTCTTCTTCCATAGAGCGACCACAATCATTCTGATTCTTATGTCGTTATATTAATCCTCTTTTGGGGCAGTGTGAATACTTCATCCAGAGATCTCCGTCTCGAAGATGTCTTTTCAAAGCTCAGTTTACACTAATCTTTTGAAAAAAGATATGAATAATGTATTCGCCAAACATGAACGAATCACCAGACAAAACACAATGCGTTTTCTACCTCTTAGATCTTCTTCTTCAGGCAAGATAAACAACACTCCGAACAACGAAAAACACACACACACACACACACACAATCGCTTATCTCACTGATTCGGCGCAAGATGGGCGTCGAGTGTCGTTTTTGTTTTGCCTTAAGAAGACCTAAGAGGTTGAAACGTGTCGTGATGTCTTGTGATTCGATTGTTCGTCGTTTTTTGGCGGATACAGTACTTTCTTCTTTTCTTAAAGATTTTGTTTAGACTTCCGCCTGCAGTCGCCTCACTTTGCAACTGAATCTATATGGTCTATATATGGGGTCTCCAACATACTCCCATTCTTCCACAGGCACATTTTCATGTTCAGAGTTATTTGTCGACAGGCGATTCCTTGCTGGTCCAGGACTATTGAGTGATGTGCTCCAGACGATCTTCACGGAAGTGATCACTGTTAGATGGTCTTGAAATGCAAAACACTTTAGCTGAACACCAACTATCTGTGAAAAAAAAAAAGAAAAAAAAGAAGAAGAAAAACGAAAGAAAGAAAGAAAGAAGAAAAGAAAACAAATCTGACTGGGGCCACGTTTGAACAGTGCAGACACAAACCTATTAGTCGTGTGTAATTCGTCCAAATAACCTGGATTTTCCTCACCCCGGAGACCCCGCTTTGATCTGGCCTCATATCGCAGACTTCATGAGCGTACAAGACTTTTCACCAAACTTAGTTCTAAATTGCTATCCTTTCAAAAAAGTATTTAATGATGGTTCCAAATATGACGAGGGAGTTTGCTCCTGCTGCATATTGTGCTACAGCTCCTTCTCAGAGATGTTCCAAACACAGCGTCATCTGCACTGCTGAGCTGACTGTGTTGAGCCTGGCTCTTCGAATGGTCTGTAAATCAAAGCGTAAAGACTTCCTCGTTCTTTCTGATTCCCTTTTAGATTTGGAGGCTATTGTTGGCCATAACCTCAAGCACCCTCAATTGACGATTATTTGAACTGCGCACCTGTCTGAAATCTTATGCTTAAAACATCGTTTTTGCTTGCGTTCCCGGTCATGTTGGCATTCAACGCAATGAAGTGGTTGATCAATTGCCAAGTTTGCCACAAATAAAGAGTTCAGCAGATTCTCAATTCCTCACACCGATCTAAAACCATAAGTTCATATGTATGTCAAAGACCTCCGACAAGAGGAATGGAACTCACAAGCGGATAACAAACTATTCAAATTCCGCCCAAACCCGAAAAAGTTTTTACCCAGTGCGACTGGTGGCCTTAAAGAAGACGAGTCTTCCGCCGTTTGCCCCCAGGCCGCTCTCTTTACACCTACTCGTATCTTTTTCAAATTCGAAAAGAAGCTCCGTGGCGCATTGTTAATTCCAAGCGATGTACTACTCACAATAAAGCATGTTCTTATAGAATGTTTGGACTTGTACGATGTCAAATATAAACACTTTACAACAGTGTAACCCGTGGCCTTTTGGGTTTTAAATTTCTGTAGTTCAGTAAAAAGTTGAACTCTCAATAATCCTCCCTTTTCTTGGGTTTCAAATGTGGGGTGAGGTGCGTGATTGTTAAGAATCCTTGCTTCTAACTACTCAAGCGCAATTTCTAATATAACAGACTGGAGTCCACAAAGAAAGTAAAAGCAAAACAAAGCATTTATTTGAATGAATAGTAACTCAGACAAAAATAAAGGAAAAAAAAAAACTCTTCCCAGATTCCATTAACATTAATGTTCAGAGATATCCCACCTGATGTTATTTTTGAGCTTCTGGTTATGACGAAATCATGGTGTGTTTTTTTGAAACCCTGTTTGAATGAGGTGTGCATGTGTGTGTGTGTTTTTCAATCTATCCTGAGAGTTTGACTTCGACGAAGTGACAGCCCTGATATGGCTCATTATGGTCGGCTGGGCTGAATTGATCTCCGACTCTCTCCTCTACCTTCTTTGTTTCTTCTATAGAACTCACTCACTCTCTCTTCTATAGAACTAACTCTCTCTCTCATGTGTGTGTTATGGTTTTCTCGAATGTTATCAGAATAATGTAGTCATCTTTTTTTCTTCTTCCTCTTCGTACGCAGGCTGTGATACTCATACGGACGCTCCCTATATGGACAGGCAAGTATTAATCCCATCTACCCAACAAAGGGAGTGGAGTGTATGACCGCGTTTTATCCCGCCAGTAAGGCAGCCAAACTCCATCATCGGGGAAGGTGCATGCTATGTGTACGTTAATTCCACACCAACGGCCAAACTGGCCTTCTCTTCCTAAAAGTTGGTGATGGGATTTTACGTATGTGCAAGATGTAATGCGTGCGTTCACACAGGAACCTCGGTTTAATCTCATTCGAAGGACTGTATGGGAAATGGAGTCAGAACTAATGTTAACTCCGAGGGGAAATTCCCCCTGTACCGAAACGGCCCGGCGGAGATTCAAACCCGCAAATCTTGGATTACGAGTCCGACGCGCTCTACCAACTGAGCTATTCCGGTCCCAGTAATCATCAAGCACATACACATGAATGCAGGAGGGGGTTGCTATCGATCGAGCACCATTCCATTGGTTTCTTTTTTTAAAAACGTAGTTTTTGTCCCGCATAATTAAGAGAGAAATGAAATCATAAAAAAAAATAAAGGATGGTGCTCGATCGAAGATGCCCCCCCCCCCCCCCCCCCCCCCCCCCCCCCCCCCCCCCCCCCCCCCCCCCCCACGTACCGGAGAGGGGGGGGTGGGGGTGGAGATAAGGTTGAAGAAAAATGATGGAAGGAGGGGCCAGAGAGAAACTCTTCAAGCACCTGTAGAGTGGGTGTGCATTGTTGTCATTTCTTGAATTTAGAATCAATCTTGTCATCATAGATCAGGCAGACCGTGTGTGTGTGTGTGTGTGTGTGTGTGTGCGCGCCTCTTCAATGTAACATCTATCTGTATTAAGTAAATATGATGTAGACATGCGCACATGCTTGTGCATTTGCGCGTATATTGTTGTGTGTGTGTGTGTGTGTGTGTGTGTGTGTGTGTATGTACACTAAATATGATGTAGACATGCGCACATGCTTCTGCATTTGCGCGTATATCGGTGTGTGTGTGTGTGTATGTGTACACATCTGTGTATGTGTGCGTGCATATGAGCATGTTTGCGTGCGAGGGCGCGTCTGTGTGTGCGCATGCAGGTGTGCGCGGATGTGTGCGTGCGCGGATGCTTTGTGTGTGTGTGTGTGTGTGTGTGTGTGTGTGTGTGTGTGTGTGAAGAGGGTTGTTATTGTTTTATTACATTTATCATCTGTCGACATTCGTGATAGCGTGTGTGCATGTTTGTGTGTGCGTGTTACAGTGTGTGTGTGTGTTTGTTTGTGTGTGTGTGGTCGCGCGTGGCGCTGTGTGTGTGTGTGTGTGTGAGAGAGTGAGTGTGTGTGTGTGACAGACAGTGACAGTGAGAGGGGGGGGGGGGGGGGGGGGGTTAGACATATACAGCTTTTGAGAGTTCCATTGTGGAGGTGAACATGTACAGCAATTGAAAGATCCATTGTGAAAGTGAACGTCAAGCTTTTGAGAGAAATCTATTGTGGAGGTGAACATGCCTTGCGATTGAGAGATCCATTGTGGCTTTAAGAGATCCATTGCAAACGTGAAATGTAAAGTTTGTGCAATATATTGTAGAGGTGAACATGTATTCCTAGTTGAGAGATCCACGGTGGGGGTGAACTTGTCTAGCTTTTGACAGATCTGTTGTTGAAGTGAATAGGTTTTCCTACTCGAGAGATCCACTTTAGAGGTGAACATGTATAACTTTTGAGAGATCCACTGTAGAGGTGAACATGTATAACTTTTAAGAGTCATTTAAGAGGTGAGCAAGTATAGCTTTTCAGATCCATTGTAGAGGTTTAACATGTACAGCTTTTGAGAGATCCATTGTGGAGGTGAAAATGTACAACTTTTGGAAGATCGATTGTATTATCCTTTTTATGAATACTTACAGAGCGCCTATCCTTGGCTAGAGACCAAGCTCTAAGCGCATTACAATCCATACCCATTTACACAACAGGCCGCCTACCTGGGTAGTGCCGACTGAAGATCTGCCAGGTGACAGTCGTTCCCCAGGTCATCCAGTCAACATTGTTCACTCAATTTCCTTACTTCCTTCATTCTTTCCATTTCTCAAGCAGGTGCATGCTATGTGTAACGCGTCATCCATACCAACCGCAAAGTGGCTTTCTCTTCCGAAAGTTGGTGATGGGATTTTACGTGTGTGCAAGATGTTACGTGTGCATTCACACACGAAACCTCAATTTATAGTCTCATTCGAAGGACTGTATGGGAAATGGAATCAGAACCAATGTTAACTCCAAAGGAAAAATCCCCCTGTACCGTAATGGCCTGGCAGAGATTCAAAACCTGCAACCCCAGGATCGCAAAGATTGCGAGTCCAGCACTCTACCCATCGAGCTATTCCAGCCCCCAAATGAATGGAGGTGAACATGTACAGCTTTTGTGAGATCTATTGTGGAGGTGAACACGTACAGCTTTGACCGATCTTTTGTGGTGGTGAAAATGTGTAGATTTTAAGAGATCCATTGTGCAAGTGAATATTTGTAGATTTTGATAGATCCATTGTACAGGTGAACATGTGCAGCTTTTCAGAGATCTTTTGTGGAAGTGAACATGTGTAGATTTTCAGAGATCCATTGTGGAGGTAATTATGTGTAGCAATTGAGAGATCTTTTGTGGGAAATGAACACGTGTAGATTTTGTAAGATTGATGGCAGAGGTGAACATATATAGCTTCCCGAGATCCATTCTGGAGATGAACATGGCCTTATGAGATCATTTATGAAAATGTCTTTCAAAACCACACAGTGTAAACACAAGGCACACACCAACTTAAGAGACAGGAAGAGAGAGAAAAGCAGAAAGCAAATGGGTTGGAGAACGAGAATGCTGTTCTAGGTGACCGAAGTGGGGGTTTTTGTCAATGTCATAACACAGAAAGGAGGGAAGAACACCAAAGACAACTCCACTTCATGGCCAGTCCACTGACAACAACCCAGTCCTGAGGGTGCCTTTAGATCCAAGGTGTCACCATTACCTGATCACAGATGAGGCATTCTGTAGTGACCTGTTCACGCAACAGATAGAACTGTAGTGTACTGAGGTAGTGTATGTGAAGACCTGACCAAGTAAGAAAGCAAAATACTACTGTGCTTGACCTTCGAGTAGGTAGTAATGATCCATTATATTTGCACTGCCTGTATTTTTTTGCATTTGAACTTTTTTTTCCATGTGTAATACAGTTGAAGCAGGAACTATATATTGCATTTGAACTTTTTTTTTTTTCATGTGTAATACAGCTGGAGCAGGAACTATATATCTTGTTTTCAATCTTGTTAGAACAAAGGCGAGATTTACTTCATCTCATTGCACGATAAAGTGGATCACTTGGTGTTGGCATGAGAGTAACCATATCTCTGAGTACAAAGCCGTTACTGTGCTAGCTTGACTGTACCAGCAAATTCACTTAAGAAATACCATCACAATTTGGCCCAACCTGGACACCGGTCACATGATTAAGTACAGCGTCTAGTACAAAAGACACTAGAACTTTACAAAACACACGTATCAGACTAACTGGCTCATAGTTTTCTGCTGAGGATTTTTTAATTTTTGTAAAAATGTCCGTCAAAGTTGCTCTTTTTCAATCCAAACGTATCAGTCATTTCATTAAATATGCACAGTCTAACACAGCCTGTCTGGTGAAGACACTATGAAGGGTTGTTACAAGAGTTAATAGCCTCTATATAAAGGAAGTTATTCAAATCTATGGCATTGGTGCTTATGGTTTCAAGTGACACACAGTGTCTTGTCTGTCATCATTTCTGTTTTGAAGTTCCACTGGGGTCCACTGGGACGGTTCTGTAATCTTTTTGTTTATGGCAAATCTGAGAAACAGAAACTGTTTTTAAACACTGATTTAATTTTTTTGAGGGATTTGCACTGTGGCGAAGGGATGGGAAGACGGGGACCTGTCCATTACATATTAACTTTTAAATCACTGATAGTGTCAAACAATTTAAAAATCCCTTTATGATCAACTTCTTGCTGAAAAGATGTTAAATTATGCAAAGCAAAGCAAAGCAAAGCAAAGCAAAGCGTGCTCATCATTCTAGTTATGATGCCATCTGCACTCAAACATGCTCCCCCTATCGCTGTCCACCAAGGATATGTTCTTCTCCAAGACAATGCGCCTGCAAACACATCAACGCTTCATGACAGCTGTTCTCAAGCATCTTCTGACCACCACATCTATCAATGTCTAAAAAAGCATCTGGCTGGCAGACGTTTGCATCTGATTACGATGTCTTGGCTATGCAAGATACTGCCTCTGTCCCTGCAGAATCCCGGCACTGCAGCAAAACTGTGCCACAGGCGTGGAGTTGTAGGGAGGACAGCATGCAAGGTACAATATTTACCCCTACAGAGATTCCGGTACTGCTTCATCACCACACCACATGTTGAACTGTATGGAGGGAGAGGGAGAGGGGAAAGGGGAAAGGGGAGTATGGGGGGGGGGGGGGGGGGGGTCAAATTTGCTGAAAAATAAGAGAGAAAACTTGTGATTCTCTTCACATAGAGGCTACAAATGTTCGTAACAACCCTCGCATCTTGTCCAACACTGTCACATGTTCAAACTTGTTCAGGATCACACACACACACACAGCTATGCTCACACACAATACACACACTGGTAGGTGAAACTGGTTTATTTCTAAAGGTCTTGACAAAGGAAACTGAACCACTAAGTTACATCAAGTGCACACCAATGTGGTTGGTGAAGACTTCCGCATCAGTACTCCCAATAGCCCCTTAAACAGAAGCATGATCATCTACATGTCCTCCTCCCCCATGTCTTCCAACTCGTACAATCTTTCCCCTCCCTCTTCCCTTACCCTCCCTAGCTCTGCAGGAGAGTTTCTCCTTCCACCCAGATGAGCCCTGTGCTGTATGCCCCATATTTAATGTTAAGGGCAGGTCAGCGGGTTGTCCATTCTCCTCTCAGCCCCATGTTTGTGTCCTTCAAAACTATTGAGTTATCCGTGTGCCCTACGTCAAGAACTGGTCATCTCGTCGTCTATTCTTCCTTCATCATTCTTGATAATGAAATATACAATGAAACAAAACTGCTGTCTTCTTCACAATTCATCTCTTTTTCCCCTGGGAAGAGAGGAAGAGGGGAAGAGAAGAGGGGTTGCAAATTTAAGAAAAAAAATGTGGTCATACCATCTATCCCTGGCCTAACAAGATGCACCCATGCAGATGGATATAAACAAAAAAGATGCACCATTGCAGATGGACAAAAAAAAAAAAAAAGCCACAGAGAATTTTTCACAGGCTTGAACTGAACAGCTCAATATCTCTCTGGATCAGAAAAGTGATTTTGAAATCATTTTAAGGGGCAAATTTCCCAACTCAATCTGAAAAGTGGCACCCTACATCATGCCCGCACTTAACAATAAAACCTTTCAATCTAACAATATTGCTGATGAATTTTTAAGACTAAAACCTAAGTGTGCTGCCATCCAGACAGACTACATACACAGCCAACTGTCCCCTCCCCACACTCCCTGTAGTTGGCCATCATCGTCTTGCTCTCCCTTTCAAAATTAGCCTTATGATTTCACTCTCCCTTTCATAATTAGGCCTTATTATTTCACTATCCCTTTAACAAGTAGGCCTGATTTATTCACTATCCTTTTAACACATAGTACTAATCATTTCATTATCCCTTCAAATGACCCAATCGTTTCACCATCCGTTCAATTCCATCTAACAATTTCACTATCCCTTTCAAAATTAGCCTTATCATTTCACTCTCCCTTCCGTAAGTAGGCCTTATTATTTTACTATCCCTTTGACAAGTAATACTAATTATTTCATTATCCCTTCAAATGACCCAATGGTTTCACCATCTGTTTAATTCCATCCAACAGTTTCACTATCCCTTTAAATTTTGATAAGGTCTAATGGTCTCACCCGCTCTTTACAGTTCAATCAAACCTAATGCTTTCACTATCCCTGAGTAAGCAAAACGGTTTCATCATCCCTGTAATTTGGTCTAATCATTCCACTATCCAAGCACAACTTATCCCCTTTATCATTTATGTTTACGCTTCTCCTATCGCTTTACATTTCCTGAATGTTATAGTCTGATCCAACACAGACTTCAACGCACCTTCTGCCATTTCCCAACCCTTCCTCTCGCACCTCTTTTTATTTCATGTGATATCCTTTTCATATTGACAGCTAACACAGTCACAGTCACAGTCTTCAGCTTTGCTGAAGCCTGTCCTTGCTGGCAGTAACAGCAAAGTGGTGAGTGGACAACACATGAGTGACCAAGTGCCCTGTCTGTGGGGTGTCGGTCCCTCCCTGTCAACACGGCTCATTGGGCTGGATGAAAGGAGACTCTTCTTCTATCCTTTCTCTCGCCTCTTACCACCCCCCCACCCCCCAAAGGAGACTGTTCCCCTATCCCTTCTCTTGCCCCCTACCCCACCCTCACACATCCCAACCTACTGGCATATAACTCCTGATACATTCACAAACACCACCTTCACCCCCACTGCCTCCACACATCCCAACCTACTGGCATGCAAGTCCTGATACATTCACAAACACAAACAGCCACACCTTCACACATCCGTTTGTTCCCCTGTACACATGCATATAAACACACTCTCTAACATGCATATGGATGGACTGTATCCTACACATACACACACACATGCAGACATACACACACATATGTAGAGAGACTTGTTCACACACAGATATGCATACTCATAAATTATGTCCACGTTATTTCTTCTCTAGGATGTGTTACAAGAGCCAAAAATATAATCCCATATTTTCCTTTAAAGCTGACACTGAAAGAGAACTCTATATACTCATACCTCTCTTAATCCCAACTCCAGTTAATTACCCAAGATGCATTGTTTCTAACATCATTTCATGAAAATGCCATGCAAGAAACCTACACAAAGAAAATGCACACACACACAAAAACATAGGACACACAGACACACACAAAATGTGTAGTAAGCGCTAATCTTTTTTCAGCTGAATCGTCGTCTTTTTCCACCTTTGGATGTATACATGTACCTTCTGAAGATGACTGCAAGTTCACAGAACTTGTGTTTGTCAATATACCTCTCAGCCCCTTTAAACCCATACCTTAACATGCCTTCAAGCCTGACTTTCTTCTGTTTCTTTTTTTTTCCCATCCCCAATCCTTAGTCTCCCCACCTCCTCCTCCCCAGCCAGCAAGCCCAGTCCAGCAAGGAGGGGGAAAGGGGGGGGAGGGGGGGTCAGGAAAAGAATCCCTGTGTGCAGGTATGGAGTACCAGTGACAGGAAAACCTCTTACAAACCACTCCTTTCCACCATGCACTGCCCGGGCTTTGATATCGGCCACACAAGGTGAGTTTATCTTCTGCGTGGGGTGGATGACCTGCAAAAAAACATGCAGCACACACATCTCTTAGATCAAGTGATCTTTGAACTACCCCTCCCCATTTAGTTTAACCTTTTTTTTAACATATAATTTTTGGCATCTTGTCAGTGACATTACTCCCACAGGCCACAATCACATACTGTCCTACACCTCACGAACAAATCTGCAGAATGCTAGCACAAAACAAAGCTCAAGGCTGGCAACAAAGCAGCACCTCCTCCTATATAGGTTGACCTATTACATCTCTATACCTACTACTCCCTGTAGACTGTGCTCTGGGGCTGCAATGGGACAAACCCATGTGTGGCTGGATAAGAGGCATTGGGAGTGAGTGGCTGTGGGAATAAAACCACTGAGGGATAAATGAAGACGAGAGAGAGCTACAACAGCAGCAGCAGTGCTGAAGAAGTGTTGGGGTTTGCCTGTACAGAAATGGTGGATTCAGTGCCTGAACTCTTGCTGACGTATCAATATGCTTCTAACCCTTCTAAAGAAGTTCTTGCAGTCTGAAAAACACTATTTATGAGTCCGAACTAAACCTTACCCAACCCCACGCCAACAATAACCTAGTATTGCCCATCACCAGGTCATAGGCGCCAATACCCATAGCAACAGACGTTTCATGTGTCATAGATTCAGAGCTTTATGTGATAAAATTGTGACTTCCAAATGAGAACAAGTCATGTTATGGCAACAGGAAAGTTGTTGTATACAGATCACACTGTCCCTGACATCAAAATGTTAACTAAGTGAGAATGAAATATGTAACAAATGAATCACACTGAACGTAAGAACCCCTTGCATCACAATCACTTGCTCACTTAGCCTGCCCATGGCACAGCAGATTACAGGTGTGTGTGCACAGAGATGCTTGATGCTGTTTCTTTGTGACAGTCTCACGCCTGCTCAGCCAGCCAGCTATCAGCCATCCAACACAGCCATTTGCCTCATCAGTCAAAGAGTAGAATGCTGCATTTCTGCGCTCAGATTCAGAGACTATCTTTTCTCTTTCACAATCTCTTAAAGGAAAAGCTAATTTCAATCATTTAGCTTTTTATCTGTTTCCCCTCTACCAATTCAGAAACGAAAGGTGTGCAAGGTATATGGGCATGCCCAGAAGCTGAGCATGCAAACAACTCACAACATCCAAACTATCCATTTCTAAATACATGGGCTGTCATGAATAGTGCAAAATCAATATCAGTAAGAGGTGGACAGGTAATCACTTTCTAACAGCCAGGAAGAGGTCAATACTAGTATGATGACATTTTTACTGGGCCACATGATGTCTGCAACGTGGAGTGAGTGGAAGCATACTAGCCCATCATTTCTGTACACACACAGCCAACACTGCTGCTGTTTTTGTTTTTTCTTTTCAACATGGGAGTGACAATCCTCTGATCTTCTCAGCATGAGTAAGAGCTGTTTGCAATCAGAATCCGAGCAGCTATTTGTCACCGTCTTTCATATGGATTATTCCTCCCCCAGCTTGCTACCCATGTTCATCCCTACATCAAATCCACACAGCCCCATGGCCCTGCCAGACAAATCACACACTGAATTTTTCAGTAAATGGTTGTTTTTCAAGAGGGCATAACTATGAGACTAAAACAAACAAACAAAAACCCTTACAATAACCCACAGTGAAGAACCTAAATGTCTTCACGGGCAGCTAGGGTTGCTAAGGTACAGATGTGTTAGATATTGTCAAAATACCATTTCAGTCATACAATACTGGCCTAACACCGATGTTGTTTTAGTCATACAAAACTGTCCTAACACTGATGTCATTTCAGTCATACAAAACCAGCTTAATACTACTCTCATTGTCCTACAAAACTGGCTTAACACTAATGTCGTCTTAGTCATACAATATAGGGTGAACTCTTGTCCTTGCGTCACTTTAGTAAAACAAAACTGGCCAAATGCTTGTTATAATTTCACCAAAACTAGTCCTTTTGTCATTTTAGCCACACAAATTCGACCAAACACTTGTATTAATGCCATTTTAATTACACAAAATGTCACACACTCTTGTGCTAATGTTGCTTTAACCAGGCAAAACTGGGCAAACATTTGTCCTAATGCATTTAATTCAATGAAATTTGGCAAATATTTGTCCTAGCCCAGTTTTAGCCACACAATATAACCCGAATAATCATCCTGGGGCCATATATTTTGCCACAATGGCAGAAACCATGTCTTAATGTTTACTTTTTTACCATGCAAAATTGGCCAAAACGTGTCTCATTTTCACTTTGGTGACAAAAAAATTGGCAAAACATTTGCCATCAGCTCTTTAAGCCATAATAAACTGGCTAAAGATATGTCCTAATGTTTTAGCCTCACAAAACTGGCCATATACTTGTTCAAATAATTCTCACTTCACGAAATTGGTCAAACACATCATTTTTCACTCTACCACTGGCCGTATTGGACACACACTGGGAGACTTTCACCTCAATGCAACTTCAGCCTCACAAAGACATGGCAAGTTCATGGGCAGGTCAGGCACCTGCTGAGTCTTGTCAAGCATCTGCCAAATCTTGTGTCCGCTTCTGATTTCCTTTTTCAATTTCTTAAGCCATTTAACTGTAAACCATCAGCACCTGGTCTTGTATCTCAGAAGATGTGGTGTCCTTCCCCCCACAGTGACGCCTCTTGACGACATGGAAGCCTGCTCCATGCCAGCCAATGGATCAACCAAGCCTACAGTGATACCCTGTAAGCATTTCTCAACGCAGGTGTGAAACTTGCCCAGTGCCAGACAATGGAGCTGCTACCCCCACCATGATACCCTGCCAGCCCTTCTCAACCAGATGTGCATGCACAATGTCAAAAAGACACACATACACCAACACAAGCACACAGCGCAGAAAATTAGCCTGACACGTACCTGGATCTGGATCTACTCTTGTGCTTTCTGGACTTCTTACCAGTGCGCTCGTAACCATCGCCACGGCGACTATCCCTGCCTGAGCGCTGCTTTGAACTGGTGGATTCTTTGCTATGACGACGATGACTTCCTTGCTCACTGCCTGACGACCCTGATCTTGAACGCCTCCTTTTTCTGGATTTGCTCTTTGTGTCAGAGTGTCTGGAACGTCGGCTGCTTCGTTCAGCCTCTTCATGTGACCTACTGCGACTTCTCCTCCTGACTCTGTCCCGTTTATGTCTGGACGACTCATAGTTTACTGTCCCTGCTCTGACTTCGACTTCCCCGCTCATAGTCCTCGTACTTTCCCTGTCCCTACTAGTGCTACGCCGCCGCCGCCCCATCTCTCTCCCTGCTGACACTTCTCCTCCTTTTCCTGTCTCTTTCCCTGCTCCTACTATGCCTATCGTCTGGACTAGAGCTGGCATATCTTCTGCGTTCATACCCATCCTCCCTAGTCCGACTCCAGCTTCGCTCACTGTCTGCTTCCACACTCGTACTACGGCGTCTTTTCCTTCGCCTGTCTCTATCAGCACTTCGGCTTCCATCTCCGACTTTTTCTGTCTTGGACCTGCCCCTTTCCCTGCTGCTTCCCCTCCTCTCCTCACTCCCCCCTCTCTTTCTTTTCTTCTCTTTTGTTTTTCCCGCTCTTTGTGCTTCTTCCTGCCTTCCCTCCTCCGATCACTCCCCTCCTCACTGTCCATCTCCTCCTTGGACTTCCTGTCTACCACCCTCCCCTCCCTCTTCCCACTTTTCTCACCCTCCTGTCTTTCCCCACTCCCGTCTTCTCTCTTCCGGTGTTTGTCAACGTCCATACTTTCCCTCTTTCTCCCCTGGCCTTCCTCCCTCCCCTTCCTGCTGGGCACCCCTCTCTACCCACTGTTCCAACCCCTTCTCTGTCTGGCTTTTCTGCATGCTCCTGTCAGCTTTGGCCACTTTTTTTTCTTTTTCCTTGACCTGGAGGTTGAATCCCCCCCTCCTCCCAGCTGTCACTGGAGCTGGAGGAGGAGGAGGAACTGGAGGAGGAATCGGAGCCTGAGGTGCTGGAGTCTGAACTGTCTGCCTTCCTCCCTTTCCTCCTAGACTTGGAGCTCTGACCCTCACTGCCTTCTTCACTCCCACTCCTCTCTGCCTTGACTGCCTCCCTAGCCTGGGGTTTGGAATCCACTTCTTTCTCCCTTTCCCCTCCCCTGCCCTCTCCCTGTTCCCCTCCTGCTCATGGCTATCAATGCCCGGTATCAACTCATCCTCTTTGCCAAAGAATGACTGGGATGCCTCCTTCAAAGGGTTCTTCAGGTAGCCAGGAACCTCTGGTTCAGCCTTGTAATCTGAAACAAACCACAAAATGCTTGTACTACTTGGTACCTTATATCATAACAGTAATCATGACGAAGATGGCATATGCATCCCCTCTCTTTGCAGCTCCAAGCACTTGCAGTGCACAAAACAGACAAACATCAATCTTAAAACATTTGTCCACTCTAACTCTGCCATTTCTCTCTCCCACTCACATATGTTTACACCACACATTACCAAAGATATAAATGTTTTGAGGCTCTAAAAAAAAACCCCAAAAAACAGAAAACGCCAGTAAGCCAGCAGACCAATAGTAAGAATAACTTACACCAAATTCAAGACAAACAGGAAAGAACACTTAAGTAACTGTGATTGGAGAAAACTTCTACATATAGATGACATAAAACGGCAGTTACCATGTTTAAGAATACATGAATATGAAAGTTCACATAAAAAAACAATGCTTATTTTGAGTGTGAAATAACTGAAGAAGTTTATGCCCCTGATCAAGGATTTATCCAGAAAGGTGGCCTGATCTGGGATATAGCCCAGCAGATGGCTCTGTTTGATTGCACTGGCTGCTTAATGGTTGGTATCAGTATTTTCTTCTTTATTACAGGTGCCATGCACTTGTAGTTAATGAAAACGCTAAGAGAAGTTCTTGTTTTCCACACTTTACAAGTGTATGAGAAAAGAAGATACCAGATAAAGTTGTAATGTTCTGCCATTTACACATTCCTGGACTGGACTGAAATTGCTGTCTTCCCTCTCTCCCTCTCCATCATACATCCCAACATAAATCCACTTTCAAGTATACATAAATAAAGAATAATGAGAGCAGACCGTCTACTTCAGCACTGGCAAAGCACAATGCTAGCCAAGTCCTTGTCCCTGAACAAAGTATTTTTACAGTTAACAAACAAGTTTGCTCGAGTCTGTCAGGTTTGTGAAGTAGAATTGCGGTCCTTGCAAAACAGTTTTATTAGTGATCTCTCCACAGAGGACCTCACTATGTGAACTGTCCAATTAACGACTGAACCCACCACCTACCTGAGTCCTCATCGCTGAAGATTTTGTCTTTGTCCTCAGCTTTGACCCTGGCTGGCTTTCTGATGTCCTGGTCTGATGATTCACTGTTGCTGTCCTCCCCTTCCCCCGTCTCTTCCTGGTCACTGCTACCCGACCCGTAGCCCAGTCCTGCGCACAAAAAAGGCATTCCATCATTCCCTACCTCCTCCTTTCATAGCTGTCACAACTCTTCTGCTCATCCATCTTTTTGATCATAGTGATAACTCACAGGAAAACAACAGAGAGACAGTGACACTGCCCATACCTGATATAGCAGCAAACACCATATCAATCACAAAAATATCTCATCACACGGACAGACAGACAATCAAACTTATCAAGCTTTTCTGGCACATCTACTCTAAATACTTCTATCCTTCCCCTTGACCCTTTGTACTATGCCCCATGACAAGGACATCCAATAAAATCAAATGTTTTCACATACTGTTATCCTTCACCTTGATCACACTCTCTACCATCCTTCAACTTGACGCTTTGTACTATGCCGCATGACGGGACATCCAATGAAATTAAATGTTTTTATATTCTGTCATCCTTCACCTTGACCACACTCTGCCATCCTTCACCTTGACCCTTTGTTCTATGCCCATGACAGTAACAGCCAATGAAATGAAAGCTATTTACACTCTACCACCTTTTTTCACCTTGGCCCTTCACACTATGCCCCATGCCAATTACATCAATGAACTGAAAGTTGTTCACACTAACACCATTCACCTTGACCCTTTGCATTATGCCCCATGACAGTGATATCCAATGAAATGAAGGGTATTCACACTCATGACAGTGACATCCAATGAAATGAAGGGTATTCACACTCATGACAGTGATATCCAATGAAATGAAGGGTATCACACCCACGACAATGATATCCAATGAAATGAAGGGCATTCACTCATGACAATGACATCCAGTGACATGAAAAGTTTTCTTACACTACCAACCTTCACTTTAATCCTTTGCTCTATGCACCATGACACCATCATCGTATGAAAGGTTTTCTTTCTCTAACAACTTTCCCCTTTGCAGATGCCCCATGATCCAGCGCTCACACAAACACCAGATACATCCCCTCCACCCTCCCAAGCGAGCCTGAATGGCTGACGAGTGACCTGGACACTACTATCCCCTCCTTCCTCCATTTCACACACACACACACACACACACATACAGAGCAACACATTGCCCTGATTCCACAGACAACGGTGCAGACAGACACAGTGAGCACGCCCTGTTCACTCAAGATGGAGAATGACCAGTTTGCGGCTGCCAGCTGTGATTTGTACATGCTGTAACTCTTTCTTTTGGGTCCACTGCCAGTTTGCAGCTTAGCAGGTCGGGTGAGGTCAGCCCATGGTTCTCAGTTGGTCATCCTATCTAACAAAGAGCCATGGACTGCCTGTCTGTCTCAAAGAAGCTAAACCATGAGAGCTGTGTAAGACTGCTGAGAAGGGTTAAAAGGCAAAGTCATAAACATATACACACACGCACACATCCACTCATCACTTACCCAATGCGCTGAGAGATGCCAAAGCAGAGGACTTGGCGAGGACTTTTGCTGGAGCTTTAAAATGACAAGGACAAAATTAGTGAGCAGCCCTCAAAAAGCTGAAAGGTAGGTGTGGGATGTCCTGTGAAATGAAGACAACCTGGATAAGGAGGAAAAAGAAGGGACAGCAGCACGTGTACACACAGGACAGGCAGGTCAGTGCCCGTACTTCAGCCTTCAACGTCATCCCCACCTGCTCTGACACTGAAACAGTCACACTGGGTTACTGACACAGCCCCCCTCCCCCTTCTCCTCCCTCACCCACAGGGGAACCCTTCTCTCTTCCTACAATCTGCAACAATCACAACACTGTCCAGACACATACTCACCATCCTGTGCAAACAAGATCTAGATTTACCTCAACATACCAGCACATTCCAGTGCTTCTTAGACCTATAAAAGCAGCAGCATCTAGTGTATCCAACACAAGGCCCTAAGTGGATGACTGGTGCTTGAGGGGCAATGCTATACACATCAGGTGATAACATCCCCATCCTTCAGTTGGGGTGACCTTCATATCTAACAAGAAAAGCTAAGCTGTCTGCCTAACAAGCTGAAAGTATTCCCCAGGAGTAGCATGACCAACAATTGTTCAGGTAAATACAAAGAGGTAAGGGTCATCTCAGTGAACAATGACAGTCGATACTTCACCATTAGGTGCATGCCTGTTTACCCTAAACATACCTGTGCTGTCCTTTTCCACAAACAAGATAATTCTATTACAAAAAACACAAAACCTTATCACCTTATCACCTCAAAACTTTCAAAGGGTACAAATCATGGGAGGCTATGTGAAATTGGCAAAACTGGGACCACACTGAAGTCCCTTACAACAGCTGCAGAGATCCCGAGTTTTACCGCAGCAGATCCTCTAATGCTTGTTTCACCAACTTACTGCATGAGAAATCTCTGTTCTTCTGTCAGTTTTTGTCTTTTCCCCCCTCTCTTACAGCCTATTTCCCCCCTCTCCCCCCTTGGTAATACTACATTTCAACATGTTAAGTTAAGTTGCTGATCGAAAAAGATTAAATTTTGTGTGCAAGTGACATCACTCTCTGACCAAACCATTTAACATGGTTTATCATATCTACAGTCTTTATTAACAGTCACCATATACATTTTATTTTCAATGCAATTCACTATCTTCCTTATTTTCTCTTTTTCATTTACCACATTCATCTTATTTTCTGTTCCTACTGACCACATTCATCATCATATCATCTTTCCACATTTTACCATATCTACCATACTTTTACTGAACATGTGTAGACAAAATGCTGAAAAAGACAGGTTCACAGATCCGTCTCAGTGTCTGTTCTATTTTACTGTGACCTCCCTGATGACCTGACAGCAAAGTACAGGAAGCAAATCACCATCCCCATTCCACATTACTGGGTGACCTCAACTCCTCTACCTCCATACTACCCAAATCCTGCCTGTAACCTGTCAGCCTCAAACTGCTCTGTCATACTTCTCATCCAACCTTTCCACTAAACTAGTGTCCCAATACATCAAAAAATGTTCCTGTGGCCACTGCCTTTACTGAAACGTTCAGATTTCTCTTAAGCCATGATGTACATTAAAACAGGATTAGAATCACGTGCTTGTGAACGGCCGTTTTAAATTTTTACTTTTTCTTCTCCATTTCCTTCTTTTTCTTTTCCTGTTTTTTTTTTTAATTTATATTTCCCCAAACCCTTTTTGTACGCTCAAAATCCACGTAAGGTGTGTATATGGCAATTTTTTTTTTTTTGCCTGGAGACATGTGCTAGCAGCTGAAGGTTGGCCTTTCTCAACCTTCAACAACTCACAGCCACAACATGAAAGCAGAAACAACATCAGACAGAAGAGACAAGAGACAAGAAAAAAGACTACAAAGAGGAGAGAAAAGACAAAAGAGAGAAAAAAACACAAAAGAGTGAAAACAGAGAACTGAAAGAAGACAGGACAGTGAGAAGACAGAATGAAAGAAGTCAGGAAAGAAAGAAAGAAAGACAAGCAACAGAGAAAGAGCAGGCAGAAAAAGGAGAGGAAGGACAGAAGGCAGAACAGAAGAAAATGGTGAGAGAAAGACAGACAATTAGGGATTGCGAGAAAGAGGGGACCAGGGAGAGAGGGAATATGGGAAATGGTGGTGGGAGTTGGAAAAATAGCCCATAGAAAGGAGAGAAATCAGACAGAAGAGGGTGGGGGAAAAAAGCAAGAAAGAAGACAAGGCCCCGAGAACAATAGGCAGAAGAGTAAAATGACAATGAGAATGTGTGAAACCAACACGGACACAATTTAAAAGAAATCATTTTTATTTCAAGCTTGGCACAATTATATTTTTGAGGAAAAAAAAATATCATCATTACATCATCAAATTTCCTTTCTGTATATATGTGTGTGTACTTGTGTGTGTGTATGTGTGCAAGAGAGTGTACATGTGTCTATGAGTGTTCAAAATTACAAAAGTGAGGTGATCATACAGGCCAAAACCACTAAGCAGGTGAAAAAAATCAGGGAAGTCTGCAACCCCTTTTGTTGGGCACCAAAAAACCTTATAAAAAACGTTATTTCTAAGGGCATGCAAAACAATATTTCACAATGCCCTGGTACTGAGAGAATTAGAAAACACATGTAATTCAAACACAGATTGCGGTTTGGACTGGCCATGCACACACACAAACCCTTTTTAAGTTAAACCAAAGCTACATTTCTCTCTCAATCGGCCAATGAGAACACATATTTCAGCAAACTCAAAAACTTTGTCAACAGGACCAGGTGCCATTTTTTTTTCAGTTGTGTACGTAATTAAGCTTTTATAGCATCATCCAATTTCGAGCCATCACCTTCTGTTCGGAAGAGTTGCTGGCCATTTTCCTTCTGTAGCTCACTCAACGCAAATGTGACCCAAAAAATCAATATGAGTGCTGTTTTAGCATTCTACTGGCCTTTAGAACCAGACAAATCTACGCCTCACTTATGAATGTTTTAGAACAATACCCTAGTTCTGACCACTGAAAAAAGTGTGTGTGTGTGTCTGTGTGAATGGAGAGGAGAAAGCAGGCTGCCCTACCTTTGAGTGCCTGTGCCTTGGCCCGGTCATACACCTGGTGAGCCACATCGGTGATGAGAGAAGAGGTGACGTCCAGCAGGATTTCTGTCATCCACTGCTTCACCTTCATCATCTGAGGACATCATGATCATCCATTGCTTCATCTTCATCATCTGAGGACATCATGGTCACCAACACCCTCTATACCGTCATCACTTTACATCACCATCACCACCATCATTCTCATCATCACGCCTCATCACCATCATTCTCAGTATCATCGTGACTTTATCTCACAATTATTGCCCTCATTAGTGTCATCATTTTACATTGTATCACCACCATCAACCTCATTATAAGTTTTTGATTTTTTTTAGATTTTTGCCCCCAATTGCTTTTAAAAAACACACACACACACACACACACACACACAGTGCACTGACCATTTCCAGCTGTTTCTCCTCCTCAGTTTTGAACTGTTGGGGATGGGGAACGTTTCTTTACTTCAGGGGAGGAAGACCCTCCTCGCTCCTTGGGGGCCGGTGAGATGGACCTGGACCTCTCCCCTTCCTCTTCCTCATCCGATTCCTGTGGAAAATCCCATCCTTTGTAGATCCATGTCCACTACTGTACAGTAATATTGCACAATTAGGTAAATGTCTGGAGAGTCAGTCCATTTTCAATCACTGTCCAAGAATCAGAGCAGGGTGGACATGTACCTCCCTTTAACACCCTATCTGAGACAATACTGTGCAGCGTAGACATCCATCTCCTCTCTATGACTCCATGAGCAATACCATACAATGAAGGGTGGACATGATCTCCCCAAGACTTCCGATCCAAGACAATACAGCAAAGGGTGGACATGTCCTTCCCCAAGACTTCAAGTCCATACAGTAAAGGGGGGGACATGTATCTCCCCCAGACTTTCTGTCCAAGTCCATACAGTGAAGGGGGGGAGGGGGGTGACATGCATCTCCCCTAGACTTCTTGTCCACGTCCATACAAAGAAGGTGGGAGGGGTGTGTGTGGAGGACATGAATCTCCCCAAGACTTCCTGTCCAAGTCCATACAGTGAAAGGTGGATATGTATCTCCCCTGAGACTTCATATCCAAGTCCACACAGTGAAGGGTGAACATGTCTCCCCAATACTTCATATCAAGTCTATACAGTGAACGGGGACGTATCTCCCCAAGACTTCCTGTCCAAGTCCATACAGTGAAGGGTGGATATGTACCTCCCCAAGACATCATATCCAAGTCCACAAAGTGAAGGGTGAACATGCGTCTCCCCAATATTTCATATCCAAGTCTATACAGTGAACGGGGACATATCTCCCCAAGACTTCCTGTCCAAGTACATATAGTGAAGGGGGGGGGAATGTATCTCCTGAAGGCTTCCTGTTCCTAGTCCATACAGTGAAGGGGGTGGCCATGCATCTCCCAAGACTTCCCGTCCAAGTCTGTAGTGAAATGTGACATATATCTTCCCAAGACTTCTTGTCCCAGTCCATACGGGGAGGGCAGGACATGTATCTCCCCAAGACTTCCTGTCACAGTCCATACAGAGAAGGGAGGACATATATCTCCCCAAGACTTCCTGTCCAAGTCCATACAGTGAAGGGAGGACATGTATCTCCCCAAGACTTCCTGTCCGAGTCCATACAGTGAAGGGAGGACATGTATCTCCCCAAGACTTCCTGTCCGAGTCCATACAGTGAAGGGAGGACATGTATCTCCCCAAGACTTCCTGTCCGAGTCCATACAGTGAAGGGAGGACATGTATCTCCCCAAGACTTCCTGTCCGAGTCCATACAGTGAAGGGAAGACATGTATCTCCCCAAGACTTCCTGTCCTGTCCAAGTCCATACAGTGAAGGGAGGACATGTAACTCCCCAAGACTTCCTGTCCAAGTCCATACAGTGAAGGTGGACATGTGTCTTCCCAACACTCTCTGTCCAAGACCAGTGACGGGAGGACATGTTTCTCTCTCAAACTTCCTATCCAAGACCATACAGTGAAGGGTGGACATGTACCTCCCCACGACTTCCTGCCCAAGTCCATAAAGCAAAGGGAGAACGTGCACCTCCTCAAGACTTCCTGTCCAAGACCAGACCATGAATGGTGGACATGCTTGAGTGAAAGTGACTAAATCTCCCATTCTTGGAACTATACATTTCTACCTCCTCTGGACCCACCTATTCCTGGAAAGTTGTTTTCAATATGGTTTCAAATCACTCAAAATGAAAAATGGCAAAAAAAAAAGCAAACGGCGGCCTCGCAACGAGACTGGTGAACCAATTCCAGTGCAGTATCATTTTAATTCTGTTGACAATAGAATTTGTTTACATTAAGCAGTTCTTATTCAGTTTCTTGAGTTTGTTTTTTTAAAGTGATGTAAACTGGTTGCTGTTCAACAATTTTAGTTCTAGAAGTCTGTGATAGGGACCACCACCAAAGTGACTCGGCAGCAGTGCAATGTCTCCTCAGTGGGTTGCCTCATAACAACTTGACAATGACTGCTTCTGTGGACTGCCAGTACCAGGGCCGCGGCAGGCCCAGCTGTGCTGTGGACAGGGGTCAGAATGAGCAGTATGAGTGCGATGCCACTGAGGTGCCACAGAAGATGGGGCAGCAAAGAAAAAGTCTCTCCTGGTTCTCTATCCACTCACCCCGTCCCAAGTGATATGTGACAGGGGATCATTCTCCCTCCCACAACCAAGATACCACAAATGTAGTGAACCAGCACACTTCTGTCCTGTTTGTACTTCACCACCAAAGTACATGACCACCTATTCCCCTGCCTCAATCCCACCTTCTATAAACACACCTTACGAATTGCAGTGTAATGAACCAAACCCTCCTCAGTCATGTCTTGACAATATACACCTTCACATTTCATACTGCTCCCCTCAGAAGCCTCGTGTTTTTTCTGGACCATTTTTCTCTTTCAGTACACTCCACTGACCTTTAAAAGAAATCTTTTAAAAATCCATCCACCCACACCACAAATTTCCCCTCTGATCCTGAACTCCTTTAAAAGACCTTTAAAAGACCTTGGACAGGGGAGAGAAAGCAGTACTGACAAAAACGACTCTTGCGGGGCAGCCTAGCCTCCCCTGAGGCATTCTCCTCCTGCTCCCTCCGGAGTTCCTCCGCTGCCTCTTTCTCTGCCTCCTCCTTCATCCGCTGGGCCTCCCGCATCTCTTGTTCTGCCCTCTCCTTCTCTGCCTGCCTCTGCTTTTCCCTCTCCATCTTCTCCAGGCCCTCACGGATCCAGGCAGGCAGCTGTTTCCTCTTGGCCGAGTCTGACACACACACACACACACCACAGTGTACAATGGCAGAGTCTGTCGCATTCACCCAGTGTTCCATAGCCAGTCACACACATATGCACACACACACACACAGGTGATGCTGTGTCGTGTGATTCTGTGTGATGTGATTTGCGATTTTATGTAGGGCCAAATCATCATCATCTGCAGTGAGAGGTAGAGTTGTGACCTTATGTAAGGCCCAATGAACAGACCCATCATCATCTGCTGTATAATGTGGCACTGTGAGTTTACCCAACGTTGAATGAAAAGACCATCATTTAGTGTGTGATATGGTATTGTGATCTCACCCAAGGCCCAATGGATAGATCATCATCTGCTGTGTGATGTTGTAAAGTGATCTTACCCAAGGCACAACGGATAGATCATCTGCTGTATGGTGTGGTATTGTGATCTCACCCAAGGCACAACTGATAGATCATCATCTGCTGTGTGATGTAGTATTGTGATCTTAGCCAAGGCCCAATGGATAGATCATCATCTGCTGTGTTATGTGGTGTTGTGATCTTATCCAAGGCACAATGGACAGATCATCATCTGCTGTGTGACGTGGTGTGTTATCTTACCTGAGACCTACGGCCCAATTGATAGATCATCATCTGCTGTGTGATGTGGTGTTGTGATCTTACCTGAGACCCAATGGACAGACCATCATCTGCTGTCTGATGTGATGTGGTGTTATCTTACCTACGGCCCAATTGATAGATCATCATCTGCTGTGTGATGTGGTGTTGTGATCTTACCTGACCTGAGACACAATGGACAGACCATCATCTGCTGTGTGATGTGGTGTTATCTTACCTGCGGCCCAATTGATAATCATCATCTGCTGTGCGATGTGGTGTTGTGATCTTACCTGAGACCCAATGGACATCATCTACTGTGTGATGTGGTGGTGTGATCTTACCCAAGACCCAATGGACAGACCATCATAATGTGTGTGTGATGTAGTGTTGTGATCTTACCCAAGACCCAATGGACAGATCATCATACTACTGTGTGATGTGGTGTTGTGATCTTACCGAGACCCAATGGACAGACCATCATAATGTGTGATGTGGTGTTGTGATCTTACCTGAGACCCAATGGACAGACTATCATCTGTGTGTGATGTGGTGTTGTGATCTTACCCGAGACCCAATGGACAGACCATCATCTAATGTGTGATGTGGTGTTGCGATCTTACCTGAGACCCAACAGACAGACCATTATCTACTGCGTGATGTGGTGGTGTGATCTTACCAGAGACCCAACAGACAGACCATCATCTGCTGTGTGATGTGGTAGTGTGATCTTACCCAAAAACCCAACGGACACACTATCATCTGCTGAGTGTGATCTGTCCACGACTCAGACTTAAGTTAAGTGCAGGCAATGGTAACACCATGACAAACACCCTTACCAATGCCAGAGTCATCAGGCCGACCTCCCTGGTAGGCATCTCCCTGGTAGTGGCGCCCTCTGGAAGGATGTCTATCCCCGGCCATATTGCAGCAGCAGGAGAAAATGGCATCTGGGGAGGAAAGCCCTGTGCAGCCAAGACAGGAGGGGGAGCACTGCTACCCTGAGGGGGCCACATCGACTGTTGCAAGTTGTGTTCATCTCTGGAACCTCTGCCCTGCGCAAACATACACACACACACATCACATCACACGTACATGTACAGGCATAAACACACACATACA
This sequence comes from Conus betulinus, assembly GCA_016801955.1. Classification (NCBI taxonomy): domain Eukaryota; kingdom Metazoa; phylum Mollusca; class Gastropoda; order Neogastropoda; family Conidae; genus Conus; species Conus betulinus. The sequence goes on from JADBJO010000411.1 coordinate 69,157, forward strand.
TCACATCAAACCACATAACATATAAACAGGCATCAACACACACACACACACACACACGCACACACACACACACACACACACACACAACCACACGCATTTGGACAAATACTCACACACACACACACTCTACAATTTTGGAATTTGTTTGCTATTTGTAAGAGAGTGATTGAAAAGGAAACACAAATAATCATGACTTTCAGCCCTAAGAGAATCAGCCAAATTTCTACAGTGGAATCAGAAGGTTTTGCCGCCGTTTTTTCAATCATGGTAATATCCTAGAGTGTTCTGACTAAAGAGTGACAACTCTTGCTAATTTTTTAGCACAAAATCATGTCTGGCTGTGTCTGTTTCTCAACAACTTGCCATTATGTAAGAATAATGGCGGTGACTACAGGCCCTGAAATATCAACAACAACAACAAAAACACACACACACATACCCCAGGAAAAAGGGCATGAGTTTGTGCTGAAGTATACTGATGAATCAGATTTGAATTTGTATTAAATAACCTTTTTTTTTCATTGCAGTTGCTACAGATTAGGTATGCCTTTGCCACCTGTTGCACGACAGCTGATGAAAATGAATCCCCCTCCCCACCCCTCTGTTTTATATGGCCCCTGGCCCCCCCTTCCCCCATCCACCCCCCCCCCCCCCCCCCCCCCCCCTCCCTGTCCAACTATACTGTCCAGGAAATAGCCATCCCCTTTTCATATATACGCCTAATTTCATGAATGGCATATGCTACCAAATTTCAAATAAATCATGTTCCTTCCAACAGATCTTTTTTTTTTTTTTAAAAAGCTGCTGAGCACTAATATAAAAACTTGTGTTAGACTTTGTGAAGCCAACTGGCCACACAAAAAGTGTCCTGTATGTTCAGCGTGAACATGTTTCGGCTTCAAGACATCAAGAACCAAAGTCGAACAGCAACATAAGAGTTTTTTCACTTTAAAACAAATATAAAATTACAACAAACGGACACAAATGAATTTAATTCATAGCAAAACCAAAATAATGCTGCAGTCAAACCGATATGTCAATGATGCAGCTTGACAGCCAATTTTCCTTGCAAACAAATTTCAAGCCAGTCAAAATCAAAAAATCAAATTCTGTGTCTGGAAAAAAATCAAACAATTAAATACTATGTCTGGAATCAAGGAAACAAACCGCAACAGATTTTCTAGTTTATTTGTCTTCTTTTTAACACCAATATACAATACAATAATCTGACAAAATCATATGAGGAATCAATGTCAACTTGCTCTTTGACCCACAATTCAAAGCTCAATAAAGCCGCTATTGTTTACAGTTCAAAATAGCTCAGCTCAGAAATTGGCTACTAACCAAATTTTCAACTAAACATATTGGCTTTATCAATGTTGATCTCAGTTTTTCATTTTCTTCCCCCCAGAGAGAGAATTTTGCACAAGACAGTCAAGCTGACACATTTTTTACCTTGTTACCACCTGCTGCATTTCAAGCTGAATCTTTTATTTCTGTGAAATCAATGCCCATGCTGTCGTTAAACAAAACTTTAAGGCACTTATCATTTGTACAAACTTGTCTGCTTTCTTTGTAAGCACTGTCATACTTTACTCATTTTATGTTGACCCAGGAAACTTTAAATCAAAATGCTGCTTATTTACTGCCGATTCCATTGCTCCCATGGAGGAGGGGGGGGGGGGGGGGGGGCAGTGAGGGGATCTGATTCTTCCCTGGAAAAATTTTGAAACTTATTTTTTATCACAGAGCAATCTGATGCAAATCTGAACATCAAGATGCGTATCATCCACTTTTCAGTCCAACCAAAATCAGTACAATCTGTCATACAGCTTTTGTCTGTGTCTTTCACTTCAGCAGCCTTTTACTGACAAACATCATCAGAGCATGAGTGCAAATGCCTTGAACCAAGTGAACAAAATGGCAATGGACTTTCTCACAGAGAAGAAGTTTACACAAATTTTTGTAATGTCAGTGCTGTCTCCTGACATACTAAAATTGCGACCAGTTTTCTGGTTTCAACAGCAACTTTGTGATTCCTACGACTTCTTTTTCAACTCCCTTCTTGTCTGAGCTTATCACATTGGTTTGGGTCCCCACACGTATTATGTACATCCTTTCAAATTTGATACAGTCTTTTCAGGGTTGGAAAAGCACTGAAAAGCAAAGAATGTTACATTTGTTTCTAACTTTATATGGCTCATAGTGAATGGAGAGGCCATGTTGCAATGGCCTTTCCATCCCACAAAAACACAAGGCGCTAGCTAGAACTGTATCTGAAAATACTATCAGGGTAAACTTGACTTCAGCCAACAAAAAGCAACACAAAAACCAACAAAGCAACAAGCACTGTGTCCTACCTGAACATGTATGTCTCATGCAATGCAAAGCTGACTTGAGTCACCTCCAACAGAAACAAACGAGCAAAAAAGAAAGATGTTTTACCTGTGAATGGTGCAAAGTTGACTTTACCCATCAATAACCATAAAAAAGAAACAATTAAAAAAGAGAGGTACTGTGTCCTACCTGAAAATACATGTCTCCAGATGGGGCAAAGTTGCCCCCAAAGCCTGACCCTTGGTTGTAGTTGAAACCATCCTGGAAAAAAACATCACCATCATTATTGTAATAACTGCTGAACTAAAACATCATCGCAACAATTGTAGCAATCACAGTAAAATTTACACCACCATTACGACTGCAGTCTCTACTGAACTTAATCAATATCAAGACTGTATTCACTGCTTAACTTCAACATGATCACAAGGATTGAAGCAGACATAGTGAAGTAAAACATCATCATCAAGCCTGTAGTCACAACAGAACTTTAACATGATCTTGTATGATGATTAGAGCCGTCATACTGGAACTGAAACATCAACATAATGACAGTAATCACTGCTGAACTTTAACATGACCACACCCATATATCAGTCATTTTTTAACTAAAGCATCAACACAATGACAGTCGTCACTGCTGAACTTAAGCATGATCACAACAATGGTAGAAGACAAACTGGAACTAAAACATCACCATCATGACTGTAGTCACTGCTGAACTTAAACATAATCACGATAAATGTAGCAGTTAGAGCGGAACTAAAATATCCACACAATGAGAGTGGTCACAGTAGACACAGGAAAACACACAGCCTTGTTAAGCAGCAATGTATGGGCTACACCTCTTGAAACCTCTCTTCCACACGAAGTAATCCATTGTGTTCACGATATGCAAAGTTTTTTTTTTTACTCATTACTGGCAAAGAAATCCCTTAGCTGTTTCCCTAGTATTATCCACTTAATTGTTTCTTTCCATGCCAAGATGGTATCAAGATAAAGGATTATGCACAAAGTTTGCTGTTTTTCACTTTTCATTTACCTTCTCCACTTACTCTACTCCACCATTCTTCTCTCTCCTTTAAAGCCCACCTATCATCTGTTGTCCCTTTTTTCTCTTGTTCTCGTACTCAAAATGCTACGTTTATCCTAAATCTTTTCTCTTACTCCCTTAATGCGAGTGCTATGTTCATACAATGCTACAAGTCCTTCATCTCACTCCCTCAATCCAATTGCTTTGTTTCTACAATGATAAAAATCCTTTCCCTCACTACCTCCATCCAAGTGCTATATTCCTAGAATGCTAAAGTCCTTTCTCTCATTCTATCAATCCAAGTGCTATTTTCCTACAATGCTAACCGTCCTTTCCCTTGATTTCTGAGTCTAAGGGCTTTGTTAATAGAACACGGTAAGTCCCTTCTCTCACTCCCTCAATCCAGTGTGTGTTCCTACAATGCATAAAGTCCTTTCTTTCAGTATCTTAGATCCGAGTGCTACATTCCTACACCGCTGAAAGTCCTTTCCCTCACTCCCTCAGTCCAGGTGCTACGTTTCTACAACACTAAAAGCCCTCTCTTTTTCATCCTCAATCCAATGTGCCACAGTCCTACAACACTAAAAGTCCTTTCTTTTACGGTCTCTATCCAAGTGCTATGTTCATACAACCCTTAAGTCCCTTCTCTGACTCTTTCATACCAACTGCTTTGGCCCCCACAGGCGGTAAATTCAAACACTTACAGGATATTATAAAAGGCTGATACTGCCCCCAACACTTGAGAGCTGGCCCTTGAAGTCAATACAGACCATTTACAGGGCCATACTAAGTCTGATACTATCCTAACAATAGGGGGGGCTGACTCTCGCTGTCAATCACTACAGACCACTTACACAGTTACACTAAAGACCTGATAATATTCCTAACAATAGGGGTGCTGGCCCTTAGTGTCAATCACTACACACCACGCACACAGTTACACTTAAGATCTGATAATATTCCTAACACTAGGGGGCTGGCCCTTAGTGTCAATCACTACACACCATGTGTACACAGTTACAATAAAGATCTGATACTTTTCCTAACAATAGGGGGCTGGCCCTTAGTGTCAATCACTACACACCATGTACACAGTTACACTTAAGATCTGATACTATTCCTAACAATAGCAGCCTGGTCCTCAGCGTCAATCACTTCACACCATGTACACAGTTACATTAAAGACCTAACACTATTCCTAACACTAGGGGGCTGGCCCTCAGTGTCAATCACTACACACCATGTACACAGTTACATTAAAGACCTAACACTATTCCTAACACTAGGGGGCTGGCCCTCAGTGTCAATCACTACACACCATGTACACAGTTACATTAAAGATCTAACACTATTCGTAACACTAGGGGGCTGGCCCTCAGTGTCAATCACTACACACCATGTACACAGTTACATTAAAGACCTAAGACTATTCCTAACACTAGGGGGCTTGCCCTCAAAATCAGTCAATTCATGCCACTTACAGGGTAGCACTGACTGGTCTCATACCCTTGTACCTGACTGCCGTCCTCCGACCAGGCCTCGGCACCTGGGACAGGGGCTGGCCAGTTGCCTCCCCACTCCATCCCCACTCCTTGCTGTGAGTGCGCAGTGGGTGTGGGCAGCAGAGGTCCCTGACTGGCAAAGCCTGCAACAAACATGCAGTTCACATATGGCAGGGCTCCTGCAAGCATGACTGGGCTGCACACTCTCACACACAAAACACCACAAACCAGCCCGTTTATTTGGTCACACAAAATCATTACACACAGATCATTGCTGAACACACTTCAGTTTCAGTTTCATCAAGGTGTCACTGCATGCAGACAGGTCAATATATACGCTACACCACATCCGTCAATTAAAAAAAAAAAAAAGGGATTTCTCCTTTCTTCTTTCACTGCGCTGATACTACCCACCCCCCCCCTTTTCCCCTCCTCCACTTCGTCATGGTTAAGGGAATACTGGCGATGGCCAACCTGCAAAGTACCAAAGTCTGACCTGTTAAGTTTTAAGTATGATCTTAAACTCTTGGCTGCAGTCTGCTACACTTGTCAGTGGTGTGTAAAAGGAGACGCTGAGATGCAACATTGTGCAGATTTTATGTAGCTCAGATCTGTCACTAGTGTCAAAGCAATTTTGAGACCATACAGTTCAGATAGGTCAATGTTGTTAAAGGAGTTACACCATGTAGTTCAGATGTGTCAACTGGGTAAAACGTTAAAGGAGTTGCTATACGATGTAATCAAGATGTCTTTGTGTCAATGGTGTTGGAGTTACACCATGCTGTTGAGATGTGTCAAATGTGTTTAAGGAGTTACACCATGTAGCTACGACGTGTCACTGGTGTTAAAAGTTTAAACGAGTTGCTATACTACAAAATTAAGATGTGTCTATAGTGTTAAAGGAGAACCATGGACTACAGATGCGTCTATGTGTTAAAGAAGTTACTCAACTTGTATTTAGTCACACACACACACACACACACACACACACACACACACACACACACACACACACACACATATACCATGCTAGATGTTTCAATGGTGCTAAAAGATTTGTGTTTGACTATGGTTTCAAAGGAGATGTTACACCATGCAGTTCAGATGCGTTAACGGCATTGACTGAGCTGATACACTGTGTGTGACACTGGTTTAAAAGGAGACGTTATACCCTGTTCCTCAGACGTGTCAATGGTGTTAAAAGTTATTACAAAGAGCATGTTAACGGTGTAAAAGAAGCTGTCAACAATGAGTAGCTTAGATGTGTCAATGGTGCTAACTCTTTCAGCCCTGACATGTCGACCAGCTGTGCAACCTCCCCAACCCTTTACCTGTTCAGCTGGAAGATCTGGACTGCTTCACTTAAACTATTACTGTTCTGGATAGGCATGCAAAATGGTCAAGCTGGGGACAAAAATTCATCTTTTTTCCCATAACATGTAACAAGGTTTTCATTATGCCTGATCTATCCTGCGACTAGAGCTGCCAAGGCCTAAAAGCACAAAGTGTATCATTTTGACATTTTAAATCTAGTATTCCAATCCAAACTTTTTTTAAACTTATCACAAGTCAGACTTGACAGCACCTTCAGTCGCACTTTGCCTTATACATGACATAATGGTGACTGAGAAGACTGAAATCTCACTAGTATGGTGTTCTGACAAACAAGTGAAAAGGCTGACCTCAAAACCAATTGATAAGGCAGCAAAAAACTGCGATCATCTGTGGTGATTTTCTTCGTAATTTTCTTCCTCTTTCCTCTTCATTGCCTTTTTTTTTTTTTTACAAAGTAAGTCTACAGTCTAAAGATCTAAGTTATTTTTGGCCAGCGCCAAGTCTTTCAAGCCATTTGGCCTAGCATTTTGTCACAAAATATAGCAGCATAGTATAACAAGAAAACTGTTGCTTGCTACACCAAAAGCACAGCACTTGACAACTCCGTAACAACTAGATCTCTGCTTTGACATACTATCAGGGACAAAGCAGAAGGTGAATGGAGGTTCCACTGTGCATCCAATATGTTCTGGACAGCTATGGGATGGTGTCTGCTGGGAACACCGACATTCTGTCAGCAAAATGAAAACCTGCTTGTGCTTAATTTCAACAAGCCTAGGGTGTCTTACCACATCATTCTTGGTTGCATAACTCGGAATATGAAAAACAAAGATCATTCAGTCCATAATTTACCAAAAAAAAGAAGAAAAAATTAATAAGAGATGGATCACTGATATGCAAGACGTGTCGTCTGCTAAACAAGCCTTGGTCTGCTAAACAAGCCTCAGTCGTATAAAAGTAATATCATTAGCAATTGGAAAAGATCATTTATTCTGGCCAATCAGCACACATAGCTTCAAAAACCAAATGTCTGCCACCTCAACCATACATGTTCAATGAAAGGAAATCAAATTTTGCATCCCAAAGTAAACTTCCCAACCACCCGTCAAAACAGTTCTGTCCGAAAGTTCACAAAAAGCACAGTGATGCACATGTGCCACTGATAGCTATCCCCGTTTCTACAGTCCTTATATACAATCATGCCATCCTGCTGTTCAGCGTTTCTACAGTCCGTACATAAAATCATGCCATCTTGCTATTTCAGCGATGTTCTCAGGTCTGGCCTGTCAAGAACAAATTTCCACGCAGGTCAGTCTCACCATTTTTGGAAGAAGTATGGCTTTGGAGCCGCCTTCAGCCTCCTCATCAGAGATGTCCATACTGTTTCATCGGGCTGTGTGACCTGGCCTTCTGTGTAGACAGCGGAGTCGGGGTGGGGCTCAGCAGGAGCAGGCGGTGGGGGCTGAGCTGCCAGGTTCTCCATCAGCTGCTGGTGCTCCTCCTGCTCTATCACCTGGGCTGCCTCTCTCTGGGCGATCCATTGTTTGGCCAAGGAGGCCCAGTCCACTGTAACAAATACCATCCCATTACAATCATTATCTTCACTATCACTAATCATCTGATCAATTCCTGTCTCATGACACAAACAATCCCATCAAAATCATTATCATCACTGCCACTAGCCATCTTCTTATATATCACCTGAGCCAACTCTCTTTGGACAATCCATTGTTTGACCAGGGAGGCCCAGTCCATGATGACACAAAGTCCCATCTTTAATATCAGTATCATCATCATCATTACTATCTGCCTAACAGAGAATGGGTATTTGTGCAGTGTCCATCTGACAGTCACACTAACAGATCTATGAAACATAGTTATCGACAATTCATTGGCTCACTAACCAGTAAATCAACAATGATGAATCAGACACTGGAATGCTCTACATGAAAGAGACTGAAATCAATTCAACCACAGGTGACAATTACCTAAGTGAAGCGGATTTGTTGAAAGGTTGTGGAAATGCAGAACCATCACAATGAAAGTCTGTCACAGCAGTGGTCAATGATGAACAGACACAGGCAGGGGGTGTAAAGTACTGAACCATCACAATGAAAATCCATCACCACAGAGGTCAGTGATCAACACACACAGGCAGGTGTGGAAGTTCTGAACCATCACAATGGAAACCCATCACCACAATGGTTGATGATCAACAGACACAGGTAATAAGCATGGAACTGGAAGTGCTCAATGTAACAGCAGAAATCCATCACAACATTGGTCAAAGGTCAAAGAAAAAGGCAAAAGGTGTGAAAGTGCTGAACTGTCACAGTGGAAATCAGTCACTACAATGATCAATGATCAACAGGCGCAGGCAGTAGGAGCTTAAGGGCTGAACATCACAGTGAAAATCTGTCACTACAATGGTCAATGATCTGCAGACACAGGCAGACGGTGTAGAAGTACTGAACAGTCACAGTGAAAGTGATGACCACAACAGTCAATGATCAACAGGCACAGACAGTAGGTGTGGAAGTGCTGAACATCACTGTGAAATGCATCACCACAATGGTCAATGATCAACAGACTCAGGCAGCAGGTGTGGAAGTGTTGAAATTCACAGTGGAAATCCAGCACTGTAATGGTCAATAAATAACAGACTACAGCTTCAGATTCTCGGCACGCCCAGGCCTTTTCACATGAAGTTTGTATATGGCACATCACAAATGGAGCTTGTGCACCTGATTGTCATGTTTCCATCACAATATGCAGAAGTCAGAAAATCATTCTTCCTTGAATAATTATGCCTGTCCAAAAAAAACTACAGTTCCTTCTTAGATATGAATTAGTTTTGGATCGAACTGGAATCAAAACAAGCGACTAGAGTTGAGGAACTGAGGCGGAATACAGCAGCATCCCTTTGCGATTGTTGGTTTGATGCATATTGGTTTTCATTACGCCATCTTATCGCAATGACAAAAATGCCACCAGTGGCGAACTGAGACTGGCTGAGTCACAGAGTCAACAGAATAAGGGCATTTTTTTTTCAGCAAATCAAACATAACACTTTGTAAATGTGATAATAAATCTTCCCTGACAAAGCAACAAGAAAGACAATACAGTGAATACACCACACATACACCCCCCAACCCACTTCCACTTCTCACCCCACTCAGCATCTTTTCTTCCTTCCTTTTGCTTTTTTTTTTCGCTTGTTTGTCAAAAATCACATTTGGGAATGGACAATTATTCCTGAAGTGACAGGACAATAGAAAGGGGGCTGAAATACAAAGGACTGACTCTCAACACAGCCCCCAGAGCAGCTGCAGACAGAGCCAGATGGAGATCTCTTGCTGTAGCCTCAAGCGCCAGCAGGCACGGAGAGACTGTGTGAGAGAGAGAGATGTTCATTCTCTCTCACTCTTCCTTCCTCCCCCCCTCCCTCTCTCTCTCTCTCTCACTCTCACACACACACACAGAATAACAGTCTACACATACACAGAATCCTCAAGAAGAAAAGTACAGTAGAAGCTAATTCATGAAACTTACTGCTGAAAACTGATTAAAACTACATGAAAGTTCCAAGATACTGATTTAAAGTTTGTCACATGTTTTTGCGTTTTGTCCCCACACTTTTAGCTGCTAAAAGACGTATCCCATGATAACTGGCACAGACACTGAGGCAGTAGGTGTGGAAGTGCTGAACCTCACAGGGGAAATGCATCACCACAATGGTCAATAATCAACAAAGGCAGTCAGTGTCGAATGAAGTGCTGAACCATTCACTTTGCACAATGGTCACTAATCAACAGACACGGGCAGTAGTGTAGAACTGAACTACCACAGTGGAAGCGAGTTGACACAATGGTCAATGATCAACTGACAAAGGCTGCAAGTATGAAAGTGCTGACTTAATACATTAGAAGTGTCCACAATGGTTAATTATCAACAGACACAGGAGATGACGAAGTTTTCAACCACCACAGTGGACATCACTTTACCACCACTGTACAGACTCAACAAATACCTTTACATACCTGACAGTCAAACTCAACAACAGATCCAAATACTAAGACAAATACCTTTACATACCTGACAGTCAAACTCAACAAAACTAAGATCCAAAAACTAAGATCTGAACTGAGAATTTCAAAACTTCATAGTTTAACTCTGTTCACCATCACAACTTCTCTCAACCCATGTTTAATTGAAGATTCAACACTGATGCGTCAAGATTTTAAAGGCGAAAGATGTACATCTCGAAGGTGTCAATCTATTTATGAGTTCCACTGACCTTGGTCATGTGGCATATTCTGCACGGTGGACTGCTGGACTGGGCCAAGACCCACCCCATGGACTGGGCCACATGATTGCCTGTCCTCTGCTCTTCTTCTCTGGGTCTGAAACTGAACAAACACTGGAGATTGTATGAAAGCACGGGAGGAAAAGTGTGTCTTCTGGTTTTCTTTTAGTATTTTTTGAGAAAAAGTATCCTGCATGGGTGCATCATGGTGGCCTTGGCCATAGCGTGCCACGTGTTCTCAGCTTGAGATAAAGTGTGAGCATGCCTCTGTGTGTGTGTGTGTGTGTGTGTGTGTGTGTGTGTGTGTGTGTGTGTGATGTGTGTGTGTGCTTCCTCTTTAGATACTCTCTCCTTTCTCTCTATGAAAAAAACAGAGATCATATATGTGCATGTATGTGTCTTCTTCTTCTTCTTCTTTCTTTAGTATCCACAATCATCATGTCGATTATTCTGACACTTTTGTGTGCACGACCATTTTTTTTTTTATCCTGCCATTCAGGCAGCCATACTCCAACTTTGGGGAAGTTGCATGCTATGTGTAACATGTCATCCATACCAATGGCCAAACTGGCCTTCTCTTCCGAAAGCTATTGGGATTTTACATGTGTCCAAGATCTTATGCGTGCGTTCACACACAGAACCTTGGTTTACAGTCTCATTCGAAGAACTATATGGGAAATGGAATCAGAACCAATGCTAACTCCATGGGGAAAATCCTCCTGTACCAAAACCGCCCAGCGGAGATTCGACCCGCCGCAACCCCAAGATTACGAGTCTGGCGCTCTACTAACTGAGCTATTCTGGCCCCTATGTGTATATATATATATAAGTGTGTGTGTGTGTGTGTGTATGTGTGTGTGTGTGTGTGTTGTGTCTGTGTGTGTGTGGTTGCAAGTGAATGTCTGCAAAACTAAATGACAATTCAGTCTTTTAGCTTTTTGCTTATCTAAACAAAAAATAAACTTTAGAATAACTCCCGCCCTCCCCCTTCAAGATCCACAAAAGCTGGATATGAAGGGCCACAGATCTGACAGCACTCAACCTTAACCATCGCCTGACTGCGCTAGGCAATTTCTTTGCAGTGTCGGACAATTGATGTTATGTTACTTCGGAACTTGCCCAATCGCGCAAGTGAATCGTTCGATAGCAAAGTGAAACTTTTGATACCGAACTATTTTTTTTTGTCAACTCTGTACTCCTGAAGCTGGTGCATTAGCTATTAAAAATTCAGAGCAGATGACCATTCTGGGCGTCATCTCAAACAGGCCCAGCTGTTTGGATACTGAGACAGCTGTGCTACAGCTCTAAGGCTATCTGACACTGGCTGCTATTTTTTTTTATCAAAAAAAAAGCCAATAGTAATCTATCTTACTATTAAGCTGTGCAGACTGGGAAATACTTTTTCAAACCTAAGGCAGTTGGTTTTCTACTTTTGTGCACATTTTTTCATCTAAGCAACTCTTCCAAATCATTACCGAAAAAATAGTACCCCAAAATATGTTCTAGCTTGAATGTCCGGGTTCAAACTGAAATCAGTCCTCTCAAAATCTTATCAGTGTTTAGTCTGTGCAACAAGGCCAACAGACAAAAGAAATTTTCAAACATGTATCTTAAAATCAACACTGCCAAACAAGCAGGCAGCTGTGCTAAACAGAAATCTTTCCACACACACACAAATGTGTGTGTGTGTGTGTGTGTGTGTGTGTGTGTGTGTGTGTGTGTCTGAACCATGGTCCACTTAAGTAAAAAAGATATGTTAGATTTTTTTTCAATTGTACCAAAAAATCATAATGAACTGAATGCAAAGTCCAACTTGCACGACTTTCTATCAGTGAACTGGCAGAAAATCAGCCCAGTAGAAAAAAAGTAAGAAATCTTTACCACACAAATGAAATGAATGCTTTGTGTTCAACCACACAAACACGTAATGTAGAATACCACACAAGCATGTGCTGTAGGATGACCAGCAGACATCCAGATGGCAGTTCACTAACCCAAAATACCTGGTCTGCCCTCAATTTTTCACCTATTCAAACACTCTGAACATAAACTCACTATACAGTTCATTCTAGTTACTTCCCTTGAATCCTTTTTTTCTTTTTTAACCTAAATCTTGCAGGAAAAAAGAGGAACTCACTGAAAACAATGTGTTATATCCACAGCAACAGTAGAAAACATTTTTTGTTAAAGAAATGAGCTCCAAGCAAAAGGACAAAATCACTCTCTGCCACATGTGTGTGCGTGTGTGCGCGCGCACGCACTCGCATGCGTGTGGTTTGGTGCATGTCTGAGTGTGTGTATTTATGCACATGTGCATGTGCGTATGTGGGTGTGTGTGTGTCATTTTTCACATCAGCAACCTGCTGAAGGCAAGGGGGGAAAACTACTGCCAGGCTAATTTGAATCCTTCCTTTCCAGATGACCAATGAGGATAATGAAACTAAAGAATTATGTTCCAGTCTGGTCTTAAACTAATACATATCAGGGCTGTATTCTGTGCCTTCTTTCATAATAATCTGATATCCTAATTTCAGCTAGGACCATGAGATGCCGACACCTGCAGCGTTAATCAGAAAATTTGACAATAGCCCTCTCTGAAATCAAAATGCGTCCATAAAGTAGATGAAAATAGACTCTCGAGTCCAGTCTACCCATTTCAGCCAACAAACATATCAGCGCTGTCAATATACAGTAAGAGCTGGCTGAGGCCAAAAACCCAACAAATAAATGACTTCAACTACGTTACCAACAACCTCTCATCCATAATGCTAACTACTATATTATCGCAGCTGGTCATCACACAGGAACTTTACATGATCAAGCAAACTACATTTCATCCAATATTCACAGTTTAATTGCAATAAACGCATGATTAATTTTGAAAAATGAACATCACTTAAAACATTTCTTATGCTTACAATGCTGGGTGCTGCTGAGAACAGGGAGACCGAAAGAGTGGTGTGGGAGTTATAACTGAAGCAGCACAATGAAATGGGAAAAAGAAAAATTCTCATCATCCTTGCCCTCTCAATGGTAATGTATCCACTGCATCATCATTACTTTGATCCTTCATCATTCTAATGACTAAAATCAACATTTTGGCTTTCTGTCATTTGCAGGAGGCTGCAATTTGAACACCAAAATATAGACCATCACACAACACACACACACACACACACACACTATCATTCATTCGCCCTCACCACTGCACAGGCAGTCTGGACATTCACGGATTGTTCTACTGCTGTCTACAGTAAACGTTCACGCAATGTTCTAAGCAGCAACCATAATCATCCCGATTTTTATTGTTGCAAATGGTCGAAAGGACATCGCCAAAGGCATGGGCGTGGTCGGGCATTTAAAACTTCAAGTTAAGTGACAAGAGTAGGGCATGGATGTTGAATTATTGATTGTGCATTGGGACTTGGAATTTGGGCCACAGAATAACCGAGCATAATATGAACCTTTATTTTATGATTAACGAGGATCTTGATGACCTGATCATGATGCTGCAGTTCACAATAGGACTTCATGAAAAGTCTGTACTCTCTACTTCCAACGAAAGCCTCCAGCCCCGAGCAATACAGACGCTTACAGGTAGTGGAAGCACTGGTGAAGGTTAGTTTTCAGTCTGATGGCAATGTCACTGAATGAATGAATGAATGAAAAGTCGTTTGGTAGATAATTTTACTTTATTCCTTGTATGTAAAGATGTCTGCTGGCGATTCAGTAACACTAACATGACATAATCACTATCAAATTGTGTCTGTTTTTACCATCTGTTTATTACCATTACTCACGATTAGAATGTGAAAATTTCACTTTTATCCTTGTCGATCTCCGCTCAGACGCAAGACTGTCATGGCGGTGCCTCGAGTAACATGCAAGCGGTCCAGGCTGTCTTAACACTGCGTTTTGCTACAAATAATGGTATAGAATTTTATTCATGGACTTTTGCCACGCCATAAGTTTAGCATGGGAATATATAAATGAAACCATGAGCTGATAATCAAAATAAATGTAAATTCTGGGATTTATTTCTTAATCATAGCTAGGGTGAAACTTTTCATCAAATGGCCTCGTGCGCTGAGGGTGTAACGTCCTCATAGCAGAGTGTTTTCTGGACAAGATATCGCCACAGCCAAGGCGGTGACATGGTGACGTTTGTCTTGGCATAGACATTGTAGACTGGCAGGTTAGGTCAAGAAGTCTGGGTTAGCGTCAGGTGGAGGGTCCCGGGAAGGATGGCGCCATCAGCAGGAGCCTAGATGAGGTAAGTAGTCGTTAGAACCGCAGAGCGGTCGTCTGAAGGTGGTTCGGCTGCGGCTGATGTTGATGATGTCGTCGTCGTTGTGGTGGTTCCTCCAAGGCCGTCGTCAGGGCTACCGGGCGGCCGTCTTCAAGCTGAGTGGCGACGGTCCTGTGCCGCGTGAGGCCGACTCGGGAGACGTACGAGGCACAAGTCGCTGAGCCACTGCCCGTATGTTCATGCCCACTCTGCGCCCATGAGGGACGTCCCCCCCCCCCCCCCCCCCCCCCCCCCCCCCCCCCCCCCCCCCCCCCCCCAAGCCAGGGGAGATCCATGCTAGACGTGCAGACCACTGGATAGTTCGCAGGGTGGTAGCGCATCGTCGCCAAGTGTCAGGCCGCCTCGAGAGAGCCGTTTCCCCGGCGACACAGGCTAGCCCCGTCGTCACTCGTAGTGCGAGGAAGGAAATCTGTGCCGCCCTACACCCATCTGCCACCTGGGTGCCTTCTGCTGATCTCTGCCACCGACCAGAAAGGGAAATAGATCAATTAACTCTTCTTGAATATGTTAATCCGTACCAAAGTGTGCTCCACTGCATGTAGTCTGGTCTCAATGACGTCTGGTCTCAGACCTTAAAATGCAAAGCTCAAATTCTGGTGGGCCTCTCTCCCCTTATAACTCTAGTGTGATTTCAACGCTGTTATATGGCTGTGAAACCTGGCGTCTGGAGACAACCCAGGAGAAGAAACTCGACGTCATTGATACTAAGTGCCTGCGTAAGATCTTGGGCATCAAATGGTCAGACTTTATACCAAATGAAGATGTCAGGGAGAGGTCCAAACAGCTCTCCCGTATCGTCCATCGTCTGCAGACGGTGCCTCCACTGGCTGGGTCATGTCTTAAGATACCCTCTTCAAAACCTGCAAACCAGGCCATTAAATGTATCTCTCCGCAGGCCAGAGAAAAAGAGGACGACCCAGGATGAGCTGGCGACAGACAGTGCAAAGAGACCTCAGACTCGTTGATAGAGGTGGAGTGACGCTACCAGGTTGGCTGTGGACCTTGCATAGTGGAGCGCCTTGACTGCCTCATGCGTCGCAAGACGCAGGAGCATCCAAGTCTAAGTATCTCCCCTTTGTTTCAGCCCTCCAGCCTCGGCTGAACCTGGACTGGTTGATATCGGCTGTCCCCTTTTCTTCTCCCTCCGTCGTCACATATGATGGTTTGTGCCGACACGGGCTGCGAAAGTCCACCTTTACGCATTCTTTCTGGAATGTAGTGGTCTGTTGGAAGAGCAGTGCTCAGAATACATGATCTACTCCTGATGCGGGCGTTCTACTAGCCCTGCGCAGTTGTTCAATTTGTGCCGACACGGCCTGCGAAAGTCCACCTTTATACACTCTTTCTGGAATGTAGTGGTCTGCTGGAAGAGCAGTGCTCAGAGCACATGATCTACTCGAGATGCATGCGTTCTACTAGCCCTGCGCAGTTGGTCTCAATTCTTAAGGAACGAAACATTACAGTGTACTCAGAGAATTCGACAGTGGTCGTCTATCCGAAGAACCAGGAAGTGCTCACTCCAGACCGTTTTATGATCTAGCATGTGTGTGTGTGTGTGTGTGTGTGTGTGTGTGTGTGTGTGTGTGTGTGTGTGTGTGTACTGTGTGTGCGTGTGTGTACTCCTTTTTTGACAATCAGTCGGGATTACAGACCTTGTAAGGCACATTCCAGGCAAGCTGAATGCACTAGTGGACACTTTGTTCAGGAAAGGTCTGGTGCTCCCATCAGAGTGGCTGCTCAGCAATGTGTCCTCCAATTCATATGTCAGTGCCTGAGGACCTCCAGCGTGGACCTTTCTGCGATCAGATGGAGTCAACAGCTCACAGTAATTGTACCACCAGTGCTGGATCCTCTCGCGCTGGCTATGGTCTCTTGGGAGAGGATGTTCGCATATGAGTTCTCCCCCATCCCCATTCATGCCAGCACTACTCAAAAAGGTGCTGAGGGAGAAGTGCCTGGTAGTAGTTGTTTCCCTTTGAAATTGACGATGAGTTGGATCAAGAATCTAGTCTCATCACCAGTGAAGGTCCCAGTCACACGTCCCTCTCACAAAGATCTGTCCCAGCCCAGTGCAAGGAGGTGGCACGCAGATCCAGCGTCCCTCTGTCTCCATGCCTCTCTTACACCAGGAGATATCTCCCTGAACAGAGACTTTTCTTCCCTTCATAGCCTTCTTGGACAGGACCGTGGCTGGGCAAAGTCCATCCACTCTAAAGATTTATGATAACAATTGTAGGGATCTCTTTGCTGAACAGTGCCTCCTGGCTGGTGTCTCCCTGGCTTTGGCCATGGTTGAAAACTTTGCACACTTCTTGGAAGATCTCAGGATGGAAGGGCAGCACGTCGAGAGGTTTTCAGGCGGTTATTGCAACTTTCAGGTTAATGGGCAGAGATACTGACATTAGCTACGATCCTTTTTTTCGACAGATTTCTCTTATGCCGCTTTGGGTTCCCTGAGGAACCCAAGTGCAGAGCCCAAGCCAGAGCCCAAGCCAGAGTCAAGTGCAGTCCTGGAGTATCTGGCCTCCAGTGTTTCTGAGCCCATCGCTGAATGCTTTGTCAGGAACCTGACATTTAAGACCTGCTTTCTGGTCACTCTGGCTTTGGCTTGCATGGTTAGCGAAGCCCATGCCTTCTCCAGGGACCCACGGTCTTTGAAGTGGCACGATGACGTCTAAGTCACGTCCACCATGTGCCGACCTTCCTAGCCAAGACCACTCAGTCCGATAAGAGGCGCCTGATGATAACCTTGCCTCTGCTGGCTCCTTCATCTAATCCCAGGCCCAGACGATCGAAGGTGGAGCAGATTAATTGTCTGTCAGAGCACTGAAGGAGTATCTTCAGAGGACAGAGTCAAGGTCCTGTGACATGCGGTTTTGGCGTGATAGGCTGAGTGCCACTTTGGACAATAAGCCCCTGGCTTGGGCAGGTCATCCGCCAGGTTTACGTCTATGGCCAGAAACCTTCCCCCAGAGAGGATATTAGAGCATATGAAGTCCGGGCTCTTTCTGCCAGTTACGCCCTCCAGTGGAGCATAGTGGTCACTGACATGTGTCTGGCAGCTGGCTGGAGATGGATCACCACCTTTGGCACGAGTGGTCTGGGGGGTAATCTCATACTTTTTATTATATGTATCATTACCCATTATTGCCTGTTTGTATGGTTGGGCCAGCCGCCGTTCGTTTACAGTTGAGCGCTTTTAATTTGGCACAGTTATTTGTTAGATGACTCTGTTGCCCTCTTTTTTCTTGCACTTTGTTAGGCAAGTTGTTTTGGGTGTTCTGGCGCACTCTCTGTGTCGACTCATTTTACTCTGGTTAAAGCATCTTGGTTTTGGGCAGTTAGTGGCGCAGCCCATTTCTTTGATTGATGCCTATGCATTTGCCCTTTCACTACGTTTTTTTTTTAAGATTAGACTCTTAGCTCTGTTCAACTTGAGAAGGGAGAGCACAAGAGAATGAAAAAAATATGACAGAGAAAGTAAGTCTATTAATTTCTTTAACATGGTTAGATTCTTTTTCAAACAAGGTAGCCTACTAAATATCCTGTAGAATGGCCAGGATCCTTTCCCAATTTCAAGATGTCTACCAAAAGCACATGATAAGCCCAACCAGTTCAACATACCAACTTGGACCAGTATCTACGCTAGTCCAAGTCATAATAGGATCAGTAACAATATACAGGCTTAGTTTTTAGTCTTATTTACTTATAATCTTACTATAGCTCACTAACCTTGAATTAAAGGACCGCTTTGCCAGTTTTGTTTTCCCTCTAGAGAGACAATGTGTTTCCTCCTCTCTTCAGCCGGTCACAAAGGGAAGGTACTTGCTATGTCAAGGAACTGGAAGTAGGATGTGGAACCTGTCAAGAAACAGGAAGTAGGTTGTGGAACTTGGTTATTCTTTCCCTAGTAATTAATGTCAACCCCCCAAAGATAATTACTTCTAGTAACTTTTCCCACAAGATTTTTATATACAAAGAATAAAAATAGTAAGCTAGAATCAAATCAAAATACATTAGCTTCAATTCTACAACTTTCTTTTACCAACTCGAAAGGAGACAACTCTCCAAGGAACAACTTCTTATCAAGAGACTAAAATTGACAGGCCCTACAGTTTTGCACACAAAAAACACAAAGTTCATTATCTCTTACCTCAGCCTTGAGTACCTTCAGTCCCCATCTGAGTTTTCTGGGGTACGTGGGTAGACCTGCGAAGCACTCGGCACCTTTCCTGACTTTCTATAACTTGGCCAGCTGCCAGCTTGACGTTGACTCCCCTCAGGCAGACAGATTTGATGTTGCAGCTGACCTTGATCGTGTCGATGGCATCCTTGAGTATTTGATGCCCTCGGCTGGGTCCTGAATTGTTATCAGTCAGCGTCTGGGACCCCAATGCCGACTGCTGGCCATTTAAATTCTGCCGTTCCTGATGGTTCCAGCACTGTCTGGCGTTGTGACCGTGTCGGCCATCGGTAGCACGTCCCTCTGGATCGTGGAGGTTGACACCCCGGGAGCAGCCAACCAGGAGGTTCTGTTGGCCGCAACTTCTCGACCACCTTCTCAGCAATCTTCTCCAGGTCGCTGTCACAAGAGTCTCTCGCTGGTCCCCGGTATCGTGGCAGCATTGGTGCGAACCCTGCAACTGTCGTCGTAGAAACAGGCTCCCTGCTCACCTCCTCCACTCTCCACACTGTCTGGAGCAGCCTGGTGAGGTCTGGAGTGGCCTCCCCCGGAAACCCAAAACTGCTCCGCAGCTCCAGAGGCAGCATTGGTGGAACTGACCGGGAAAACACATGGTAGACCCGCTGCCGCTGCTCCTGCTGCCACATCTCCATCTTTGCCACCATCCCCGCCAGGGCAGACCACAGACGTCCCAAGAAAGTAGACGGAGCCTCCTTAGGCTGCAGTGTCACGGTGTTGAACTCCAGAAGTAAGTTGTCCATCGTCTTTACCTCCCCGTAGATGCTCGAAGAGTGTTCAGGATGTCAGCAGCATCACTGCAGTCTTTTGCCTGTTGGTATGCGAGTCCCCGGAGGCTGCCCAACATCTTTGTCCGCAGAACTGGAATCGTGCCATCTTGTAGATGCTGCTGACATTGCTGCTCCCACTCCCACTCTACAAAGGACACATCCTCTGGTTGAGAGACAAACCCTGAGAAGGGCTTGATCCTCGCGGCTGCTTGGGCCGTGACGTTGATGACGGGCAGGGGTTGCTGCGGTGGGTTGAAGGGTGACTGGGGAGACCAGCCTCTGCATGTCAGCCAGCTGTTTCTGGAGGCCAGCGACTGCGGCTTGATGGCCTTCTTCCCATCCATTTCCTTCACCTGCTTGGGCACCCTCACTCAAGCTACCTGACGGTGTACCTTCAGTAGTCATATGCTAACTTGGTCTTTTTGTTTTACAATTTAGGATCTTTATAAAAAAAAAAAATTTTCAAGCCTTCCTTAGCCCCACACTGGATGCCAGAAATGAAGACAGTCAGACACTACTAATCCCAACTTAGAGAGCAGAAGCAAGATGAGAGAGAGAGAGAGAGAGAGAGAGAGAGAGAGAGAGAGAGAGAGAGAGAGAGAGAGAGAGAGAAAAACAAAAAAAGATATAGAAGAGGGGAAAATCACTCTGACTCTGTCTACAGGGAGGGGCAGAGGAAGGCTCTTGCTTACTCAAACGAAACAAGTGACTTACAATTTTGTATCAATATTTTAATTTGTACCACGGAACAATCCAATTCAACAATCAACCACTGGTTTATCTAACCAGAACACAACATTGATTTTGAGTCAAAAGATTTTCAAAATCGAGATTCAGGTTAACATCAAACACTAACTAAATCATCAAAAAGAGTTCAGACCAACATAACCATCATCCCATCCCTAAGGTGCCGCAGGTATATTGAGACAGGGCAGCAGAGTATTGATATTTGTGGGCTAGACCAGGGACAACTTTGGGTGCAGGGTTAATGAGGGTAATTGGGCAAGGTTGGAGGGAGGCGAGGGTAGGAGGAAAATAAAAAAGTCACAACAACGACGAAGTCGAAGAAAGGACGGCCCCTGGGAATAACACATAGCACAATACATTAGCCTCTATGGTGAAGAGATTTACATAAAATAAAAAAAAAAAAAAACTACATACAAGAGCAACACTGCTGAACATGAAAAAAAACATCTTGCCACACACACACAAATACTCCCGCATGTTTTGCTGATGGACAGAAATGACCATAATTTTCCATCTGCCGTATATGGGTTTATGACTGCCAGATTATCAAATAATTAAAAACTTCTTGGGCGCATTTTGAGTTTTTAGCATATTGAACCGTTTCGATGGACACTCTTAGAAAATGAATGCGGTGGATAACTGTCAAAGACTCTAGGGTGATAGCCTACACTCCAGTAAATATTAACCGTCTCAGACCGATTACATTCACATCACAATCCTATGCCCAGCCAATCAGCAATCTTAACGGTAAACCCCACTAGCATCCCGAAGCATTATCCTTTCACACACTCTTCCATGCATGAACCTTCAAGCCCTTGCACAGAAATAAGCAACAAACATCTGAAAAATATTCCTTCATCAGTGCAACAACAATTTGTCTCCTCAAACTTCTAGCACTGAGAAAAGCTCCTGTGGCTCAAATGTAGCTACACAATACATGCTAATAATGCTAAGCAACTCTCTTCTCCTTTGTTGCAAAGGTCATTTCATAAGAACAAAGGAACAAAAAAGGTTTTCCACTGGAGCTAGGCCTAAACTGTACGATCTTCCATTAGTCTAATAATTTAGTCTCAGGAGTATTGGGCTAAATTATGAACCTAGCCCTAGGCACACATTGTTTATGTTAGCAAGGACCTTTAAAAGAAGGTGAGAGAAAATATACAGACTAAGGGAAATCAAAATGAGAAAGAAATTTAGACTGGTCACTAAGATTAGTCTTAGCTCTGTTCAACTTGAGAAGGGAAAGCACAAGAGAAATGAAAAATATGACAAAGTAAGTCTATTAATTTCTGTAACATGCCTAAATACTTTTTCAAACAAGGCAGCCAACTAAATATCCTGTAGAATGGCCAGGATCTTTTTCCCCAATTTCAAAATGTCTACCAAAAGCACATGATAAGCCCAACCAGTTCAAAATACCAACTTGGACCAGTATCTACGCTAGTCCAAGTCAAAATAGGATCAGTAACAATACACAGGTTTAGTTTTTTAGTCTATTGTACTTATAATTTTACTGTAGCTTACAAACCTTGAATTAAAGGACCGCTTTGCCAGTTTTGTTTTCCCTCTAGAGAGACAATGTGTTTCCTCCTCTCTTTAGCCGGTCAAAAAGGGAAGGTACTTGCTATGTCATGGAACAGGAAGTAGGATGTGGAACTTGTCAAGAAACAGGAAGTAGGTTGCGGAATTTGGTTATTCTTTCCCTAAATTATTTAATCCCCCTCAAAAAAAAAAAAAAAAAAAAAAAAAAAAACTTGTAGTAACTTTCCCCACAAGACTTGTATATACAAAGAATAAAAAATTAAGCTAGAAACAAATCAAAATACATTAGCTTCAATTCTACAACCTTTTTAGAACTCAAAGGGGGACAACTCTCCAAAGGAACAACTTCTTATCAAGAGACTAAAATTTACAGTTACTTCCCTTGAACCACTCTTACATAGACCAGCCCTCTGTCATGCTGTCTACACTTCCTTCTTTAGAATCCTTCGTATATTTCATTGGCAAAAGCGGCATTTTCCCATGTACTTTTACCCTGTTTGTAGCCTCCTTGATTTGATGGGAGGATTTGTCGACTTTCAAGATCTCTGGCGAGTTTTCTTGCTATGATTCGTTCCATGAGTTTTCCTGCTATATTTTGCATAGCGAGTATGCGGTAGCCATTTAGCCGATGATGATCTTTTCCTGGTTTTGGTAAAACTTCCAGGTAGCTGTGTGTCCACTCTTTAGGGACATAGCTGTTATCAAAACTCTCCTAGCAGAGACCGAAGTGTTGGCTCTCTCCTCCTCCGAGAGCTGTTTGATTTCTGCATACTGCACTTTGTCTGGACCTGGAGCACTATTCTTAGTGCATCTAGCTATTGCGTCATCCAGTTCAGATACTATAATTTTATCATCAATGCCAGTCTGCGCTAGGTGTGTGGTTTAACTTGGTCAAGTATTGTCTTCTTTTCCTCCAAATTTTCGACCCTTTCTGCACATTTGTCTTGAGTTTTGTGGTCCCATCATCAGCGTCTATATGTCTGGGGTTGTGTTTGTTTTGTGTTTTTCTTCCACGCAATTATGAAAGTGTCAGAAGTACCTGCTTCAAATAGTGGAAAGTGGAATGGAAGGCCCTGCTTGGCATGAAGTTATGTGCAATCTTCCACTGGAAAATTTCTAATGGGTGTGCAGCCCAGGATATGCAGGTGTCACAGGAAATGAGAGAGCAGTTACACTGGTAGGCAAAGCAATAATAAGAAGTGGATTACAGACAGAACACCTGATGTCATAAGGAACCGAAAGAATCGGCTAAACCGAAGACAACATTCCATTGAACTCAACATCTAGAGAGAAAGTGGCTGCACATCCAGACAAAAGGGAAGAGCAAGAAACATCACCAACCAAACAATTAGTGGAAGGATATAATCAGTAACACTGCTAAGACTCTTAGAGAATGGGGTAGACTTAAAATGGGGCTTTTCTGATGGCGAACGCCAACTACAACTGAGACAACAGACTTCGAATATCTCAGAATCCCCTGTTTTATTCACTGAAAACGTATATGCTCTAATGGAGTGACACAAATGTGTAATGTATAGTGTCCATGCATCAGTGAGTGTGTGTGTGAATTTACATATATGTAATGGATTATAGGCCTCCGTTGGTAGAATGTCATAAAAGAAACACTTACTCACAGATTCATTGGGACCTCAACTTGGTAACTTGGGCGTTTGTTGCCCATGTCGGTGGATGGAGAGAATGAGGTGGTTGTCTTGTGCTTGTTGGTGTGGGGTGATGTTGATGGTCGTCATAGATGGAATGCGTGCTTGCGCGTGTCATGCGCTCCACTTGCTGTAGTGAAGAGAAGAGAAAGACGTGGTCAGTATATCTGTTCGTCCATTATTGGCCGAGTTGTGTGAATATGTCTTTCCTTGTTTCTTCATAATCTCGCAATTTCTGTAGTCTGATATGCTTTCTTTTTCTTTCTTTCTTTTTCTTTTTTTTTTTACTTATTACTTCTTATCCATGATTAGGCTACTATTATCATAATTGTTTTTATTGTCAGTATCAGCATTTTTAACCTACGTTAATGTGAGCATGCTCCTGAATCTATGCGTGTCTGTGCACACATATATGTGTATATGTATGTCTGTGTATATGAGCGTCTACTTTCATTATTATTAGTTTCACCACTACCATCATCATGATTATTGGTTTTGTTGTATCATCATTATGATCTTTTGTTTTATTCTGTTATTATTATTATTTATAATTTCATTACTTTTTTTCTTCTGTCCTGTCTTCTGGGCCACCTGAATGGCACTACACTCACACCGCTCATTGTAATCCCGATTTTGTTAGCTGATTTTTTTTGTTTGGACTCCGCTTCTCCTCTCCTTCCTTCTCTGCCCAGTCTAGCTCCCACCATAAGTTGTCGCTAGGGACGCAAGTCAGTGTGTGTGTGTGTGTGTGTGTGTGTGTGTGTGGTAAGGTAATGTTGCTTACAGCCCAACCGACCGCTAAGGGCGTATCAGGGCTGTCACCGCGTTAAAGTGTGTGTGTGTGTGTGTGTGTGTGTGTGTGTGTGTGTGTGTGTGTGTGTGTGCGCGTGCGCGCGCGCGCGCACCCTTTCCCCCCTTTTTTTTCCTTTTTTTTCTCCACATAGATGCATGACAGCGTTCACTCACTAATACGTAAGTTGCTCTCTACCCCCTCCCCCTTCCCCTTCCATTATTTCCCCAGATTTCTTTTTTTTTTTTTACTCCACGCAGCATGCAAGGCAGTCAATACAACGTTATCATAGCATCAACAAGTGTTAAACATTTCTGTTGTATGAATCCATACAGTAAACATTCTTCAAACCCCAGCAATCACAACATTACATTGGCGACGAGTGATTCTGGTCGTCCTACGCAAGTATTTTTATTTTTTTCGTTCATTCCAGTCGACGATCGCGATCGAAACGAACTATCGCAATGGCTGCTCTTGGTCTCCCGACATATCCACCTTACAACTGCCGAGAAGAAGGTCGAGCGGTTCGTTGGCGCAAAAGGATATCACGATTAAAAAAACGTCTTCGGGGGTTACGATATCACCAATGATAGACAGCAGAAAGCTCTACTGTTGTCATACGGTGGCAATGAACTGAACGATATTGTCGATACGTTCGCTGAAGTCGACACTACACCAGGCGAAGGTGAAACTCATTTCTGCAAACTCATATAGTGCTATCAACACTCATTTCAATCCAGAAGGAATACAGAGTTTCAGAAATATATTTTTCAGAAACACTTTTCAGAAAACAGACAATACTGAAGATTTTTACAGTGAACTAAAACAGCTTGCCCCAACTTGTGGTTTTGTTAGCAATGACTCGGAAATAAAATCTCAGTTGATTGCTGAATGCAAGTCTACGAAAGGAAGAGAAAAAGGGCTAAGCTCACCTGCAATGACCTTGTCTGATTTTGTTAACCTATGCACGAACAGCACAACGTGCAGCTGTACATGGTAAACAAATGGAAGAGAGTCCAGTACATCGTCTGCACTTGACTAAACCAAAGAAACATGGCTAGCATTCAGAAAAATCCTCACAGTCACGCAATCAATGCCCAACACAGACTTGCAGGAACTGTGGCAATTCTTGGCCTCATGAAGGACAATGCAACTATCCAGCCTTCAATAAGCAGTGTAGAATTTGCAGAAAGGAAATTCAATCATTTCTCTTCGGTATGCCGTTCTGGTTCAAATCATCAGACCCATCCATCGAGAAATTCGAATCCATCAGACCAGCGTTCTCCTTTCCGTCCTGCTCACCGGCGAAGGAACAAAAGACGAGTCCGTCGCATTGATCAGTGTGCAGATGGCATCAACACTTTCGAATCAAACGATTCAGAAGACGCTGATGAAGATGAATTCGTTTACATGGCTGCACATTCAGACAAACTTCTTCATTTCAATGTTTTCATTGAAGGCATAGCCTAGTTCTTGCTGTCTCTGGCGCCACAGTAAACCTACTGTCAAAACATGATTTGATTTTTTTTTTCCACCTCAGCCAACACTGCAGCCGTCTCGAATTAAAATCTCTGCATATGGTTGTCAGCAACCTATTCCAGTCCCTGGACAATTCAAGCTGTCATTGAATCCAAAGGCACAGTGACCACAGCCACTGTCTGCGTTGTTCCTGGTACAGAACGACCGATTTTGAGCTGGAAGACTTCTCAAGCCCTAGGACTGTTAACCACTATCCATAACATCAACACATTAGTCAATGACTGTATGACTTGCCAAATTTCAACTCCGACTACTGAAAGAGAACCCCCTGAAAATGTCACCATTCCCATCTGGATGGGTCCATGGCAGGAAACCAGCGCAGACTTCGCTCAGCCTCTCCACAGGACAGTACTTACTTGTAGCGACAGATGGCAGGAATCTCGCAGATATGTCATTGTCGATATTCTTGAATCACTCCATATGCATGCTCTGTCATTCCCAGGTCATTGGCTGGAGATTTTTTTTGCTGAATTTGGATTTCCACACTCCCTCAAAACAGACAATGGGCCCCAATTTAATAGCCATTAAATTTGCAACGTACGCTGCTCATTCAGGATTCAAGCACACAGAAAAATCACACCATTATGGCCTCGTGCAAATGCTGAAACTGAAAGATTCATGAGAACGATCAAGAAATCTGTCAAAGGTGCCATTGCACAACACAAGAACTGGAAACAAGAGATGTACAAAATTCTCCTGGACTACAGATCCACTCCTCATTCTTCCACTGGAACTCCACCTGTTATTGCATTTTTTGGTCGCAACCTCAAGACAAGACTACCAGAAGTCCCAGTCCAACAGCCTGGTGATGAGAAGATGAGACTCAAAGATGCCCAGTCCAAGAAAGAAGATGAAACAATATGCTGATAAGAAACCCTATGTCAAGCCAAGCAAAATTCAGATTGGTGACAAAGTGCTGCTGAAAGAACATTCCATGTCCAAATCCTCCACTCCCTACAATCCTGTTCCATTCACAGTCATTCAGAAGAAGGGCACCATGGTGACTGCCAGAAGAGACAATCAAAATATCACCAGAAACAGCAGTTTTCTTCAAACCTTTCTCCAGAACTTCACCTCCTACTGAACTGATGTCTGACTTCAGTGATATAGAAGCTGATATACATCCCCAGGCAAATACAAAACATGCACAACAAAATACAAACACAGACAAAACTACTTCAGACAAGCACTCAAACAACTCACATCCTCCTGTGACCGTTCCAAATGTTCCTGAACCAAGAAGATCTAGCCCTGCAGTTCGTTTGCCAAAGTGAACTTTGAAGAAGATGGACACATTGTTGTGTGTAATGAAAACATCACATTTGAAAAGAATTCTGCTATTTTATTGCACCACTGTGCCTACTGTTGTTTAATTGTCATTATGCAGACTGCTTGTTTATTCTTTTCAAGTTCCAATTTTTAAAGTCCTAAAAAAAAAAAAATAATAAAAAGAAGAGAGAGAGAGAGAGAGAGAGAGAGAGAGAGAGAGAGAGAGAGAGAGAGAGAGAGAGAGAGAGAGAAAAGTGACTGTTATATTCACTTTTGAAATATGCATTACATTTAATGTGAAGTTTTAAATTTAAAAACAAAGGTTTCCATTGAAGTGCTATGCAAGTGCTTATATTCTTGAGAATTAAAAAAAAAAAAGATTAGAAACAAACAAAAGGTTCATTAACATTTTGTTTATTAGCTAATCCTGTTATTCACATAAGTGAATTTACCATTTACCATTCACTTCTATTGTTCCATTGGTATGTTTAAGAGCTGAATTTTAAAATCAACTCTTGATTTGAGAAAGAGGGTGATGTAGTGTTGTGAACAAGTTTTGGTTCAAGGGACGTTACTCATATGCTTTTACTTTTGCAGCCGTCAGTTTTTGTTGACAACCGTCAAGAAGATCAGTCAATACAACGGTATCTTAGCATCAACAAGTGTTAAATGTTTCTGTTGTATGAATCCATACAGCAAACATTCTTCAAACCCCAGCAATCACAACATTACAGCGTCCCACTCCCCCCCCCCCCCCCCCCACCTCCCTTCTTCCATTATGGGGGTGTTGAACCAGAAATGTCAATGTTGTTAATTTTGCTCGAAAATGTCCGAAGAGGTCGAAACACGCCGTGTTTTTTCTTGTAATTTGTTTGTCTCAATCGTTCGGTGGTACTGTGATTTTTCTTCCTGCATCCACCTTACCTCCCTTGAAACTGAACTAGAAGGGTCAGAGTATTTACGCGGTCTCTTCGCAAATCGTCTGCTACTTCCGGAGTCAAGGACTGATCGAGGAGACAAGATGTTTCCTGTATGTCACGCGTGTCGTCGGGCAGTCCAGAGACTTAACGCTCTACAAATGTTGGCAGCTCATTGTATTTATCATCAACCGCTAATTCCAGAGTAAACTTAGTTCAGGATGGCGGAAAGGTATCAAATCGTTATCAATGTCATTCCCTGACGACATTCACAGCTCAGACCAGTCTATCTAAACACCGATCGTGTACCAAAAGAAAATGGTTTTCCACTAACGCGTCGCAAAGCAGGTGCGTTTTTTGTATTTATTGGGTCAAAGTCTTAAAGTGCAATTGAGTTGATATAACTTTTGCTGATATTGTCTAGGCCTTGCTTTATGTGTAGGATGTGGGCCACTGACATGAAACAAAATGCAGGCATAGCCCTGTTTTAGAAAGACACCCAACTTGTCCCCCCAGCCCCATCTGACAGCCCCACCCACCTCCACCTCCATCCTCCCGCCTTGTCTTCTAAACTCATCCTAGATACCTGTGGCTACTTGGTGACACCCCCCCCCCCCCCCCCCCCCTCCCCCCCAACAACAACAACAACAACAACAACAAACAAACAAAACCCAAACCAAAAAAAAAAACAAACAAAACACAGGCAGAAACTTATTTTAGAAGACCCACTCCATACCCCACCGTACTCCAACCCCACCTCACCTCATCACTCTGCATGTCCTTCTCAGCTTGACCAAGACACCAATGGCAACCTGGCACCTGAAGGTAGAAAAGATCAGCACACACTGACGTTTATTTCACCCAGTGTGATCTCAGACTGGAACCAGCTAAAACTAGATAATTCAAACTTAATTCCACTACAGTCTGAACCCATGCCTCCCCTCCTACCCCAGTCTGCTTGTATCTACAATTTTTGACTGTACTTCCCCAGCCTATGTTGGAAAATGACCAAGTTTGTTTTTGCAGTGTACAAATCAAGATCCAGAGAAGGAAGTGCTGTTCACAGCAAACATTTGGTGCTTTTTTTTTTTTTTTTTTACTGATAGCAAGATAAAACTTACAACAATAATTACTTAAACGAATTTGAATCCTTCTTTAATGAAGGTAAATAGATAAGCTGACAACTTGTTTTCACATGTGCCCCCTCTTCAACACACACACACACACACACACACACACACACAGAGTGGAGTTAAGGGCTTTGGAATGTGTCATTCAATGCCCATCTTGCGCTGAATTGCCCTGAGTGTTGTGTATCGTTGCATGCAGAAGACCTAAGAGGTCGAAATGCATCTTTTTTGTCTTGTGATTCATTTGTCTATATTTTGGGAGGAGCCTCATAAATTAGTTTTCAAATTTGCTTTTGATGCTTTTCTTCAAAGATGTCTTCAGTATACAATGTCTTCTTTCTGCAAAAAAAATTTACATACGTTTAGTTAGAAATCAAATCAAGTGTTCTGTCTTCTTTATATTGCAGAATATTTACAAGCAATTTGTTAGAAATGACCACAAATATTCCATAACAACCAAAAGGAAGTGAAGTAGCATAGGCATAGGAATAAGAACAACTAATATGCCTTGATGTTTGATGCAAAAAAGAGTATCGTCTTTCAATGGAAAGTTATCTAATGTGTCTTGAATGCTTTAAAGGGGGACTTTAAACTCCATAATTGATTTTCATCTGTCATTCGGAGTCTATGAATAAAGGTGAGTCTACAATGGAATTTACTTATTTTGGGTTTGGGTAATGATGGTCGTAGGTAAGTAACAGGGTGAGGGTGCTATGTGAGTGATAGTGTTGTCTATATGTACGTAT
The DNA here is from genome assembly GCA_016801955.1 of Conus betulinus. Taxonomy (NCBI): domain Eukaryota; kingdom Metazoa; phylum Mollusca; class Gastropoda; order Neogastropoda; family Conidae; genus Conus; species Conus betulinus. The sequence continues at coordinate 99,291 of JADBJO010000411.1, forward strand.
GCTTTTTCTTTCTGCTCCTCGAAGGGTAGTTTTTGAGGATGCCCAGACATTATGTGTACTGCTTGATGTCTCCTTCTTTCTGTATCACAGAGGTTAGTGGGTAGGGGTGCCTTGTGACTTACATGTGGTACTGTCTTATAAATATGTCTCTGTTTTTCTGTCCCTCAAAGTTAGTAGTGGGTGAGGATGCTGTGAGACTGATGTATGCTGTTTGATATGTGTTTCTCTCTGTCCCATCAAAGGTTAGTTGATGGGCATACAGTGTGACTGATGTGTGCTGTTTGACATGTCTCTCTGTATGTCCCTCTGAGTTGAGTGGATGAAGGTGCTATGTGACAGATGTGTACTGTTTGATAAGTCTGTCTCTCAGTGTCTTCAGAGGTTTGTGGGTAAAGGTGCTATGTGTCTGATGTGTGCTGTCTGATTATGTCTCTCTCTGTGTCCCTCAGAGGTCAGTGGGTGAAGATGCTGTGTGATGGATGTATTCTGTTGGTTAGGTGTCTCTCTCTCTGTCCCTCTAAGATGACTAGGTGAGGGTGCTGTGTGACTGACATGTGCTGTTTGACATGTCTCTCTCTGTATCCCTCAAAGGTTAGTGGGGGGGGGGTGCATGTGACTGATGAATTCTGTTGGATGTGCCTCTCTCTTTCTGTCCCTCAAAGATTAGTAGGTCAGTACCTTGTGTGACTGATGTGTACCGCTTTTTATGTGTGTATGTCTCTCTGTCCCTCAAAGGTTAGTGGGTGAGGGTGTGGTGTGACTGATATTTGCTGTTTGATGTGTCTTTTACTCTCTGTCCCTTAAAGGTTTTTAACTGAGAGTGCCATGTGATTGATGTGTGCTGTCTGATGTAAAGTGATATGACTTGCTTTTTGTTCCTCTAAGAAATTGGCAGGCTGTTGTATGTCAGCTGCTTTACCCTGTTAGGAGTTTATAAGGTTTCCCATTAGATCATGGTCACCTGTTAATGTGAAGTTCTTCTGGATGGTTAAACTAGTAACTATCTAAAATCAGGTAGACCCTTCTTTCAGTATGAAACTTTATCAACAGATAACCATGAGCACTTGGGTGAAGGACAGAATGAGGATTTTGAATGAAATATAAATCAAAAAGTGGAAATGTGAAAGATATAGCCTATGAGGGGCCAGTCCAAAGCGATGAATTTCCACAGGATTAGAAGGTACATCAGGAAACATCTCAAGTTTCAATATATATATATCTCTTTGCTTGTTTGTTTTCCCAAGATGTGTTGTTTCAGTCTGATCACGATGCCTTGTATTGACTGTGCTCATTCAAAGCAGGCTTCACACACCTTAATAGCCCTTGACCTGTGACGTGATTTCATTGACTGCTGTCAGGTGTGCCGAAGAGAATGGGCAGAAGACGGGTGGTGGCCACACCCAGTCCACCATTGATGAAGAAGAGGTCAACAAGTTCTCCAGTCTGGCAGAATTGTGGTGGGATGAGGCTGGGGAGTTTGAAGCCCTGCATAGCATGAATGAGTTACGTGTACCCCTGGTACGAGATGCACTGGTGGCCCAGCGTCAACACCAGTCAGGGGACTTCACAGCCAGCCTGTCCCAGCCCTTGCAGGGATTTCGAGTGCTGGATGTGGGCAGTGGGGGTGGGATTCTGTCAGAGGTGGGGTCTTTGTTTTCTTCATGTCAATGATAAACATTCATTATTATTAGCCAGTGAATTTACATAACAGAATGTTAATAGTCTGTTTATATAGAATAGATATTACTCACTTTTCATGATAGAGAGGAAACTGTCTCAGTTTTATAGATCACATAAAATCAGATGTATGTATTGTTTGGAGTTTTTAACCTATGTAACCTTTGCAGAAAACATCTCCAAAGCCAGGAGGAGGTCTACCACATCTTCATAGACTGAAAGAAGGCATTCAATAGGGTCCAGCAGGAGACACAATGAGCCACATAGAAGAAATTTAACCTTTGGCAGAAGCTTATCAACACTACCCAAAAACTGTACTCTAAAGCAGCCAGTGCGGTGCTTGTATAGGGTGCTTATGGAGAATAGTTCTGGACTTGGAGTTTGTCAGAGCTGCCTACAATCTTCTTCATTTTTTCAATGTATCCCTGAAACACATCATGACTGATGCTCTTGAAGATTATGTCAACACTGTCACCATTGGAGGCATAACCATCACAGATCTCGCATATGCAAAAGAGAGGCAAGCAGTGAAAGTGAAAGTGAACAAGAACTTGCTAAGCTTCTTGAGCTACTGGATGAAACATCAGCAATATAAGATATGGACACCAGTGCCTAGAAGACCAAGCTGATGGGCAGCCACAATATCACCATCAGTACTGGCATAACTATCCACTGTCAGAAGCAATATCTGTTCAACAATTCACTTCAAGGTGGATGTCTCAGAAGAGAACATCAAGACGGCCCTCTGATGTTTTGTGTTCCCTATGTCTTGCAGTCCTTGGCCTGCCCGGGATAGTTGATGGTTGGGTGGATGCTTGGAGGAGAAGATCAACACATCCTCCTGATGTTTTCTGTTCTCTGTGTCTTGCAGATCCTGGCCCACTTGGGAGTCTTGGTGGTAAGGGTGGATGTCTTGGAGGAGAACATCAAGACAGCCCCATGATGTCCTGCATTCCCTGTATCTTGCAGTTTCTGGCCTACCTGGATGCCTTTATGTTGGAACTGGATGCCTCAGAGGAGAACATCAAAGCAGCCCCCTGATGTTTTATGTTCTGTGCTTTACAGTCCCTAGCCCATGTAGGTGCCTTAGTGGTGGGGATGGATGCCTCAGAGGGGAATATCAAGGCAGTACCCTGATTTTTTTACCCGGTGTCTTGCAGCTCCTGGCCTGCCTGGAACCCTTGGTGGTGTGGGTGGACATCTCAGAGGAAGGGTTCCAGACAGCCACCTGATGTCCTTTGTTCATGGTGTCTGGCTACATGTGGCCTGCCTGTATGCATTAATACTATCTAGTTGAGAGCAACGCATACGGCACAATTCCCAGCTGCCGCGCGCTCACGCATGGCGCTCAGTCCCTGCAGACATGCATATATTTCGCCACTTTTGAAATTGTTTTTACTGTAGCTAGACAACAACTGACAGTGTTGTGCCAGGTGTCATAGGAAGAGACAAACTCTCAACTAATCAAACATAGTAATTTCGAATAATTTACTTTCAATGTGTAGACACGACTGTGCATTGAAAAACATGTCTGACAAGTAAAAAGAATTCTTTGTTTACATTCTATTCCATTCTTTTACAACACCAAATCAGAAGGTGAAGGGATGGCTGCATCTTCAAACAATTCACTTTCCTCTTCTCTTTCATTTTTTTCTATCTCTCTATCACTCCCCTTATCACCAGATCCACTTTGTAATATGATCTCAAGCGCTTCATTGAGCGAGAAATCGCTACCACCCCTTCGTCTGACTGACATTTTTTTTTTGCGCACTAGCGGCAAAGCCCGGTGCCATCAGTTCCTTTGTTTCAAAGCTGCTGCGGTCAGCCAAGTTCACGGTAGAGCACTGAAAGTAAGGTCTGCAACTGGCTACAACATCCCCAAGACTAGTTACAGACCTTATTTCCCCTTGATCAGTTTATGGAAAGTGTAGGAATTTTATATGTTCCCGACACACCCAAGTGGGGTGTCACTGCAGAATGTACTGTCTGTCCATCACCCAGCCTTGGATGACACGGCTCGAGGGAAAGAAATCTCATCACCCACTATTGGATGACATGGCTGGTAAAGGTTAAAGGTGTAGGTGAACCTCTCAGAACATAAAGACAGTCTTCAAATGTTTTGTGTTGCCTGTGTCTTGCAGCCCCTGGCCCGCCTGGGAGCCTCGGTGGTGGGGGTGGATGCCTCAGAGGAGAACATCAAGATAGCCCAGGCTCATGGGATGCATGAACCCCAGGTGGCTCGTAACATCACCTACATCCAGGCCACGGTGGAGGACCTGGTGCCCAAGGAGGCGGCCATGTTTGATGCTGTCATCGCCTCGGAGGTGGTGGAACATGTTGCTGATGTGTCCACCTTTGTCACCGCATGCTGTCAGCTAGTTAAGGTATACAGCTGTCCAGTAAATCTGTACTGCGTTTGGGTCATGATGTAACCAATATTGGGTTAAGGTGGAACAGTGTTTGATCAGGTATACAGCTGTTCATTAAATCTGTATTGTGTACGGTCATGACATAAACAATACTTGGTTATGGCTTAGCAGTGTTTGGTCATGGTGAAACCACTTTTGGGTCATGACATAACAAATCTTTAGTCATTGCATAACCAGTTTGGGGTCATGATGTACATAGTGTTGAACCATAACCAGTATTGGGCCATAGCGTAACCAGTGTTTAGTCATGATTAACCCATATGATGTAACCAGTGTTGGGTCATGACTTAACTAACTTGGGGTCATGATGTAACGAATGTTGGGTCATGATGTTACCCATGTGAGTCAATGATGTAACCTGTGTTTGGGCATAATGTTATCAGTGCTAGGTCAAGAATTTATCACAGTTTGACTATGATGTAAACATTTTTTTTGTTCTGATGTTAGAAATGTTGGAACATTGGACCTTATCAGAGCGAGGAATGATCACCATCTATGACCAACTAGAATGTCGATATCAAAGAGAATTTCGCTGGTGACTGATTTTTTAAGGGAACAGAAATCTTCATTATGGATTTTGCTGACTTGTACCGGTACACTCAGAACAGATGTGTGGAAGTAGCGGACAAAAAGACCACCTGAAATATCTGTCTATAGTTCACCATGTCCACACTGTCCAGTGGTGGTGATGTCTTAACAGTATGGTGTCATGTGTACAGCCTGGGGGTTCCATCTTCCTGACCACGCTGAACAAGACCTACCTGAGCTATGCTCTGGGGGTGGTTGGAGCAGAGAACTTGTTACATCTGGTGTCACCGGGCACGCATGACTGGAACAAGTTCATTTCTCCACAAGATTTGCAGTACATCTGGACCAAAGTGAGTCAGTGGGGTCACTGGGGGTGTGGAGCCACCCAGAGTTACGTCCTTGTGAAGGACTAAGATAAAACCATTAAAGTAGAGATGGCATGAACAGTATATTGCCTAGTTGTCTAACTGTTTGCCTTTGTATCTGTTCACCTGCATAGGTAACTAAGCTCCGCAGGGCAAGGGAAGTGGGGTTTGTTTTGTTTTGTTTCGTTTTGTCTTTTATCTGAAAAAAAGTTCTGAAATTCATGTTTGTTTTTTTTTTATGTAAAATGCAAACACAGTGTTACACGATACACACAATTAATAACAAAAACCAAACAAACAAGAAAAAAAGTTACAATGGCAGACAATGACCACCTAGAATGGTTACATAATTAGATATGAAGTATGAAATACACATTCCATTACTTAATGTATTATGTGCTTCTGTGTATTTTTAATTAGATCAAAACAGTACTCAAATTAAGAAGGAAAAATGAACCAGCTTGGGAAGCATCACCAACAGTTCAGAGGACAGCTTGCTCCAAAGGCTGCACCAGAGTTTTCAGCATAGCTGCCAGGTGCTACACTTTTGTTGAGGCATGCTACGATTTTGTTGACAAAGCTATACTGTTGCATTTTTTGTGATGAACTATTACTAAAAAGAAAAAAAAAACACACACACACAACAAAACACACACAAAAGAAAAAAAACAACCAACCAGCCAAACAAGCAAATCAATCGTAGTCTTAGCGCCAGCTTATACAGATCAGAGACAACAGATTTTTAGATTTGTTTTGTTAAAAAATGGCCAGATTCATTAAGAAGGGAAAGAAAAAGCTGAAGAAAAATCGCTAAAATTGAAAAACCATCTCGGCTTTGCCACCTTATTGACTGTCTTAGTTGTCAGCCATTTTTATAGTAGCAGATTTGTCTTCTTAGTCTTCCATCATGTCATGTGCTACATTCAGGATGCCAAAGAGACAGTTTCAGAAACCAGGAAAAAAAATCCCCTCTACAGTGTTAGTGATATGGCATACTAGTGTTATGCTTAAATTTTGACTTCTATGCTAAGAATGTCAAAAGACAGCAGTGGCACTTTGAGGCCTTGGCGGCTCTGTTTAAGCAATCAGAGGATAATAACACAGAAGCAGGAAGGGCAAAAAATGCAGTCATTTTGGGGTCGGTCTTGTCATCAGGACAGAGTAGGTTCACTTTTCTGGAGAGAGTGTAAACAGGCCAAAATGGAAAAATGCAAATAAGATTCTGATGCGGGTACATCTGAATAGAATATGTGTTGTGGTGTGAATCAGCTTCTAGTTTCACACAGTTTGTATGCTTTTGAAGTATGTTGAATTTCAAGTGTGTGTGTGTGTATGTGTGTGTGTGTTTTGCATGCATATGTGCATGCATATGTATGTGCGTGTGTATGTGTGTGTTACAGATGACTTTTCCACACGCTTGCTGCATGGCATGATGTACAACCCCTTTACCAAGCGATGGTCGTGGATTAAGAACACCAGCGTCAATTATGCCATTCATGCTGTCAGAGCACATGCATCGCAGACTGCCTCCACTGACAACCATCCCCACAGCTGAGGCCGGCTGATTTTCCTGGGGCTGCCGATGTGTCCCTGATCGGCTCCCAAACTGAGCCTTGAGATCTGTGAATGAGGTAGTTTATAGAGTGTGTTCTCAAATATGTCAGTCTCATGGACCTAGCTTTGGAAGGCTGAAGAGCTCAATCTTTTGTGTCAGTTTATAGGCTTAATCCAGTGATGCCATTGGAATCATAATAGTAATAATAAGAACGAACGATTGTAATCTCAATGATATTACCAGGGTATTTATAGATTACCAAGCCACAAGCTGAAGGGAGTTTCTAATGTTAAGAAAATGCTGTAGATGAGGATGATGACTTGTAGGTTCATCACAGCACCTTGTGAATGTTGAATTGTCCACCTGCTGTTTTTGTGCCTTGTGCTTGGAAAAATGTGTGGATGAAAATGATGGCTAAAAATAAAAGTTGTTGATGTATGTGTGTGTGTTTTTTATGTTTGGCTGACTGTGTATTTTTCCATTTTCCGTCATGCTGCTCTTCCCACCACAGCCCTGTCACTCCCTGTTCACAACCATACCCAGGCTTTGTTGTGTCACAGCACCAGTGGCAGGAATCTGCAGAGCTGTCCTCCCACTCCCTTTTCACAACAATACCCAGACCTTGTTTTCTCACAATGCCAATGGCAGCAATCTGTAGAGAGCTGGTTCGTTCTGTCACTGTGCCAACGACAGCAGTCTCCAGAGAGCTGTCCTCTGACTCCTGGTTCACAACCACACTCAGGGTTTCTGTTGTAGTGCCAATGACAACAGTCTGCAGAGAGCTGCCCACTCACTCCCTGTTCACAACCACATCCTGGATTTGTTCTGTTACAGTTCCGATGACAGCGATTGGCAAGAGTTATCTGTATCATCTTCATACTGATTTTGACCAGCTCAGTTGCAGGTAGTTTTTACCTGAACCCATGCAAAACCATCTGCTTATCAGTTGGAAAAAAATTAAAATAATGGCAAAGAAATGTCAAAACACAATTTATCATTGTGTGCCATTTTGTCAGAAGGTGGACAAACCTGGACAACTAGTGAGCCCCTTTCTGAGTGGTCAGTGCCTTCTGACACGGCCAATTACTTAGCACAATATATAATCAGTCATTTTGTTGTTTAAAACAACTAGTTAAAGTGGTAGTGTCACACAGCAAAATCACCACCTGTGATGATTGTACAGTTTATGGAAAATTACTTTGGACTTAAGTTTCTCAACAGCAGGTTTTCGAAAGTATTGCTCTTACCCAGATCTCTAGATTTATCACATGCCTGACGCAAGTGATCGCCTGTCCAGGACAGCTGAGCAGCCTTTACAGTGTTTTTATGATACTGCTGATAGTGTCTATGTCATGAGTATGTAGTGTCCATGCTGTAAGTTACCTGACACTGAAAGGACTTTAGAAAATGAACTCTCACTCAAAAATAATATTACTATGTATGTGATCTCTCGGTAGATATTTATTGGCAGTATTTCAATGGATGATAAAACACTTTATTTCTTTGCCTGTCTGCTTTTATGTGCATTTCTACATGTATGTGAGTGCCTGCTTGTGTGTTAGATTGAATGATTTCTTCCTAGTTTGTACACATGTACTCATACATAGGTAAGCATACGTGTGTACACACACACACACACACACACACACACACACACACACACACACACACACAGAGAAGAAAACAATATGTGTAAGAACTGTTGCAAAATGCAGAGAGTAGATGTGGTTGGTTCCAAACACTGAATTCCTTCTCTGCTGTCATACGCTGAGCAAACCTCACTTTCATCACACACAAGACACTTTTGTGCAGTAATTATTAAACTAAGCCAAGATCAAACCTGAACACACGCTATGGAAATAAATAAATAAAAATATTATATCACAGCCACTGTTTGACTATTGTAGATAAACAAACAAACAAACAAGAAACCGGCAACTTCCAATAAACTGACACAACTGTGATTAGTACAAGGGAAAAACTGTGTTGCGATGACTGTGCAAAAATGACCAGATAAATCTCTTCCCTGACCGAAGTCTGTGGGAAAACTAACATGGCATGATGTTAGTGTTTGGCAAGATAGGCTTAGAGAGACAAAGCATTGCATAGAAACTGTGCCCTGCATCATGTTTACATTGGTGTAGTGTGACAGTGCAGATCAACTTACACCTGTTTAAGTCTCATGAAGTGTTCATTATACTAGTTAAACTGAACAGAATGGAACCATGAGGCAGAGTGAAGTCCAGAATCAATAATGAATGTGACATGAAGCAGAGAAACATCACCAGTCGAAAATGCATGTGACATGCGGCAGAGGAAAGTCATTGGTCAATAAGAAATGTGACGTGAGGCAGAGGGAAATCATTGGTCAAAAAAGAAATATGACACAAGGGAGGCAGAAGTCCTTAGTCTGTAAGAAACGTGTACAAGGTGTGCAGGAGTCACTGGTTAACAAAAAATGTGACAAAAGGCAGGCAGAAATCCTCTGCCAATAAGAAATGTGATAGTAGGCAGAGAAGTCATTGGTCAAGACACGATGAAGAGAAGTCATTGGTCAATAAGAAATATGACATGAGGCAGAGAAGTCATTGGTCAATAAGAAATATGACGTGAAGCAGAGAAGTCGCTGGTCAATAAGAAATGTGAGATGAGGCACAGAAGTCACAGGTCAATAAGAAATGTGACATAAGGCTGAAAAGTCACTGGTCAATACGAAATGTGACATATAGGCTGAGAAGTCACAGGTCAATAAGAAATGTGACATAATGCAAGCAGAAGTGTGTGACATGAGGCAGAGAAATCATTGATCAATAACAAATGTGATGTGAGGCAGGCAAAAGTGCTTGGTCAATAAGAATTGCGACATGCAGCAGAGAGAAGTCATTGTTGACAAGAAATGTTACATCAGGCACATGTCATTGATCAGAAGAAATGTGACAAAAGGCAGGCAAAAGTCATGAGGCAGGGAAGTAACTGGTCAATCAGAAATGGCACAAGAAACGGACACAAGTCCTTGGTCAATAAGAAATGTGACACAAAGCAGTGTAAGTCATTTGTCAATAAAGAATTGTGAAATGAGGAAGGTAGAAGTCATTGGTCGATAGGAAATGGGAACTGAGGCAGGCAGATGTCACCGGTCAATTAAACAAAAAAAAATGGACATGAGTCGGAGAAGTAGCTGGTGAATAAGAAAGGTGACATGAGCCAGAGAGAAGTCCAAGGTCAATAAAAAATGTCACATGAGCCAGAGAAAAGTCCAAAGTAAGTAAGAAATGAGCTGGAAGTCAGGGAGAAGTCCGATGTCAATATGAAATGTGACACGAGGCAGAGAGAAGCCATTGGTCGATATATGACATGAGACAGGCAGAAAGTTCGAGGGCAATAGGGAATGGGACACATGGCAAAGAGAAGTCTGTGGGTGATAAGAATGGGACAAGAAAGAGGCAGAAGTCAAGGGTCAGTAAGAAATGGTACATGCAGCAGAAAGAAGTCACTGGTCATAAGAAATGGAACATGAGACAGGCAGAGAGTCTTGGTCAATAAGAAATGGAACATGAGACAGGCAGAGAGTCTTGGTCAAAAAGAAATGAACATGAGACAGGCAGAGAGTCTTGGTCAATAAGAAATGGAACATGAGACAGGCAGAGAGTCTTGGTCAATGAGAAGTGGAACATGAGACAGGCAGAGAGTCTTGGTCAATGAGAAATGGTACGAGCGGCAGAAAGAAGTCACTGGTCAATAAGAAATGGAACATGAGACAGGCAGAGAGTCTTGGTCAATGAGAAATGGGACATGAGACAGGCAGACAGTCTTGGTCAATGAGAAATGGGACATGAGGCAGACTGAAGTCCAGGGTCAATGATTGATGGGACCCAAGGGAAGCACAGTCAGCAGTAAACAAGGACAGTCAATGTTCCACCCTCTCCCCTCCCCAATAGTCAAGCACACAACTCCAAGCTGATGCTGCTTATGCTATCTATTCACTTCACACATACAGACAGGAAACCCATAGAGAAGACCAAGTTCTGTGAAAAAGGACGCTAGTTCTAAGCTTGCCCCTCAGCTAATGAGCAAACGGTACTTGTTTGGAGTTATGGGCCTTTGTTTGACTGTCGGAGCCAGTCATTATTGGGATCATCAAAAGCTGTCTGCTATACCTGTGTGGGCTGCCCTTACCATATGACCAGAATGTAATGTCCAAGTCACTAGACCTCACCTATCAATTCTTTGAGATTGGTTCTTGTGCTAAATGAACCAAACACCAGACCTTACTTATAAATTCTTAGAGACTGGTCGTCATGTAAACTGAACCAGTCCAGGTTTCTTGATTTTACAAGCCAATTCCTAGAGACTGGCTGTTTGAGTCGCCGAATGACTTTTCAGCCATGACTACTTTTCCTACACTTTGCTTCGTGTGTCCTTCAGCAAAATTTCTGACAAAACATGTCACTGCTTCTTTGTTTTGTGGTCAAGACATAACATCTGGAGATCATAGTATACAGCACTGGGCTAAGACATCGGCACCAATCATGATAATGCTGATTTGTGTTTTTTACATTTGTAGTTTATGTGGACCAGTTAGGACAGAGTCCAAAGCAAAGTGATAGGGACTACATGGTGGCCTGTATCTGACACCTGCACAGTTTGTCAGTGAGGCAGTCAAGGTTGGTCATTACTACATAGTTCAGTCAAAGACAAAAAGGGAGAAGGAAGGACAAGGAGGTAAAGGCAGATTAAAGTCAAGCTGGATGACCAAAGGCAGGAGATCTTCACTGCTTTCATCTTCGCATTTTACATGCATGCATGCACGCAGACACGCACTTGTGTGCACGCATACACACACACACACACACACTCCACACTCTACTGTCAGCCTGAACCCTCATTCCTTTTGATAATGAAAAATACTTTACATAATATGAACATAAATGATCATAATGATAAAAGTGGTGTTCGTTATATTAAGATAACAATAATATAATCATCTCTCAGTTCATTAAATTATTTGGTGAACACAACCCTTATACTAATGACACATCTATATTGCATGATACCAACGATTATAATGTATATCTGGTCTTGAGATTCATTCATAAATTTGGCAAGTTGTAATGGCTAATGAAGATCATACCCATGTTTTCATACACACACACACACACACACACACGCACACACCCACCCCCCCCCCCCCACACACACACACACACACACACACACACACACACACACACATACACATACACACACACACACACACACACACACAAACCTGCCTGATAAATGTGAACACTGCAACTAAAAATCTGTAAATGCTCAAGCTACATATAAAATCAATACACTACAAACATAAATACACCTTTATGCAATCAAAGGCAAAAATGATAATACTATCGACAGTAAAAGGATATTCATAATAAAACATATCTTAACAATAACACAGCATAAATCTGATTTCCACTTGTTGATGCTATTACAGCTTTTCATTTTTTTTTTTTTTTGTTTTGTTTTGTTCATGTTTCAATGTTTGTCATGGATAATCAAATGAAAATTACAGCTCAGATGAAAAAAAGACAAATCTGTCCTTTAAAACTAAATGCAACACTATATTATTTTAAAACAATGCAGTTTTCTGAACTGAATGCTATTGAATATACAGTAGCATATGTGTGTTTCTGTGTCTGTGTGAGCATGTCAATGTGTGTGTGCACATTTATGCCCGCACTCATTTATGAGTAAGTGTGTATGTGTAGATGAATAATGAATATACATGCATATGCATGGGTATGTGTACTTGAGCATGAATATGTGTGTGAAGGCATGTGCATACAAATGACAGCAGTAACTACCCTAACTTGGCCTTTCCCCCTTATACCTGTATCTTCTGCTTCTCATCACCCTATATCATTTAAATCTCATCGCCTCATGACACAATTGGCGTCTGATAAGATGGAAATTGCATTGGTTCTAAGTACCTGTTCCTGAAGTCTGAACAATGTTAGTAAATGTGCTGATTGTGCTGTGTCACATGTTTTTGGAAAGTGTGGGCCATTTGCCTGCAGACATAATTTTTTGACAAAAGTTGCCTTTGAAAAAACTCTGTCCAGTCCACTCCCACAGGAATCTACTACTGGCCAGCAGTTGTTTCCTGTCTCCATTGTTTGTTTTGTGAAATTCAGATCCAACTACCACTAGAATCTAACACACACAGCTGCACGGAAAACTGCTTAATATTGTCAAAAAGATATATCTGTATGCTAAGACTTTGTATAAAAATAGACAATCCTAAACACCTCTAGGAAGTTTTCTAAAAATGAGGCAGCACTGGTCAACAGAAAGAATAACCTGTTCATGCTTATGTTTTCTTTTTCTTTCATTTCTTTTTTATATCTGCATTAGAATCTGGTTGTGGTTGTGTAAATAATTGTATCACTAATACTACTTTAGAGTGTGGTTCATGACAGCTTTAGTAGAAGAGCCAAGAACAGAACAGGGCCCTAGGAAAGGCCTTCAACAAGTCCTTCAATCGTGTAGGACTGTGTAGTGTCACTGCAAAAACTAGCTGCCCAGATGAGCTTATCACCAAGGTACTCCAGTTCCATGATGACATGCCAACTGAAGAACTGGATGATAGTGATTCCTCTGATGCTTTCAAAGTTACAACTGGAGTCGAGCAGGGTCGCATCTCAGCACCAACACTGTTTCAGTATGATGTTTTCAGCCACACTGTTCAATGTTTTCTGCATTAATATTAAGTTCAGGATTAATGGCAAACTCAGCAACCATTGGAAGCTTCAGACCAGGACTAGTGTTGAAGAAAAGACAAAACTCTGAGATTCTCAATTGCAGATGACTGTGCAATCAGCACTGCCACTGAGGCTCAAATGCAGCAGAGCATAAACTGCTTTGCAAGTGCTTGCAACAACTCTGGGCCCACGAGCAGTATCAAGAAGACAAAGGTCTTTGACTGCCTGCACCCCTAGAAACAGCATGTGGAAACGAAAAATCACTGTCAAAGGGGGAAAACCTGAAGACTGGTGACAGCCTCATTTACCTCAGTAGCACATTCTCCAGATCTGTGAACATTGATGACAAGGCCAACTCATGCATTGCCAAAGCAATTTCAGCTTTCAAGTGACTTTGAGACACTGAGTGGGAGACGAGAGATATGAAGCAGACCAAAAAACTGAAGATGTAAAAGGCAGTTGTAATGCCCACACTAGTGTTTTACTGTGAGACATGAACAGTCTCTATGAGCAACATGCCAAAAAGCTTAATTGTTTCCATATGTACTGCCTGAAAAGCTGCTGCTGATCACTCTGAAGGACAAAGTGCCTGACACAGAGGTTCTCTCTTGAAATCATCAACCATGCATCCATGTTCTGCTGAGAAGAGCACAAGTCAGGTGGGTCAGCAACCTTGCATGAATGCCTGATATATCTCTTCCTGAAAGGCTGTTCCACATTAAAGTGGTGGCAGGCAACTTCTCACAGGGTGGTCAGAAAGAAATACTTCAAGGACATGCTCAAGACATTACTTTAGAGCTCTGACATTAACCCTGCATGGCAAAACTGCATCAGCAGAAGAGCTGCTTTTTATGAGCAGTACAGCATAGCGGAGGACCAGAGGGCATGCAAAGTATAGAGTAACTTCTTAACTTCAGTGTCTGCAGACCACTGGTATCTGATTTTCAGAAGAGCCCACATTGGACTGATTAGTCATAACTGGACACATCGCACCCAATTCTCTTCCATGTTATGTCCTTGATTATTGTCAACAACAATGGCAACACCGACAGATGGGGGTCATCTTGCTGTGCATACTATTGCTTAATTACCAGTACGACAATCCTGAAAGAAACAGAATGATGCTGTCAACTTGCTGTGTATACTTTTATTTATCACTAGTCCTGAAAGAGATCTGAACAATACATCTGAACAACAGTGCTTAACAATTGTTTTGTATTATTTACCCTTGATACAGAGTCAGTTGTCAGGTTCCTGCCTCTGTTAAGCCTGAGCAACAGCTGTGTATCATGAATGACCTCATCGTGGACAGAGGACTGACACTGAGCTGATGGCCTGACAACACCAACAATATGGCAGACACACCACACTCCTCTAGCATGCTAGCAGACCTCTCAGACACTAAGCTGAAAGCCTAATGACATGGACAACACATCCAATGCACCACACTCTCCTACATTCTAGCAGATCTCTGAGACACTGAGCTGAAAGCCTAATGCCACGCGCAACACATCTCACACACCACACTCCTCTAGTATGCTAGCAAACCTCTGAAGCAGATGTAGCTATGAAGTCAACGAATATAATAATAACAATCAGGACAATTCCTGTAATGCCCATCAGTGATATGACTAAGTTTCTAGCAAGTTTTTCCTCCATTCTCCATCCCTGATCTTCTCTAACCAAAAACTGGCTAAAATATACAGCGTTTTAAGTTCGAAGTTCGAAGACTTTTTGTATTCAGGGTTTGATTTCATTTTATGTGATGCCTATTTTGATCTGTTCTATGAGAAGCAGAACCCTATACCCCAAAAGAGTATAATCTCATGCAGATATATAGAGCAGACCACCTGCAAGGTCAATCAACCCCCGACTCAGATTTCATCCCATGACCTCCAAACCCTAAACAACTACATTAACTAATCAGTCTCTCAACTGTCTGTAGAAGGTTTCTGGCTCAGTTAGTCTATGTGCAGTGACTGAACAAATATTTCCAACCCATTCCCATCCCTTCCCCCCTCCCCTCCCCTACCTTATGACTATTGTTTTGCCCATGGGTCTTGGCTATCATGTACATCAACATCAAAATCTGACAAGTTCTTAGATATCAAAACATTCCATCAACCTAGATTCGTTTTCACTGAGATCAGTAATAATTTCCTTTTCACCAAACTGCATTAAGGGTGTGATTCCATTTGTCCCTTTATGGTGACATTTGCACAAAGATTGTGCAAGCAGAAATGAAGAGGGAATGATTCCATGAATGCATACCGCAACAAATCCAGTTACAAAATACATTTATCTTGATCAGGGCATGTAATGATCGATGCCACATTAGAAGGCTATTGAATGGGTAGGTCTTTTTGTTCTCATCATTTCTCGTTAACTTTTTGTGCCATTTTTACGCTAGAAGGTCATGTTGGAACCAAGTGAGGAACCATGCCCCAAGCAGTAGTTTCAATGAGAGACTGGTCAGAGAAAACCTTAGCTTTCTTTCACTTGTGCTTGTAACACTACACCAATGTCAGTCCCATTTATATCAAATGTATGGGACTGCACATATGCTAAAGTGGAAAACACTTTGAGTTAATTGGTGTAATGACTGAAAGGAAAAGGGAGGGAAATAAACGCTTCCTGTGTAGAAACACCTGCAATACTGTGCAGAATCTTTGCCAATCTGGTGTACATACAGAGTTTTGTCAGACACTGTATTGATGCTGTAACCATATACAGATAAATGGTATCACACCTTAAATGAGTTCATTGTTTCCTGTCAAACTTAGCTGGCACATGGGCAAACAGACAAACCAGCAGGTATAAGCCAGAGTATAACTTCCTCAGGGCAGGTGCTGAACTGAGAAATGTATTTCATACACTTCAGATTATACCCTGGAACAAAAGGTGTGTCCTGTTTTCATGAAACACACCATAGTTTGGACCAAAAGGTGTGGTTTTTTTTCATGAAACACACTATTGTTTATATGAAAGGTGTGTCCTTTTTTCACAAAAGGAAATGGAAAAAAGACAGGGTGGATAGGGTGGCGGAGTGGTGTGTTTGGGAGTACTGTTTATTATTTATAAAAAAATACAGTGTAGTGCTTTTTTCTCTCCTATGCTGACCCGAGTGTAGTTAGATATGACATCAGAATACTTGTTCATTTATTGAAAATAAGGAAGGAATGCAGCAAAATTGTCATGATCAACACATTCACTGACTGTCATTGTGCCAGTCATGGAGTGAATCAGCATGTGCAATCCTTCACTCCACATGTCCAGCAATATCACAGTGTGTCAACTTTGCACTGAGTCAACTACTGGAGAGCGTTTTTTATCATGTGCATGATTTTTCTGTGGGTCTGCTATTTCTCGAATGCATTAACAACTCTCATTGTTATTGATAGCTAGGCAGACCAGGATGCTTCTCTTAGCAAGGAAAACAACTTCTTCCTGACCAGAATTGTTCATCGTGTAAAAAAGCCATAGTCTGGACTAAAAGGTACGGGTTTTTTTCCTATAAAACATGTTGCAGTTTGAACAAAAAGGTGTGTACTTTTTCTTCTAATTAAAAGAAAAAGCCAGAAAGTGACTATTCTAATACTCAAAATGATGATTAAGTTTTTATATAAAACAGTTCATTATAACTTTGACATGTCACAAATCTCATGACATATTTTTACCACACATTCATTACACTTCTAATCTGTTTGAAAAATATAAAATATCATTCAAATGTGTACATCATATACACATGTAACTGAAAAAAAACTTTAAATAAGTAAAAAAGATATTAAAGACATGAAAATATTTTTGTGTTATTAACACATCTAAAATTGGACCCCAAAATACCAATATTGAAAAAAAAACAACAATTCTTTCTCTAAATAAACCAGACAAATGAAATAAATTCTGTGATGAGTATTGTTTGTTACTTTGCTGATTATTTCTTTCATGATGAATTAATGAAACATTAGCATCTAAAGAAGAGTGAACGATAATCAGTTCTACAAGACTGTTAGGCACACACATTTCTTTGTTGCACTACAGACAGCATTTCATCAGGTACATGTATATTCTATATACTGAAAACAGAAAACACCTGCAAACATCAAAAGACAATTTAAAAAACACACACACACATAAAAACACACCACCAGCTCTGCACTGTACTAATAAATAGAAGCTATGAAAGCCCACGGTTGTCAGTGAATATATGGAAGAAGTAGTGCGATCCAAAGGCTATCTCACTCACGTTGACACATGCATTTCAAAGAACTCCAAAGGCTAGTTCACTTCCACCCACACATGCATTCAATGTAGCCAGCAACATGCCAGCAACTGAAATCAGAACAAGAAAAAACCCAGATCAAGCACATCAACAATCTGTGTGGTGCAAACAGGCAAAAACATCAACAACAAGAATGACATGAAAAAAAACAGAGAAAAAAAAAAAAAAAACAACACACATCATAGTAAGTAAAAATTTCCCTACATGAGAGAATAAAAACAAACAACATTTTTCTGGAAATGAGCAAGGAACAAACTCAAACATATGTTTTAAAACAAACACTTTGTGCAAACTCAAACATATGTCATAAAAACATGTAATCTAGAAAAAAAAAGAATCCATTATCTCGTGAGAGTTGGCATCATGGCACAAGTATTCATATCAGTGACTTTGTGTAATGAAATGAGGGGGTCATTTTTGTTTTTCAGATGAGGGCCAGGAAGGAGGTAGGGAGTTATGGTGGGAGAGAAACACCAGCAACCCCCTGCGCCCTCCAATATATCTGACCGTCAACTGCAGAACTGACCCCTGCTCTCTTGTATCCGCTACAGGACAACTGGGATTTCTTGGTACCAGAGTATATCCACGCTGAGATCTTTCATATTAGATTATTCCAAGTGAGATCTTTTGTACCATATCATTCCAACTGAGATCTTCCAACAAAGTTATTCAAAGTAAGGTCTTTTGTACTAGAATATATCCCATCTGAGATCTTTTGTACCAGACTTGATCTGACTGAGATCAGTCATGCCATACTGTATTGTAAGGAGTTTAGGACCTACACAAAGCATGACCTGGAATCTTGCCACTGCCAGTGGAGATCAGTCCACATGGTTTGCCATCCTCTGTTCAAATGAAGGTTGCCTTGGACCAAGTCATGTGATATACGTCACATCTGAATTCAGTCTAACATTACATTCATCTCCACTAAATTAATGTACTTTTAAAATGAGAATTCTGTTTCTTCTTCAGAAAATAATATAATGATTTAATAATTCCTTTCCAAAAGTTTGTTGAGTAAATGCTGTCTCTCATTTTTGTTGTTGTCATTGCCAACATTTACAGATGAAAGGTTCTACCAATCAACAGGAAGTTGACAGAATTTAACCATCATCATTCTGCATCCCCCCCCCCCCCCCCCCTCCCCCCTTCTCCTCTCCCCACTTCTCCCTCGCTCATTCTCCAACAGAGATAAATAGATAGACAGATAGATGCATACACAGGTAGATAGACATACAGACAGACAGACAGACAGACTGATAGAAAGACAGAAAGATAACTGGTCAGTGACAGGTTTATGTTGCTTATAGCCCAGCCGACCTCATAGGGCTATATCACAGCTGTACACAAAGCGAACAGCGAACAAAGACAATGAGAAAGGATTAAAAAGTCTTCTCAGTCCCTGATTCTGATGCTTTCCATGTAAATTCTATTTCATCTTCACTGCCAACCAGATGAATGTTATGTTTATGGACTAGAGGTCAGAACAAACATCTTTCCTTTGGATGCACAGCCATTGTTTAGCTTCCCATGCACTCTCGACTAATGTCCTTTGATTGATGTTCACCGTGGCACTATGCTAACTCTTACACTGCCATTGTTTAGCTTCCCATGCACTCTCGACTATAATGTCCTTTGATTGCTGTTCACCGTGGGCACTATGCTAACTCTCCAGTCCATAATAAATGCCAGCGAGTGCCATTTCTATTCTCCAATCTGAAATGAACAAAAGGGGATACTACTCCTTTTTCTCACTTCATGTTGAAAGCCAGGGCTTGCCATTCCTATCCTCAGGTCCATTGTGAACACCTGGGGGTACAATTCCCACTCTCCAGTCCATATAAAATGCCAGTGGATGCTATTTCTATTCTCTATTCCATAGTGAACACCAGGGGGCATTATTCCTATTCTCCAGTTCATGGTGAAAACCAGGAGGGACTATTCCTACTCTTCAGTCCATGGTGAACACGAGGGGATGCCACTCCTACTCTCCAGTCCATGGTGAACACCAGTGGGCAGAACGGACAGTACAGACTTGAGTGCATCAACACAGAGGAGAGCTACACTCCATGACTGTAATGTAGCAGATTTCTTTTTTTCTTCAAATGAATCTTTTTTTTATCTTAATAATAATATAATTGTCTGTTACTGCTGCCAACTATTACCAAAAAACCCCCAAAAAAACCCCCAATATCAGGAAAACAAGGACAACCCAAAAGAGAAGGAAACAAAAAGGATAAAAGTAATGACCATGAGCCAACCGATCGATGGAAATATTCTAGCTTACATGTTGACTGATTCATACAGCCCACACAGAAAAGCATGATTGTCAACTGATTTATTTCATAGTGATCTGAGAAACAGCTGTGAACAAGTGCATGCAGGCAGAGCTGTGATCATTCTTGCTACATCAAGGACACACAGTGCTGATCATTGTCAAATCATGTATACATTGTGATCATTCCTGTCACATCATGCACATACCATGACAATTACTGTCACAGCTTGTACACATTGTGATGGTATTGCCATCCATGTATACATTGTCATGAGTATTGCCACAGCATGCATGCAGGAGTGAATACGACTGATCTCCGGTTGTCTTTCTATAAGAATGCAGACAAACTCCATCAAAGCACTGTGTGTCTCTTTTATTATGGTGTTCAGTGACATAAGAAGTCATACTGCTAAAGACAAGATTCAAGGAAGAAGAAGGGTCTGACTGACTGCTCAGAGGAGACTGATGTCTGAAGGTAAGGTGCAGGGAAGGAGGGTATGATCAACAGCTGATAAGACCATCCTCTCTCTCTCAGAGGAGACTGATGGCCGAAGGTAAGGTGCAGGGAAATAGGGTATGATTGACAGCTTAGAGGACCACCCTCTCTCTCTCTCTCAGAGGAGACTGATGGCTGAAGGTAAGGTGCAGGGAAGGAGGGGTATGATTGACAGCTTAGAGGACCACCCCCTCTCCCTCTCTCTCTCTCTCAGAGGAGACTGATGGCTGAAGGTAAGGTGCAGGGAAGGAGGGTATGATTGACAGCTTAGAGGACCACCCTCTCCCTCTCTCTCTCTCTCTCAGAGGAGACTGATGGCTGAAGGTAAGGTGCAGGGAAGGAGGGTATGATTGACAGCTTAGAGGACCACCCTCTCTCTCTCTCTCAGAGGAGACTGATGGCTGAAGGTAAGGTGCAGGGAAGGAGGGTATGATTGACAGCTTAGAGGACCCCCTCTCTCTCTCTCTCTCTCAGAGGAGACTGATGGCTGAAGGTAAGGTGCAGGGAAGGAGGGTATGATTGACAGCTGATAAGACCTCCCACTCCATCAGAGGAGACTGATAGCTGAAGGTAAGGTGCAGGGAAGGAGAGTTTGATTGACAGCTGATAAGACCACCCTCTCTCTCTCTCAGAGGAGCCTGATGGCTGAATTCTCTCTCTCAAAGGAGACAGATGGCTGAAAGTAAGGTGCAGGGAAGGAGGGTATGATTGACAGCTGATAAGAGACCTCCCTCTCTCTCTCAGAGGAGACTGATGGCTGAAGGTAAGGTGCAGGGAAGGAGGGTGTGATTGACAGCTGATAAGACCACCCTCTCTCTCAGAGGAGACAGATGGCTGAAGGAAAGGTACAGGGAAGGAGGGGTGCAATTGACAGCTAGATGACCACTCTTCTCTCTGATGGGAGGGGACTAATGTGAAGGCATGGATGTGAAGTGTATTAGAAGTCTTCCTTGACAACTTAAAGGACCTCCATTTGTCGTGATCACCCTGGGAAGGTTCCCCTCCATGGTCTCTGCAGGGACACTTATCTCTCTCCTCCCCCCCTGCCCCCCACACCCCCTCCCGGGACCCAGATGATGCCTAATCTGACAGGAGCTCTGGAGCCTTCCTCACGTCCAGATGGGGGGGGGGGGGGGGGGGGGGGGGTTGCAAAAATGTGAGTTTTCATAAGGCTCAGGAGAAGTTGTTCCTTTCCAGTCTGGACACACAGAAGAGGACATGTGACCCAGAAGAGCCTGACAATCCACACATCCCTCTGTGGTCTTGACTGGGGGAATCAGTGGACGGAGATTAAAAAAAAAAAAAAAAAAAAAAAAACGAAGCAGAAAAGGCTTCCCTCTAACCTGCACTCTCAGGGCTGGCGTGGAAGAGGAGGTTTAGCATAGGAGAAGCTGGTCCTCCCAGCAGACCTGGGCTGAAGGTTAGGGGTGAGGCTATCATGGGAGGCCTTCTCCTGGCGGAGCTGGCTAAACCCTTCACACCACTCTTCTCTCCCTGACTGAGGGTGGGGAGAGACAGTGGGAGGACAGAAGGGGAGGGAGAAGAGGGAGAGGGAGGTAGACAGGTCAACCAGGCACCAAGTTCCTCCCCACAGTGACTGAGGTCATCCAGGGAGGAGGAGTCCCCACAGATATTGCACAGCCCTCCAAACCAGACAGCCGAGGTACCGTCCTGCATATGGAACAAGTTCTCTTTGGAGTCACCATTCGGTTTGTCTGAGCTGTTTGTTTGATGCAGGGGAGGTAACCTGCACCTTGGAAGCCCAGATGCAGTGTGTGGCCTGTTCTTAATCCTGATTGGCACCTGGAACTGCCCAGATGTGTGAGAGCTACTGTGGTTGCATTCTGGATCCTGATGGCCCATGGACCCCCTGCGTGCTGAGGCCTCCAAACCTGGCTCTGTACAAGAGTCATAGTCTGCAGTAACAGAGGAAGAATGTTTGACAGAGGATCCACAACTTCCTACATCAGTGTTGGAGTTGTGGTCTTGCAGACTGACATCTGAGCCAGCCTCAGAGTCCACTGGCTGTGAGGGGTCTGACCTACTGCCTGCTTCTGAGCTGGTCTTGGATTCCTGAGATCGCAGGCCTGAAACCTTGGAAGGTGAGGATCGCACTTTTTTGCCTTTTCTCACCTTCCTTTTCCGGCGTGTCCCCGACTGTCGCTCCTTGAGGCGCTCAACGTAGGCTTTGGATGGTTCATGCATTGGGTGTGAAAGGTGAAGACCATTGATGACGGCCATTTTTTTCAGCTGCTTGCGGTAGCCATCCATGTCGCGCATGATGGCTGGGAGAGACACACGCTCCCTAGACGCGCCATGCGCTTGACACGAGACACTTCATCGTAGCAGATTTTGCCACTCATCAGCAAGTTGAAGTTGATGTCATCAATGTTGCGAGAACTGTGACCGCTCCTGCAACACAAATTAATAGACCCGAGGCTGATTGTACTGCAACGAGATCAAGATGAATTATCCCATGGGAACAGTGCTGAGTGTGACTGTGCTGCAATGAGGTCAACATGAACTATCCGATGGGAACAGTTCTAAGCGTGACAGCACTGCAATGAGATCAGCATGAATTATCCCATGGGAACAGTGCTGAGGGTGACTGTACTGCAATGACTTCAACATAGATTCTTCCATGGGAACAGTGCTGACTGTGATGAGGTCAGCACGGACCGTTCCATCGTAACAGTGCTGAGTGTGACTGAATTGAAATGAGGTCAACATAGACCATCACATAATAGTCCTGAGACTGACTGTACTGCAATGAGTGTCAACAAGGACTATCACATAGGAATTGTCCTGAGGGTGACTGTACTGCAATGAGTGTTAACAAGGACTATCACATAGGAATCGTCGTAAGGGTGACAGTACTGCAATGAGTGTCAACAAGGACTATCACATAGGAATCATCCTGAGGGTGACTGCAATGAGTTCAGCAAAGACTATCACATAGGAATCGTCCTGAGGGTGACTTCAATGAGTGTCAACACGGACTATCACATAGGAATCGTCTTGAATGTGACTGTACTGCAATGAGTATAAACAAGACCTATTGCACAGGAATAGTGATGAGTGTGAATGTACTGTGATGCGATCAGCATGAATAAATGCATGTAAATAGTGCTGGATATGAATCCACTGTACAGCTGTGGGTGATAACGTGAATGTGCTGCAGTGAGGTCAACTACACACTATCGTTTGTCCATTAATAGTGTTGATGCCAATGCCCTTCAGTTAGGTCAGCCATGGACAGTCATTTACTACCACTGACAATGACAATACATTAACTTGAGTCAGCTGTGAACTGTCACATTTTTTGCAGCCCCCACTACCATCCTACTGTCTGTCTCTCAACCTCTCCCTTCCTGCCATTGCAAGTCTTACATTACATGTTTTCTGAATTCACAGTCTCCTTTTCCCCGCCCTCTCAGTGGCGGTATCTCATATCACTCATTTCTGACACACACCCCCCCCCCCCCCCTCCTTTCACTCTCATCCCCTGGTTTCCTTGTTGCAGTCAGCATACTGGCAGTTTACAGAGAAAAGTTAACCTTACGTCAGTATAAGAAAACCAGCACAAATGCTGTACTGCTGCTGAGTGGCTACAGTGGTGTCAGTTCTGTTCCAGCGTATGCAGAACGCTAGATGCTATGCCCCTTACCATGACACACACACATCGCTTGGTCACACAGCATGCAAGCATGAGGGAGAAGACCCTCTGGAAAGTGCCATCAGAGCTGCACCACAACAGTCCTCTTGAAATGGCTGATGCTAAGATAAAACACCAATGAACACACAACACACATGCGACTGGACTGTATTTCCTGTGGTGATGAGTACAGATTAACTGATTACTGTAGCAGGTTGATCTATACTTCACAATGTTTCATGAATTCATGAAACAATATTGGTTTAATGGTAAATGCCCATTTACTGTAATTCTTCAGGAGTTAAAGAAATTGCTGATAATTTCGGATTGGCCTACTTCGAGCAGTGGAAACTGTTTACTACATTCGTTTAAAACACAGAAACGATTCTGAATTTTGCATGATTGTTCTCATCATTGTACAAAGAAGCAAAATAACTGACTGTGTATACAGCTCAGCGCTCCTTCAGCTGAGCGTATGGAGAAATCTGTGTGAATGTTTTCTTCTTTCCTTCCTAACTCTTCTTTTTCTTCATAGTCATTCTTTTTTGTATACATTCATTTCATCTCAGTTTTGATTAATCAAATATTCGGTACCATCAATGAATACTTCAGAAATTTGAAATTGGAATATTTTGGGTTTTTACCAAACGTCAAAAGAAGAACTCTGCATCAACTTCATCTTTGGATTATCATTCATGCCATGCCTCTGCTATACTATGATACTTTTTACTATTGATCTAATAACCATTCCTAGATTTGTCTCTAAAAGTCCTTCAAGGTGCACTCTAACATTACCAACTATGTCAACATGATAACTATTCTAAATCCTAAAACTCTTACCTCCACTGATGTCAACCTAAGAGATGTACATCATCTGTATCTGAGAAAGGACCCTCCCTACCAATCAGGATTCAGATTCATTCCTGGATATGCTGGATCTGATAACTACAGTCTGTGGACTCCAGGAACTAAGGAAGATCTTTCTCTACCAGTCAGGATTTATGTTTACTCCTGGCCATGCTGGATTCAATAACTACAGTCCATGGACTCAAGGAACTGAGGAGGGACCTTCCCTGCCATCAGGATTCATATTTACTCCTGGCCATGCTAGATTCAATAACTACCATCTGTGAATTCCAGGAACTGAGGAAGAACCTTCCCTACCCATCAGGATTTAGACTTACTCCAGGCCATGCTGGATTTGATAACTACCGTCTGTGGACTCTGGGAGCTGAGTAAGGACCTTCCCTATCTATCAAGATTCAAATTCATCCTGAGGCTGCAGATGCTGGGAACAATTCTTTGAAATGAATGCCTGCCAGCAGGAACATTCCTGTTGATTGTTTGTATCATGTCATTTCATTCACTCTGTAATCTATTCTCACTTCTAATCACCCTCATCTCCATGAATTCAGCCGTTGTCAATACATAGTTCAACTGCTGGATGCCTTTTTCATGTGAAGACAGACTGTTTAAAATGCAAGGGCAGTGGTATGAATTGTTCTCGGCTAGACCCCAAATTCTTTCCTCTCAGTCTGTCCTCCCTTGCTATACAGGGTAACAGGCCTCTGACTATCAAACATATCACATGAGTTTGACACATTACCCTCTAAATTGTGACACTTCCCATCCATGCAACTGCCCATTCTTAGCTCCTGTCAGGAAGAACCTGGTTCTCTTTAATCCTTGTAGTCCTAGCAAGACCAAGGGAATGGCTGGTTGATAATGCAAACCGGGGAGAAAAGTGAATCAGACATGTATACAAAATTCATCGAGAGATAGGAATTAAGATCACTTGCTTTCCCAACACAGTGGAACAGATTTATCTGTACACAATATGTAAGAGCAATGCTCATTTCATTGGGAAAATGATTTGGTTGAAACCTTTTTTTTCTGTTTTTCAAAGAATTATGAAAATTGTTTTTTCAAATAGAGGAATAAATCTCCTGGGAAAACTGCACACACACACACACACACACACACACACACACACACACACACACACACACACACACACACACTACCTTCAAAGTAACATTGGTCTTTCCCATAGCCCCCAAGATCATTGGGGTCAACCAGACCTCTCTTGACCCGCATCACATGCTTCCAGCGTTGCTCAGGGTTGTCAACAAACTGTCCAAGGTGGTCAAAAAAAGCTGCTTGAAGGTCATCTCTGTTGACTTACAGGCTGTGTCTAAACACAGAGAGACAGAATCTCTGTACACACATTTTTTTCACCATTTTAGACATGTCTTGACATAAACAGAATCTCAATACACACATTTTGTGACTCCTTAGCATGTACAAACATGCAAAATCTGTATATCAATACACATGTGCTGTGACCATTTTAGATATGTCTAAACACTGACAAACAGCATCTGGATACACATATTTTCTTACCACTTTACTCATGTCTAAACGAGGACACAGAATCTCAATACACACATTGTGTTATCACTTTACAAATGTCTAAACATGAACAGAATCTCAATACACACATTGTGTTACCACTTCACAAATGTCTAAACATGAACAGAATCTCAATACTCACATTTTTGTGATCACCAAAGACATGCTTTATGATCCCTTAGACATGTCTAAATACTGGAAATCAGGATGCCAATACATATCTTTTGTGACCAGTCTAGGCATGTCTGGACATTGACACCCAGGTCTCTCCGTATACACACTCTGTTGTAATCACTTCAAACACAGACACCTCTTATTATCAATGGACACATTTTGTTACCACTTCCAACATATCTAGAGACAGACACACAGATTCTCAACGCATACATTTTGTTACCACTTTAGGCTTGTTGAAATGCTGACACATAAGTTGTCAATACACACATTCTGCTATCACTTTAGGCATATTCAAAGACAGAGACATAGACAATCAATACCAAAGTTTTGTACACAAGTTTTCAAAGCATACATTTCATAATCATATTACATGCAGACTTACCAGCAGAGGTGCCATGCAACCTACGTGAACAGGCTGTAAAACTGATAAAAACGTGTTCTCAACATTTTCCAGGTTGTAAGAGGATGGAATATGGGAAGAAAGGGCTTTCCATAGTCTGAATGCTTATCAAAGCAGGAGGAGGAACAGTGGAGTAGGTAGGTCTGGATGGGGGTAGGTAATGAGTAGATAGCTTTCTCTCCTCAAGCCAAGACCACTTCCCCTGTTTCATGCTGAGCACAGATATCTCACTCACTGAATTTCTCAACATTCTCAAGGTCATACCTGTCAACATAAAGAACTCTAGAGAACAGATTGTACATCAACAGACGATGCCAAAATCAGATTATAACCAATCTGAAGAAGTATTGCATTTTGCTGCATGTATGTTGTGTACATGAAACTAAGAAAAACTGGGCCATCGAAAGGATTACATTGAAAGCAATTGTCAATTATCATCAACTTCACTAAAGGTGATTCTCAGATCTTTTATAGGCTGGATTTCTGGCATGAGTCTTTGACCTTGAAACCTCTAGAGACGGAAGAACAAGGGAGAAATTTTCCCTGGCCTGAGATGAACAGCACAAAATTTTGCTGAGCTTCAAAACCCGTTTTCAGATTTTTGATTGGCCTGATTTCCAGGCTATGCTTGAAAAGTGGCACCTTCATGAGACAGATTGTTGTTGTGTGAGGCGCTTTGCCAAAGAGATCAAACTCATTTCTTGCTTCGTTGTGTTTTTCTATGGGATATTGGAAAGACTTTAATTACCTTTGTATTAATATGACCCTTGAGGTTTCACATTAAATTTGCTCTTGTAATCTTGCCACACATTTTTTCTACAACGCTGAATGAAGTTTAGATACTGAAACATCATAAAAAGTCTACATGATGTATCCAAATCAAATCATATAAGTTGTTTCTATGTATAATACATGACAACTGTTTTTCTCTATATATGTAAACATGACTGTTGCAATCACTCATACTCTCTCTCTCTCTCTCTCTGTCTCTCTCTCTGTCTGCTGCAGGAGTCACCATGAAATGTACTGTGCTTGAAGAATCCATTCAAAACCCAAGCATACACGGCATTCCAAAATTAGCAGGTGTAAACATCATGCCAAGGCAACAACTCCTGCAAACCTCACACTTCAGAAATGGAAAAAAGACAACAAACTGCCAACCAATGACACATGTCTCACTTGCCATATGCAAAAGTGTGTTTATATATATGAGAACTCACAGTAGGTGAAAGCAAAGAGCCACACATATTTTCTTTGGGTCTGAGGGTGGTATTAATGGCAGCAAAAGAGTGCAGTGTCAAAAAGCTCACGGCAGGTAAGAGTGGAGAGACATATTTTTCCATAGGTCTGAGAACAATGTAAGAGAACTCACAGTAGGTAAGAGCGGAGAGCCACAGGTATTTTTCTCTGGCTCTGAGGGTAGTATTGATGGCAGCCAGCCCCTCCTCTGTGCACAAACTCTCAAAGGACCCAACGCTGCGCAGACCAAACTTTTTCCGATTGTAGAACCAAGGCTGAAAGCCATCATTGTATGATCGATACTGTGAAAGTGAGTTAAAGTAATGGCTAGGGGATTAGGATACAAACATGTAAAACAAAACACGTCTTTTCTTTTCCTTCTCCAGTTTTCACACAATTCTAACACAAAAACTCTCTTTCTTTTCTTCTCCCTCTCTGATCTTCATATAATTCTAACACAAGTATCCCCTCTCTCTTTTTTCTTCTCTGTCTGCTATCTCATACCCCCCCCCCCCCCCCCCCCCCACTCCTCAATCAGAGAGAAATTTGTGGGCATAAACAAAATACACAGCAGCATACACAGTTGTGCACACGCACCTCACTCCCACAGTACCCACCCTCCAACATACATAGTGAGATATATGTAGAGAGAGAGAGAGAGAGAGAGAGAGAGAGAGAGAGAGAGAGAGAGAGAGAGAGAGAGAGAGAGAGAGAGAGACACAGAGACAGAGAGAGAAAAAGAGAGTGAGTGGATATCAGGTAATGGTTGGAGCTTCATTAGAAGTTGTATCAAAGCACTCTTTATGCATAAAGTCAATAAACTAGCTCTTTTTCCCAGTTCAGACAGGGATACAAAATGAGTTCCAATCTCATGATCCAGCAAACATCGCAGGCCATGACGCCGTAGGTAGGGGTTTTCATAAGTACCATTTAGCCATAAAGCATAGCGCCTTGCTTCTGGTCTGTTGCACTTAAAGCTGTAGCCTTTCCATGTCATGCGAGCACTGGAACAGAAAGCACTTGCGTGTCAGATAGAAATCAAAGGATGACACTGTATGTCTGCATCATGATGATCACCTGGCAGGATGAATCCACCAGGAAAAAGATATCACATAGATCTACAGCACTAGATATACCACTGTGGTCAATTGAAGGAAAGAATTTATCAAGGGTAAATACACCACACAGGTCTACATACATGACTCTTGTATATGCCACTTAAGTTAATAGAAAGGAACCATCCAATCAGGGAAACACACACACTACAGCCTTGCGCATGACATAGTGCATGTGTATCACACTACTGAATAGAGGATCCATCTGAGAAACTCTTCACAGACCTGTACTATGCATTTTTTTTTCCATGTCATTCAGTTCTACACTGAAAAGATGTAACAACAGCTGCCTCAAGTCAACCAAAATACACAGTGCATAGAAGGATATATATATAAAAGTAATGATTCAGTCTCCCAGCCAGTATTGCTCATGCAAAAATCATTTACAATTTAAAAGTACTTACCACGGTGGGAAATGGGGTCTAAGAGTAACAAGGTTGAGATGAATATTTTTTCTTTTATCTTTGTTTATACAGCACTACAAATCAATGCATTACGGCACTTCAAAAAGGAATATTCAGACAAAATTAAGACACACCTTTATTACCAAGTGTACAAGAGTCACAAGGAATATTTGGAAGGATAGTACACTAACAGATATTAAATAATGAATATTTACTTATTCACAAATCATGCATCTTAGTTATACCACAGGTCAAAAGTAGATGTACACATGTATGACTGAGTGTGCAAGCTTTACCAGTGCATGCACACACCCATACACAGACATGAACACACACACACAACACAACACACACACACATAAACACTTGCACTCTCTCTCTCTCTCTCTCTCTCTCTCTCTCTCTCTCTCTCTCTCTCTCTCTCTCTCTCAGACAACACACACACACACACATGTACCTTAGAGCTAGAAACAAAAACTGCATGCATGATACTACTACTGCAGATAGACAGCTAAATGAAAGCATTTGCACAGGTTCACAAGAACCACACATCACTTGAACATTTACTATCCAAACATACAATTCAGTCAAAGTGAACCAATATACTAGTATATAAAGAAGGCTAAGTAACAGATTATTCATCCAGTCAAAGTCAATCACACTCATGTACAAATGTCTCAGACCTGCATGGCATGTCGTTCGACCAGTAGACTGCTAAAGATTCCTGCAAGGAGTTTTCTCGTATGTAGTCAAAAAGAATCTCATTGGCTTCATTCTGTTCGATGCGAGGGCCATATATGTGCTCCAGATAGTTCTCTCCCTTTCCATATTTCTGTTTGACCGTGTTCAGAATGTACTCCGCCTCTCCCAGCAGATCGAAGCGAATCTTGCCGCTGGATTTGGCCGTCAGCTCTCCACTGTGGACCTGTCTCCCTCCACCACAAAAATGGGTGTCTTGCCATGCTTGAGAAACCTGGTCTTCTGCTCCTGAAGGTTGGACACTGACACCGAGGCCACAAATGCTTTGGGTAAAGGTTCAATTTTCACAGTGGGACTTTGATAGATCTTGTGTTTCTTTCTCATGATGGAAGTTTACGTACAGATAGTGCCCTATCACAACTTGCAGAATGTTTCCCTTGTGTCTGGAACCCTGCCAGCATTGCATGGGTCCTAAGCATAGAGTTGTTGATTCAGATAATTGAATACAATGAGTTATAGAATAATGTAGGTAACAGTTAAGTAGCAGTGTATTTCATGTTTTCTTACAGTCTGCTGGATTTCTTGAAAAGGCACAGTGAAGGAAGATAATGGGCAGCCTGTACTGACTCGTCACAGACCATGGCTTTCACAGTAGTTTGCCAAAGTCAAGTTACACAATAACAATGGACAACAGCTGATGTGATATGTGGTAAGATCCATTGGAGTCTTCAGTTTCAGTGGATCAGTGGGAAGTCCAGTTGGTCCCATGCATCCAAAATGTAGACCAAAAACTCCTGCACAAATTTACTATATTGCATTGCTGAAAAGGACTACAGTGTTGAGAGGAAACGCCAGCATTGGGCCAGCGTTTCACCCGGTTTGGACTACCCTGCCATGTTTAAACGTCCACAGTAACTAGGAAATCCTCACAACATCCGGTCCTGAAAACAAACTATATATACAGAAATATCCAAATAATAGTAGGGCTGCTGCTCAAATCGCACCAGGCTACTCACATTTCCTTCTTGAGCATACGTGTGCAAGACAAAATGAAATTTTTTTTTTTTCATGAAGAGAGAGAGAGAGAGAGAGAGAGAGAGAGAGAGAGATCCGAACTTAGCTTTTATCTTTTTTTTTTTTTTTGTGTAGGCTAGTGAGTAGCCAAGATAGGGATGGGGGGGGTGTCACTTTGTGGTATGAATGTGAGTAATTTCATATTAATGAAATGGGAATTAGAATTTTTTTTAAGCATACCCCCCCCCCCCCCCCCCCCCCACGTTTCACAGCCTCAAAATAATCAGCCAGTTGATTGTGGAGACTCTACGGAAGAAGAAGATTGATTGATTGATTGATTGATCTTCAATACACAAGGATGAAGATTTTAGGCCAAAGCCTAGTCTTACAGAGAGAGAGAGAGAGAGAGAGAGAGAGAGAGAGAGAGAGAGAGAAGTTGATTGGGTAGTATTTAGTAACTAGATGAAGCGAATTATCATTTCCGTCAGCAGACGGAATACCAGCAACCACGAGGAAGCAACAGATCCGTCAACAAAGTTGGACTTGGAGTGAGTATTTGTGCGCGTGTTCTGCTGGCAATGTCAAACGCAGCACTGACTAGCCTATAGCCCAGTGTAGGATCAAGTCTTTTTTGTTTAACCCGTATTGATACACATTATATATGGTTACTTTCATTTAGTTTAGCAGTGTGTGTTTCAACTGCCAATCACAGTTATGAGAGAACTCCCAGTACAAACACAACGCACTCTCCCAAGAAAACTGAAAGTGAAGATCAATAACCCAATTAAAAAAAAAAAAACAAACTACAACAGCTGAGGGTCATGTCCGAAACTGGATCAAACATGCAAGAAGACACATTTACTGATTCAGTCATATTTAATCTGATGATACGATGATGATGATGATGATGATGATAATGATAACTAGTATTAATCATAAAGTAATAGTAACATTACCGTGTTTGAACACTGCTTTATCTTGCATAAAAAGAGCAACTGAAAGTGTTTGTACATGTCACTCACATACATGTCTACTATGAGTTAGGGTGAAAAATTGTAGGGACACATGTAATTTAAACAAAGGATTTGAAAAAAAAAAAAAAAAGTGTTGGGATGAAGATCAGTAAGAAAAAAAAGGTTTTGTGGCTAACTTTATATTCAGTTAACTTTTTTGTTTTTCATTATTGACTCAATGTAATACAAATAACATGTCTGCATAGCAAGCACTACTGTCTGTGAGCAATTAGCAATTAGAAAAGAACTCTGATATAAAATCCTCCAGATGACCTTGTTTCAGAGTGTAACTGTGACTGTCAGTCCCTGTCTTGGCCTTCATCACTGTACTATATGCTGTCAAGCATCGCATCATAACTACATATTCATCGGAAAAATTCATGTAGTTTTATCAGGTTAAAAGTTATTACTATTTGAAAAAAAAACAACCAACCCTTTATGCCCTTTACACATATCTTTCACACATACGCACTTGTGCATGCGCATGCCTACAGGCATGTACACACACGCATGCACACACGCATGCACGCACGCATGTGTACACACACACACACATGCACACACACATACACACAGACATACATGCACACACACACACACACACACACACACACAAACACACACAGGAGACTCACTCTGTCTGTCTCCAGTCTGTCTCTGAAACTTTCTCTCTGTTTTTGTATAAGAGAGACTCACTCTTTATCGCTCCCTGTTGTGTACTCTGTTGAATTTGTTCAGTGTTCCTTAAAGTCCTGTCAAAGTGATGGTGCACCGCATAGAATGACTAGTATTGTATGTTCCAAAGTCCAGAGCACTGTCACCTTACTGTGACAATGAGGAATAGCATATTTCCATGTATGAAGACTTTCTCCTCTTAATACGTGTTTTTCCAGGTGGGCCAGAGTGGCAGTCATGAGTGATTCTGATGAAGAAGCTCCGCAATTGTCTGCCCATGCTTTGGCAGCCCTTCAGGAGTTTTACCAGGAGCAGAAAGATTGTGAGGAAAGTCTGGCGGAGGCCTTGTCAGGCAATGTAGACAAATTTACTCCACAGGAAGACTGGGTACACTTCTTTGTTTGTTTTATTTTTTAAGCAGTATTTGTGTGTGTTTGGAAGGGTGGGGGGGGTGGATGAAGGGTGTGTGTGTGTATGTGTGTGTGTGTGTGTGTGTGTGTGTGTGTGTGTGTGTGTGTGTGTGTGTGCACGCGCGTGAGCATGTGTGTGCGTGTGTGTGTGTGTGTGTCTATGTGTGTGTGTGTGCATTGTAAATTTTGAATTTGGCATTTTTTTTTTCAGCAAGTACAGTTGCTGACATAACCAAACTCAGCAGGATAATAAATGTGGATAAGACATTTGAATACCTCCCTACTGTGAAAATGTCATCATATAATAAAAGTCATACATCAGCAGTTGTCAGTGCCAGTAATATTCTCATTATTACAAAACTGACATTTTCCAATAATTTTTGTGATAATTTTCAACTATTTTGGATTAGTTTTGTATTAATAATGATTTTTAGAAAAAGCTTGGGATGTTTCTATGAAAAATATTATAACAAACATTGCATTTTTTTTTTAAGATCACACCATTTAATGGGACATTCACCAAAAGGAAGTACATACATGATATATTACTTAACAGAGCAAGAATTTCAGGTCATTTTCTATTGTCCAGGGGACAAGCTGATAAAAAAAAGATACTTGTCCCCTCAGATTTCCTCTTGCTGTCTCTAAATAAAACAGACATTTAATAAACGTAACTATCAGATGTGCAGTGACAAGTCAGCAAACAATTCAATAATGGCATACTCTGCTCATGTGATATCAAAGCCTAAGAGAGAGAAAAAAGATATGGAACAATTTGTTTGTTTATCAGGATATCTTTCCCATTGCCTTTAAGGGTGGGGGAGAAAAAACAGTCAAGGAGATTTTTGACAGATATGTCATTTTCAGAGGTTAGATCAAGAAGCTGCAGACAAAAAGTGCATGCAACAAAACTGCCCTGATATCAGTCAGTATGAGTCCTTGTAATGTCTGAAGAGGACATATTTGTCACATTTACCTGTCTGTTAGTATTAGTATTGTATGAAAAAAAATCTGCATTACTTTGCATCTTGTTTTGTGTATTTATGTTTATTTTACTTGTAACTTTTAGATGAATGTCCCAGTTGTGACTGATCATAGGTGTAAACTCATCTATGGATGTTTTGAGAATAGCCTGATTCAGTGCTTTAATTTTGTGGTTGAGATTGTGCTGTTTATGATTTATCATGTGACAGACTGATCCATCGATATTTTCAGCTTTTTACACGTTCTTTGGGTGTCAGGGTGTTCAGGCCATCGACATTTCAGTATGGTCTCTGATAGCTTCTCAGAGCTTCACATGAAGATTTTCACATTAGGATTTCTCTCTCACCTCTGCCACCGTCTAGATGTGAAGAATCATACGCTTGCTGATATATTACCGTCCTATTTATTGTTTGCATATCTGTTTTCTCTCTCTCTTTCTCGGCATAGCAGCATTCATGGATTTAGTATAGTGTTTACATCAGATACCCCCATTCAGTGTAGGTTGTTTCCCTTGTGTCTGTGGCAGCAACTGAGTCAGTTTTTGGTACGACGAGACAACTGCAGAGCGTCTAGCCCAAGAAGCCCTGTCTGTGGCTGGTGACAAGGGGAGGTAAGGTCCGGGTTTCTGCTATTTGTGAGTGTTGTTTTGCCTGAACCTTACACCTCTAAAAGATGGGAAAGGCTGAATTCGCCTTCAGAGTCCTGCTTCATGTTTTCCTAACCAGGTCCCAAGTCTCATCCTTTAATGTCATCTAACTAGGTCGTAGTTCTCATCCATTACATGCCATTGTAAGCGGGTGATAGTTCCCATCCTTTACATGTCATTGTATATAGGTCATGGTTCTCATTCTTTACATGCTATTGTGAACAGGTCATAGTTCTCATCCTTCACATGTTGT
This sequence comes from Conus betulinus, assembly GCA_016801955.1. Taxonomy (NCBI): domain Eukaryota; kingdom Metazoa; phylum Mollusca; class Gastropoda; order Neogastropoda; family Conidae; genus Conus; species Conus betulinus. The sequence continues at coordinate 134,743 of JADBJO010000411.1, forward strand.
AAGTAGGTCATAGTTCTGATTTTTTACATGTCATTGTGAACAGGTCATAGTTCTTATCCCTTACATATCATTGTAAACAGGTCATAGTTCTCATCCTTTACATGTCATTATAAACAGGTCATAATTATCCTGTGCACGTCATTGTAAACTGGTCATAGTTATCCTTTGCATGTCATTGTAAGCAGGTCATATTTCTCATCTTTTACATGTCATTGTAAACAGATCATTGTTCTAATCTTTTGCATGCCATTGTAAACA
>JADBJO010000411.1:142500-195000 GCA_016801955.1 Conus betulinus
CATAAGATGCACACCAAGGAATTTAATCTCAGAACCATGAGCAGATGTCGTCACACGCATTTTCATTTTGTGTGTCACAGCTTGTTTGATTACCACAGCATGTGAGTGGGAGTGATGTTCAAAAGCCAGATGTGTGCCTGTGTGAACGTGTGCTGGCGTGCGTGTACACATGGTAACCTTGATCGATGGTTTTTCGCATTACAAGCATTTTGAAACAAACAAGTTCAATCTCTTGCACGAAAACTCTGTTGCTGCTTATAAAAAGAATACTATTCCATTCCGTCTAAAACATATGATTTCTTAAATTCTGTACACAAACACAACCTACGGCAAGGCGTTGTTCCTTCATGAAAAAAGCATGGGTCCATGCAGACCCACAATGTATTGCAAGGCTTTTTGTTCCTTCATAAAAAGCATGGGTCCATGCGGACCCACGATGTACGGCAAGGCTTTGTTCCTTCATAAAAGGCATGGGTCCATGCGGACCCACGATGTACGGCAAGGCTTTGTTGTTCCTTAAAAAGCACGGGTCCATGCGGACCCACGATGTACGGCAAGGCTTTGTTCCTTCATAAAAAGCATGGGTCCATGCGGACCCACAACGTACGGCAAGGCTTTGTTCCTTCATAAAAAGCATGGGTCCATGCGGACCCACAAGGTACGGCAAGGCTTTGTACCTTCATAAAAAGCATGGGTCCATGTGGACCCACAAGGTACGGCAAGGCTTTGTTCCTTCATAAAAAGCATGGGTCCATGTGGACCCATGACGTACGGCAAGGCTTTGTTCCTTCATAAAAAAGCATGGGTCCATCCAGACCTACGATGTACGGCAAAGCCTCTTTCCTTCACTAAAAACATGGGTCCATGCGGACCCACGATGTACAGCGCGCAAAATTTTAGACGACGTACGGGAAAGGTTAAGGTGTGGCACAGTTTTCTCCCAATTGGTATAGCACACAAAAAAATTATAGTGCATAATGTGAAGGCTAGGAAGAATTATGGTGTTATGTGTGTATAATACTTACAGTTGTTTTGCAGTAAGTGTATAATCCATTTAGTTAATGTGTCAGGTAATGTAATACTAATGTGTTATGTGTGTATAATTCAGTTATTGTGTGGTGTGTGTTTGAATTATAGAAGTATTAAGTTGTATACTGTGTATACATAGGGCATGAAATTTCTCCACAAATGATGGAAAATATGCAAAATTTTTCTGAAAATCTACCTGCTTCCAAAGAAGCCACCTGAGAAGTTGGGTAAGAATGCAATGAACGAAAGACCTGCCCCACCCAACCTCCCTCTAATGTCCCTACTTTGGAAAAATTTGGAGCTGATCCATTTATCTGTGGTGACCATGTTGTTATGACAGAGCTGGCCCATTGTCTGTTGACCATGCTGTGTTGACAAGCTGGCTTATTGTCTCATGTCTGTGTCAACCATGTTGTCATGATCGAGCTGACCCATTGTGGTGACCATGTTGTGATGACAGAGCTGACCCATTGTATGTGGTGACCATGTTGTGATGACAGAGCCGACCCATTGTATGTGGTGACCCTGATATGATGACAGAGCTGATCCACTGTGGTGACCATCTTGTGGTGACAGAGCTGACCCATTGTGGTGACCATGTTGTGATGGCAGAGCTGACCCATTGTCTGTGGTGACCCTGTTGTGATGACAGAACTGACCCACTGTCTGTGGTGACCATGTTGTGATGACAGAGCTGGCCCACTGTCTGTGGTGACCCTGTTGTGATGACAGAGCTGACCCATTGGGGTGACCATGTTGTGATGACAGAACTGACCCATTGGGGTGACCATGTTGTGATGACAGAGCTGGCCCATTGTGGTGACCATGTTGTGATGACAGAGCTGACCCATTGTCTGTGGAGACCCTGTTGTGATACCAGAGCTGACCCACTGTCTGTGGTGACCCTGTTTTGATAACAGAGCTGACCCATTGTGGTGACCATGTTTTTGATGACAGAGTTGACCCATTGTGTGACCATGTTTTGATGACAGAGTTGACCCATTGGGGTGACCATGTTGTGATGACAGAGCTGACCCACTGTCTGTGGAGACCCAGATGTGATGACAGAGCTGACCCACTGTCTGTGGAGAGACCCTGTTGTATGATGTGCAGGGGCTGTGATGACAGAGCTGGCAGATCGACTGTTAGGAGTGAAGCCAACACAGTTCCACCCTCAACATGCCAATGGTCTGCAGAACGAATTCCGCTGTTTCACCAATTACCATAGTGATTTACTCAATAAGGGATTGAAAGAATGTCAGTTTTTTTTTTTCAGGTTGTTTTTAATTTCGCTGTCCCCTCTTACTTACCACCACATTCTGCGAGCAATTAGGTAAAGTTGCCATAAAGCAGCTCACCCAGAGGAGACACTGCATTGCTGCAGAGTCATTTCAGTGGTATTCAGTGGCTCTTGTTCTGATCTAGGATATGCAGGACATCATCAACTAATACTGCTGATATAATTATTTGGTTGCAAAGCCCAGTTATCAGGTCGGAAACATGTTCTCATAAATGACTCTGGAAAGATGTTCTATCAATAGATTGAAAGATGTTCTCGTCAACAGAATGAAAGATGTTCTCATCAACAGATTGAAAGATTTTCTTATCGGAAGGTCTGAAAGATGTTCTTATCAACAGCTCTAAAAGATGCAGACAAGTTTAAAGAAAGCATACCCAGTGAAATCAACAGATTTATTGTTGTTGCAAGTTAATAGGTTAATTACAGATAGAAATCGACAGATGGGTGAAAACGATAACATGATGATGACATTAATTCTATCATGAAAATGGTACAGCCCATTGCAGACGAGCACCAGAAGAGTTATTTTGATGCACAGCATCACATGCACATCAAATTATTGACATGTTGGTTGTGTGCTAGTTTGATATGTTGGTCGTGTGCAAGTTTTTAACATTGATTGTAGTGCCAAATATCAAGGTACACGTCAGAAATTACCGAGACCAGAGTATAAGCTAGGTCCTTTTTCAGGATCACACCGCAAGCTTGAATGCAACTCAATCAGTAAGATGGCAGACAGTCGGACAAAACTAACCAGTCTGCCTGACAATGTTATGTGTGGTCTTGACTTTGATGAATGACACGCATGCTAATCTCTGCCTACCTGGTAGTGCCGACTGAAGAGCTGCCAGCTGGCGCTTCATTCAGTCGTTTTCCCGTGTCATCCAGTTAGTATCGTTCAATATCGATCACTCATTTTCCTTACTTCCTTCATTCTTTCCATTTCTCACTCAGGGTGCATGCTATGTGTAACATGTCATCCATACCAACGGCCAAACTGGCCTACTCTTCCGAATGTTGGTGATGGGATTTTACGTGTGTGCAAGATGTTATGCGTGCGTTCACACACGGAACCTCGGTTTATAGTCTCATTCGAAGGACTGTATGGGAAATGGAGTCAAAACCAATGTTAACTCCGAGGGAAAAAATCCCCCTGTACCAAAACACCCCGGCGGAGGTTCGATCCCGCAACCCCAGGATCACCAAGATTGCGAGTCAGTGTTGTCTTCCTAACATCACATTACAGTCAAACTGTTGAAAGCAAAGTTCCAAAAATGGTATGGAAACATTGTGGCGCTTATATGGTGCAACATGTGTGTGCAAGAGCTCGATGCAGGTTGCAAACCACAGGAAGCTTAGCGAATTTGACAAGCGCTGGATGCTGATGCTTGGTGCTGATGGCTCGCACTTTTGCTGTGATGGCTGTAGTAGGAAAGGTTTCATTTATGAGGCTGAGTAACTGTATTCACACGTCTGTACACACATTGTTGACATTTTAGCCTCTCCTACTGGTATATGTTTTACTGCTGAGGTACTGGTTTTCCCAACTGTACATATTTGACTGTTGATACATTGGCTTGCCCTAGTTTACATGTTTGTTACGTTTATCTGTGAAGATATCTCTAGTGAGATGTTTATCTGTGAAGACAATGACTTTCCCTATTGTAGATACTTGTGTGTGAAGATACTGGCTTTCGACATTGTAGATGTATATGTGTGAAGATACTACCTTCCCTGCCATAGATGTTTATCTATGAAGTTAGTGGCTTATCCTTCTGTGTAGGGTATCTGGAGTGATACAGGGATCGTTCTAAAATACAGAGCCGATGAAAGCATGATTGATGTCTCCATTTTCTTCTCTAATCGGTATTTTTTATAACACAATCGGCATGAATTTTTTCTCTCTCTCTCTCTCTCTCACTCTGTCTCATGTACATTCTCTCTCTCTTTCTCTCTCTCTCTTGTTCATGTACATTCACAATCTCTATCTCTCTCTCTCTCACTCTCTCTCTCATCATTGTTGTGAAAAAACAAAAGATGTAACCACCGGTTAGAATGATATCCATTATTATCATCATCATGATCATTATCATCCATCATGAGCTGCTCCATCATACTGTAACTCATTGACACCATCATCTATGAGTTGTCTTGAAGATGGATACAAATAAGAAAGAATGAACGTGTGCACTCAACTGCAAAGAATACTGAACTGTCGTGCTAGTTAAAATCAATGAATAAAAAAAAAAAAGAGTGCTTGTTCAAACTGTCTATTTCTTCAGAAAATAAGTGAAGGAGTAATGCAGCAACAACTCTAGATCATATATAGAAATGCACATGCAAGTGTAAACAATACACACACATGTATTAATCAGCTGCATCTTTTAGCTTGCAATAAAAGAAATGTAGATTTCATAGGACAACAATCCTTTTCATAACAATCATCCAGTAGAATGCAAGGACACATTCAAACAAATAGAAGTTGCACAGGGTACACTTAAGTCTATGTTTGGTAGATACCAAATTGTTATGTCTTTTCAGTGAGTGTTTGATTTATAAGCATTTAGTGAGGTATGTTTTCCTCCTGTCTGCTTAGCTTTATAGCCATCGGATATTTCAAAAACACATCATACTCCTGAAATTTGCCTACGTCCTGTATCAAGTTTGAGAGTGTTGAAGAAAACTGATTTGTGGCACCATTTCAAAATTGTTAGACAAAACGTGTCTGCAACTTACATTCGAAAACAAACTTAAATGCAATGAATATTGAGTGCTTGGCTTAGTATAAAACAAAACAAAAACAAAAGTAGCAAAACAAAACAAAACAAAACAAACAAAAATAAAAACGACAACCAACCAACCAACCAAAAACAAAAAAAAAGAAAATTCTTTATAATATTATCAATGTGGTAGCTCCTGGTCATATTGGAATAAAGTCTTGATTTTCTTTGCTTTTTGGTAGAGATGTTCTCGAGACATTAGAGCTGAAATGAATCGCCCTGATCTTCATCTCTTCTTCTGTTGTGTGGCCACAATCAATACGCTGATTATTTTGCTTCAGAAGGGGGGGGGGGGGGGGGGGGGGGGGGGGTTCCACGAACCGGCTGCCTGACTTGTAAAAAGAAAACCCTTTTCTTTTCTTTTGTATTATGTCGGTTTGAAGTCGCTCTGCAGGTTGCATGAGTAGTTCACAACATTTGCTCCGGATCACATTTACACACTCCCTGCCCACTAACTGGATCAGAGGGGACGAGAAGTGACGGGCAGGCATCATAGTATCTTTGATCCTAGTGACGGCCCCCGGCACCCCCCGCCGCAGCGGCCCTCCTACCAACACACACTCACTACCCACAACCTACCTAACCAAGCACTCTCACATTCACACAGGACAGTTTGTGTTTGTTTTGAGCTTACTCCTGAAGTTTCGCAGCAGCGAGACTGTCAAGAGTGTCAGCATTGAGGTAGGTAGTGACTCTGTTTTTGAAACTGTCGGGGGAGTCTGCCTCTGCAATGTGTGCTGGGAGTTCATCCCACTCACGGATGGCTCGGGGGAAGAATGAGAAGAGCCTATATTGCTGTTTATGGTTTACAAGGCGTTTTAACTGCTGGTCATGTGATCTTCTGTCTCTTACTACAAGTTTTTCAGGACACTTTTGTTGACCTGTACCAGGTCATTGTGGATCTTATATAACATGGTGATCCCTGACGCTTGGCGTCGCTTCTGGAGAGACGGCCACTTGAGCTTTTCAAGCCTGTCTGTTACACTTGCACGCCGGTGGTAACGGTTGAGGACGAATCTAGCTGCATTCTCTGAATGTTTTCCATTTTCTTGATGCAGCCTATTTTGTGGGGGTCCCATACTGAACTGGAGTACTCTAACAAAGGTCTAACGAAGGTTACGTACGCCTTTTTGCTCAGTTCGTTGGAAGCAACTTTCAGATTACGTCTCAAGAGTCCGAGGGTTTTGCTTGCTTTCTTTGTGATGATGTCAGTGCGTTCCGCCCACTCTAGATCTGTCCTCAAAATGACCCCCAGGTACGACGCTGATCGTGCTGTTGTTGCTAGCGTGCGTCCGTGCATCTGGCATTTGTCGCTGATGGTACTTTTGCAGCGAGTGACCCTTAGCGTAGCACATTTGCCTTGGTTGAAGGCCATCTCCCATTTCTCCCGTCCCGGTCAGCTAAACCTGCCTGCATGTAAACTCTAAAGCCTTGAAAAGATGTCCACAAATCTCGATATTAACTCCAGAACTTTGCTAGTGACTGTTAGCAAAGATGACACTCATAAATGTAAAAGATTTGATACTGATCTGCGAGAGTTTTAACGTCTCTGGATGCATGGTGTTTTAGCGCCATTAGATCTGTGGATATTCGCTGTTTTGCTCACCTGCTTAGATGTCCAAAACTACGCGTCGTTTCCATTTCAGAGCACTCGAGCGTGCCTTCTCAGGTGCGTCCAACTTAATGTAAAGGAATCTTTCTGACAAACGTGAATCCAACGTACGTCATGTACGTTGACAACAGACGTTTCTGACGAAAAGAACATCTGGGGAAGAGACACTGAGGCAAAGTTGAGGAGGAAGGAAACTAAACGGTATAATGGCCAAAAAGAAAGCTTAGAGTAGCTAGACCACGGTGGAGAAATGTTAATGGCCTACGCTTTTTTGGGGGTGAAGATTCAAAGTAACTCGTCATGAAGGACACACACACATACACGTACACGCAGAGAGAGAGAGAGAGAGAGAGAGAGAGAATAAAAATGCGAATGTAAGTGCGAATGATTTTTGAAACCTTTTGATTTCTTAGCCACGTTTGAAAGACACAAAAATGCGACACTGTTAAAAGAACAATTCATGCCTTTTACTCGGGATTCGATTTAATATTCTGCTAATCAACAAGCGTGTCTAGAAGTCTTAAACGTCCTGTATAAATAAATGGCAAACTGCCATCGTTTTTTTTTGATGAAAGAAGCAACATTAATTTTAAAAGGCAAATTTTAGCTGGTATAACATGCTCTGTATACTGATTCAAATATGGACAAACAATGCATTTCATTTTCAATAGCATTGTTACAAAGAGGGCGGGGTAAATCAGTTTCAACAGCTTGTGACAGAAGAGATGCTTATTCAATGCAGAAATGCTATATCTGAACGGAGTTATTACCCTCTGGATTAATCAAACTGTACGTATAATATTTCTGCTACCTTCCATGTGTGACTGCCAGCCTTGCCATTGACATTCAATTAACCTTTCACGAAACAAACGCTTAAACACAGCAGCTTGGTTTTCAACGCCCATAGTGCCATACAACACCAAAATCATTTTCAAATGACTACCTCCTAAATGTTGTTCTCCATTTCACTTTCCCCCTCTCATCCAACAGGTAAAGGATATTCTAAGTTTTAAGAGGAAAGTTTTTTTTTTTACTATCGATCCGAGTCAGCCTTAGCCAGTAAGGAGTGCATTTAACCATAGATGGAATTCAAAAGGATCACTGTTTCGTCTCTCCATATACAAGGTTAATTGGTGGTTTTAATGAGACTCCAAGCAACTTTTTCTGTACAAACATCTGAACTTTTGACAACAATCAGCTGTTGCGTCAAGCCCCGAACTTCTTTATACAGTGTCATCGGCTGAATTCGAAAGTCAAATGATTTAATAACTAACTGAAATGAATGACCGTTCAATTTCATTAAGTGATGCATAATGGACATTTTCTCTTTGCGTTACTCGCAAGGACCTTACAAGTAAAAATAAAATTTAAAGGGGTCGGGAAAAAAAGCCCATTCCATGTGCTGGCAGAAAAAGGAAAGGGAAAAAGCCTCGTGTCTTGTGTGTTATATCTTTTATTCGCGTGTTTGCTTTCTTGACTGTGAAATAGTCTCTTGGGCTAGAATGCCTTCGATTGAGGAAAGGGCGCATGGAAGGTGATCTCAGCACCAGGGGAAAACAGAGAAAAGAAAAGAAAAACAATTGTCGTTCCATATTTTTGAAACGGTTTCCCCTACAGGACTTCGTCAAGGCGAAAAAGTTTGTTTCTGGGGTAAGGGTGTGGAAAGGGTAAGGTAGACAAACGGAAAGATCTGTTAGAGTATGTGGCTGAACAAGAGTGCTCTTCAAAAGGGATGTACACTGGGTGATTGTACTACAGTCCTCCAATACAGTGTGTGAGTGAATCAGTCTTCCACTAGGGAGGTACAGTTTGGGATTGTACCATAGTCTTCCATGAGGGATGTACAATGAGTGACTGTACCAAACTCCCCCACACAACAGAGGTACAATGCGCAGTTGTATCAGTTTTCTCCATAAGGAAGGTACAGTGTGTGATCGTTCTAAAATCCTCCACAGGAAGATACAGTTTGTATCTATACCCAAGTCACTCTCCACAAGGAACGTACAATGTGTCATTGTACCGAAGTCTTCTAGTGTGCGACTCTAACAAAATCCTCGACAAGAGCGCAGAGAGTGTCATTGTACCAAAGTCCTGCACAAGGGACACACAGTGTGTGTGAGTGTGCCATAGTATTCTACAAGGGAGGCACAGTATGTGATTCTGCCATAGTTCTCCACAAGAAAGATATAGCGTGTGGTTGTACCAGACTTCTCCACTGGGGAGGTGCAGAGCGTGATCGTGCCAACGTCACCCATGAGGAAGGCACAGTATGAGACGGTATCAAAGTCCTCCACAAATATAGTACAGTGTATGATTGTACCAAAGTCCCTTCATGAGGAAGGTACAATATGTGATTGGACTACAGTTCTCGACAAGGTAGGCACAATGTGTGATTGTTCCAAAGCACACCACAATGGAGTTAGGGGTTTGATTACATAGAAGTTGTAATAACCACTCACACACACACACACACACACACACACACACACACGCACACAGCCGCTTTACCGTGTCTATTCTTTCCTGATAAAGCTTGGTGTTTGAGGCTTTATCGTTCGAAACGTGATAAAACTCGCATTACTTGAAAGCTGACTCGACGTTCTCTCTCTCTCTCTCTCTCTCTCTCTCTCTCTCTCTCTCTCTCTCTCTCGCACGCACGCACGCACTGACACACACACACACGCACGCACGCACCCCCCCCCCCCCCCCCCCCCCCCCCCCCACACACACACACTGACTGAAACCAATAATTGTCAGATTAACTCATGGTTGTACTAACATTTAAGAAAACATTATGAACAGAATGTCAACGTTTTTCATTCAAAGAAAAGGGACATAATTAACACACAAAAACACGCGCGCGCGCATACACACACACACACACACACACACACACACACACACACACATGCACACATACACACGCGCGCGCGAGCGCGCGTGCACACACACACACACACACACACACACACACACACACACACACACACACACACACACACACGCGCGCGCGCGCGCGCGCGCGCACATACATAAATACACAAATACATCTCAGTACGAACACACCCATACCCTCACATGCACACAAACGTATACTCTCGCGCACACACACTCACACACTCTAGCACTCGCACACACATGCATTCACTCCCACAAACACACGCATACACGCACACATACGCGCGCACGCTCACACTCAACCACACTCACTCACACACACAGAGAAAAAAAAAACCCATTAAAAAGAAGAATTCTGCCCATTATATACAATTTTGTATATCCCTTTGCACCTTTGCCACCATCTCGCTCTCCCTCTTGAAATATCAAAGCATTTAGCATATGGACGAAATATTGCTACACTCACAAACACAAGCACACACACACACACACACACACACACACACACACACACACACACACACACACACACACACACACACAAACGCGCGCGCGCGCGCACGTTATTTACTGTCTAGAATAGCTGTGACGTCAAGAACACGTAATTGAGATTTATCAGTTAGAGTGGATGACTGAGAGTGCACAGCAGGTCTTCAAGAATGGGAGAACCGCCCAGAGATCATCAGAAAGAGTGGCATTGGACATGACATTGTCCTCCATTTAGGTTCATCAAAACAGTTTATACTGATCGAACTCACCGTGCCATACGAAAGGAGAATAGGGAAAGCTTACACCTACAAGACTGAGCAGCACGCCAGTCCAGCCAACGGCTGGGCGGAATCTGGCTCACAAGCTTCAGTCCACGCCACAGAAGTTGGAGCAAGAACGTTTGTAGGCTCATCAGCCAATGATCTCATCAAACAGCCTGTGATTTCTGGAAGGAAGAGTGGACCACAGAAGTTGGAGCAAAGAACGTTTGTAGGCTCATCAGCCAATGATCTCATCAAACAGCCTGCGATTTCTGGAAGGAAGAGTGGACCACAGAAGTTGGAGCAAGAACGTTTGTAGGCTCATCAGCCAATGATCTCATCAAACAGCCTGTGATTTCTGGAAGGAAGAGGACTAGAACCCTAGAGGCAAAGGCAAAGGCAGCTGAACACAATTCAGCTGGATCTGGTAGAGGACGAACAACAGTGAGCTTCATAAGGCTTACATTTTCTAACGTGGACCGAAGTCTTACAGCGATGTCCGTCTAAAATAGCAACGCGTTGAGATATATCTACCCATCCAGAAGTTGTTGGTATCAATGCTTGTGGCAACATTTACAACTAATCTGGCTGAAGAAGGGCATCCAGGACTTAAGACTTGGATGCGGCCCACCCCGTTGGAGTTTAAGGAGCTAAGGGCCGGAACACTTGTTTCTAGGAGGTTTCTTCTCCCGAGACCTTTCATCAAGCTGTCCTTAGTTTTTGCCTACTCAGCAGCATCAATGTCTGATTGAAGTGGTGAGAACAGGAACAACAGGCCTTCTTGATCCGCAATAGAAGCACGTGACGATCAAACTTGTTGTGGGCTGTGTGAACACAGCAAAGAAAGACTGCATTTTCCATGACTGCACAACTGTCACGACTGTTGCTGACCACACTGTCACAACTAACCCGAATAGCTTACATGGGAAGCAGTTGAAAGTTTAACCAAAGGAAGTGGAACCGGTCAAATTCACACTGTGTTCAGCTCCTTTGAAACTGTTTTGAACATTGCACTCTGTGGGAGGTGGTATATTTCATTGGGACAACAAGACAGAGTTGTGGCGAAGGGTTTGGTGAGGAACTGCACAGAGTAGAACTGGGCGTCCGTAATCAAACCGGAATGATTGGCTTCCACCAACACAGTACAGGCAGCTCACATTTGATCTTCCCCGCCTCCCTCCCCCCCCCCCCCCCCCCCCCCCCCCCCCCCCGGATTCCACCAACACAGCACAGACAGGTAATATTTGATCTCTTCAGCACCCCCCCCCCCCCCCCCCCCCCCCCCCCGCAGCCGCCCCCCCCCCCCCCCCCCCCCCCCCCCAACCTTCATCTTCCCCTCTTGCGCCAGCGCTGTCGCTCGCCCCTGTGTTGATCCCTGCATGGTTGGAGATCAGGGTTTGCGCGCAGTATGTTACCAGAACACGAAGGTATATAATCTGACCGCAAGCTGCATACTTGGTGTGCACACACTGTCGTCATCCTCTTCAGCATACGGGTCTTCAGTTCGTCACCACTGTCAGAACGCCTGTCGCTCCACGATGCTAACGGGAATTTTGGTGGTAACCGTAACTTTATAAAACTCCTTTTCCTCATTTCTGTCTGTTATTTCTTGTTCTTACTTTTTCGTTCATATTTTCTTTCCAGTATAAACGTCTGTCTGTGGAGAGAGAGAGAGAGAGAGAGAGAGAGAGAGAGAGAGAGAGAGAGAGAGAGAGAGATTTACACAGAGATGCTTCATTGAACCTGAAAACGCGTATTTTCCACTCGGGTTATGTCTCTCGCTCTACGCGTGTAAAATCGTGACGTTCACAAATGAGAGAGGGAACCAGCAGAGAGCAACGCAGTGTGAACATTGTTGTAACGCTAACTACATAACATCATGCAAAGGGACATCGCTTCTTTCCCAGATTTTCAAAGGATCCGTCGATGTATGTGCTTCGATAATCAAACCCTCGGAAATGATCTGGAATTCATGGGAAACTCGATCCACTCAATAAACGTTACACAAAGGTTAGCTGTGTACGCAATTTCAAAGGTGTACTATTGAAGGGCCTGCTTTGGAACTTCTTTACATTAGAATTTTCGTCATATTTCCACACGTTCAGTTCAGCCGATGTAGCCTATGTGCTTTGAAAATTTCTACCTTTTAAACACTCAGAAATGATCTGAAAGTCATGCAATCGACACGATCAACATAACATAAACATTCAGTGGTGGGAATATCATTTTGTTCCTGAAATTCACTCGGTTACAGACCATCTGTTTTTATAACCATTAAAAAAAAAAAAAAAAAAAAAAAAAAAAAAAAAAGCCGTGCTGTCAAAACAGCCGTAAACTGTGTTCGGCTCTGATGATCTGATAAAACCATAAGTGCCTCGAGCACTGTTCATGCTGCTGCTCATCTGCAACGGTTTTAGTAACTTCATGTTGTTTGATCTGATGAAAAACATCATTGCCTCGACTACTGCTCAAGCTGCTCCAGTTCTGCAATGCTGCTTTTCGCTGCATGATTTTACATTAATAGTTCAGTGTTTCATGATTAAGGTTCACCGACGTCTGTGCAAAATCAAACTCCTACAGTTCTAGAGACCAAAAGCTATTAGTTTTTTTTTTTTTGTTATACTATCGGGTTCGTGAACATGGTAATCTCTCTCTCTCCCTCCCTCCCTCCCCCCCCTCCCCCCCTCTCTCTCTCTCTCTCTCTCTCTCTCTCTCTCTCTCTCTCTCTCATTGCACAGAGTCAGTTGTTACATTTAAATGATGATACGCTGGATGTCTGAAGTACAACACAAACAAAAACAACTTCACACAATTTGTAGATAATCATACGTTGCAAGTGGAATAATGATAATGATAATAGTAATAAAGCTGTCGCTCATGATGGAGAGGGAGTTCTTCAATCTAAATTATTCCTTAGAGATAAATAGTTTGGTTCTGAAAAATCATTAATGTTATCTATGCCTGATGAAGACACATTTCATAGCTCTTTCATGGAGAAAGCGGCTGGAGGAATGCTACTGTATTTTTGTTACTGCTGTCAACATTAGGTTCAACCAGAGTGTATTAAACACTCACGTTCTTGTGGAAGCCAACAGTTCGTCGAGCACAGCGTAAGCCAGTGAATCGACTGGACTCGAAGTTTGCAAGAGAGGTTATTCAGTTCTGGTCTGCTCTGAAACCTTCGTAAATGTGACTGAGTGACGCATCTCGGTGTACAATCTCTGGCGCGCGCGCGCGCGCGCGCGCGTGTATGTATGTGTGTGTGTGTGTGTGTGTGTGTGTGTGTGTGTGTGTGTGTGTGAGAGAGAGAGAGAGAGAGAGAGAGAGAGAGAGAGAGAGAGAGAGAGTTTCATCTCAAAACACAACAAACAACAACAACAACAACAAAAGATATAAGCATAATGTGGCTTACTTCACTTCAGCTGGCCCTCAGGAAAGGAGAATGTTGACGGATTACTTTAAAGAAAAAAAAAAAACAACAACCAGAATGCCAAATATTTACATGCACATGAAAAAAATAAAAATGCACGCATGAAATTCGGCAATACAAGGTAACCATATTGTAAAAAAAAAGCATATTTCAGATGGAAAAAAAGCATGCTGAGCAAAATCATCACACATCACACCCACCCCACCCCACCCCCACCCCATCCCATCTACTCTTACATGCCAAAAAAAAAAAACAACAAAAAAAACAAAAAAACAACAAAAAAAAAAAACGAATCACATACTCATTCGCACAATCTTGTATTTGTTGCAAATGTTTTCCGTCACATCTGATCTGATCCACTTCTTTCGCACAGGTTGCTGCACTGTCCACCTTTTACAGTGCTGTTGCTGATCCCGATCCAGAACCCTTATGCGCGAACCACGTGAGTTTCCTGTTCAGGTGATCTGTTTGACTGAAAAATATACAAACCTTGAAGCTATACCAGCGCTCTTCTTCGTTTGAATCAAAGCTGAGCAGTATAAGTCACGATCTACCACATAATAAAGTTCGACAAGCTGATCATCCTTGTGGTAAACGATACGTCGTCATCTGTGAAGGGAGGTGACTCTGCCTTGCTCAAGTGTGGGGTTTTGTTGATGTGGGATGATCTCTTGGTGTCTTGACATGCTGGGGTTGTAATGGTGACACGTCTAGCTGTCTCGTTGACATGTTCATGATGTCTTGGAGACAGGTCTAGCTGTCTTGTTGACATGTTGATGATATCTTGGAGACAGGTCTAGCAGTCTTGTTGACATGTTGATGATATCTTGGAGACAGGTCTAGCTGTCTTGTTGACATGTTCATGATGTCCTGGAGACAGGTCTAGCTGTCTTGTTGACATCTTTGGGCTGTGTTGGAGACACGCCTTGCTGTCTTGTTTACGCGTTCTGAAATTTACCTGTTGTGGTCTTAATATTTTCTTGATGTTTTTTTTCTGTGGGTTTTTGTGTGTGTGTGTGTGATGTGATTTAACTGTGTTCCAGGTACATTTTCCCCTGTGTTCTTAATGTTTACGTCTGTTTTCTTGCTATGTGTTTTTGTGTATGTTCTCGACGTTTTCTCCATATCTTCTCACTATGTCCTTTTTTTTTGTCTTTCTTACACGGTTTTTAATGTGCCTTTGATATTTTTCCCTGCCTTTTTTCTGATTTTTATTTTCTTATTGAGTTGTGGATTTGGGAGTTGTTAAGCGCTTTTGATGTGATCTTGTGGTGTTGTTGCTGTGCAGCAATGTGAGCAGTACAGTGTCTGTCGGGTAATGGGAAACTTGTAAGGCCCTGTACTCCTGCACTATCGGCCCTACCTGCATCGGTCAGTTGGCTGCCCCTCCGTAGCCTCTCTGTCTGTCTGTCTGTCTGTCTGTCTGTCTCTCATATATGTATATACATCATTTGAATGCATAAGAATCAACCATTGATACAAACACACACAATAGCTAGAACTACAACAGCTCTAACACAGCCATTAATACAAAAGAGATAACAGACCTGAAACGTCCACAAAAGACAATAGCTGTGAGACATTGATCAGTGCAACACCAATAACACATCAGTTAGTGTAAAAACCCAACGGCTGTGTCACGTCAACTACTGCAATACCTGTGACACCTCATTTTGCACAAAAATAACCCAACACCATCTTTGGCATATCAACTGATAAAACATCTATGACATATCAGTTTGTACAAAAGACAACAGCTAAGACATCAATTAGCACAACACCTGTGACACATCAGTTAGTACAAAGACAACGGCTGTGTCAACTGGGAAAACACCATCTTTGGCATATCAACTGGTAAAACATCTATGACATATCAGTTTGTACAAAAGACAACAGCTATGACATCAATTAGCACAACACTGTGACACATCACTTAGTACAAAGACAACGGCTGTGTCAACTAGGAAAACATCTATGACGTATCAGTGTGTACAAAAGACAACAGCTATGACATCAGTTAGCACAACACCTGTTGCACATCAGTTAGTACAAAAAGAACGGCTGTGTCACATCAATTAGCGCAACACCTGTGACACATCAGTTAGTACAAAGACAACAGCTGTGTCACATCAATTAGCACAACACCTGTGACACATCAGTTAGTACAAAGACAACGGCTGTGTCACATCAATTAGCGCAACACTGTGACACATCAGTTAGTACAAAGACAACGGCTGTGTCGCATCAATTAGCGCAACACCTGTGACACATCAGTTAGTACAAAGACAACGACTGTGTCGCATCAATTAGCGCAACACCTGTGACACATCACTTAGTACAAAAGACAACGGCTGTGTCGCATCAATTAGCGCAACACCTGCGACACATCAGTTAGTACAAAGACAACGGCCGTGTCACATCAATTAGCGCAACACCTGCGACACATCAGTCAGTACAAAGACAACGGCCGTGTCACATCATTAGCGCAACACCTGTGACACATCAGTTAGTACAAAGACAACGGCTGTGTCACATCAATTAGCGCAACACCTGTGACACATCGGTTAGTACAAAGAAACGGCTGTGTCACTCAGTTAGCATAACACCCGTGACACATCAGTTAGTACAAAGAAACGGCTGTGTCACATCATTAGTACACCTGTGACACATCAGTTAGTGCAAAGACAACGGCTGTGTCACATCAATTAGCACACCTGTGACACATCAGTTAGTACAAAGACAACGGCTGTGTCACATCAATTAGTACAACACCTGTGACACATCAGTCAGCACGAAAGACAACAGCTGTGTCAGATCAGTTGGTATAACAGCTGTTACACACACCAGTTAGTATGTAGGACAACAGCTGTTACACATCGCTTGCTACAATAGCTGGGATGCATACATTAGTCGAGAGGACAACTCCTGTGACATATAAACAGCTTTAACGAATCAGTTAATGCACAGGACAACAGCTTTAACGCATAAGTAAATACAAA
Source organism: Conus betulinus (assembly GCA_016801955.1). Classification (NCBI taxonomy): domain Eukaryota; kingdom Metazoa; phylum Mollusca; class Gastropoda; order Neogastropoda; family Conidae; genus Conus; species Conus betulinus. The sequence goes on from JADBJO010000411.1 coordinate 159,298, forward strand.
GCAAAAAATAGCTGTAACATATCGGTTAATACAAAGGACAACAGCTCTCTAACACATTAGTTTTTAAGAAATACAATAGCTGTGACACATCAGTTATTACAAAAGATAATATAGCTGTGACACATCAGTAAATACGAAGGACAACAGATGTTACGCAACATTTAATTCGAAGGACAACAGCTGTGACACATCAGTTTTTACGAAAGACAACAGCTGTGTGACACATCAGTTATTACGAAAGACAATAGCTGTGACACATCAGTTATAAAGACAATAGCCGTGACACATCAGTTATTATGAAAGACAATAGCTGTGACACATCAGTAATTACGAAATACAATAGCCGTGACATATCAGTTATTACGAAAGACAACAGCTGTGACGCATCAGTTTTTACGACGAAATACAGCAGCTGCGACACATCAGTTATTACGAAGGACAACCGCTGTAACACATCAGTTACTACGGAAGACAACAGCTGTGACACAGGTATTACTAAAGACAACAGCCGTGACACATCAGTATTAGGAAAGACAACAGCTGTGACCCATCAGTAATTACGAAAGACAACAGCTGTGACACATCAGTTTTTACGAAAGACATCAGCTCAGCTGTGACACATCAGTTTTTACGAAAGACAACAGCTGCGACACATCAGTTATTACGAAAGGACAGCAGCTGTAACACATCAGTTATTAGGAAAGACAACAGCTGTGACACACATCAGTAATTACGAAAGACAACAGCTGTGACACATCAGTTTTTTACGAAAGACAACCGCTGCGACACATCAGTTATTACGAAGGACAGCAGCTGTAACACATCAGTTAGAATGAAAGACAACAGCTGTGACACATCAGTTATTACGAATGACAACAGCTGTGACACATAAGTTATTACGAAAGACAATAGTCGTGACACATCAGTTATTATGAAAGACAATAGCTATGACACATCAGTTATTACGAAATACAATAGCCGTGACACATCAGTTATTACGAAAGACACAGCTGTGACGCATCAGTTATTACGAAATACAACAGCTGCTTCACATCAGTTATTACGAAAGACAAAATGGCCGTGACATATCAGTTATTACGAAAGACAACAGCTGTGACACATCTGTTATTACGAAAGACAACTGTTGTGACACAGTTATTACTAAAGACAACAGCCGTGACACATAAGTTATTAGGAAAGACAACAGCTGCGACACATCAGTAATTACGAAAGACAACAGCTGTGAAACTTCAGTTTTTACGAAAGACAACAGCTGTGACGCATCAGTTTTTAGAAAGACAACAGTTGCGAACATCAGTTATTACGAAATACAAGAGCTGCGACACATCAGTTATTACGAACGAAATCAGCTGTAACACATCAGTTATTACGAAGGACATCAGCTGTGACACATCAGTTATTACGAAAGATAACAGCTGCGACCTGTCTGTTATTACGAAATACAACAGCTGCGACACAACAGTTATTACAAAAAACAATAGCTGTGACACATAAGCAAACACGAAGGACAACAGCTGCATCATTTTATTCGAAGGACAACAGTAGTGACAATCTGTTTAGGACAAAGGACAACAATTATGATTCATCAGTATTGTAAACAAACATCTGTAACATATCAGTTAGTCCAGCAAACAACTGTGACACGTCCGTTAGAACAACAAACAACAGTTGTAATACATCAGGCAGTTCAACAAACAACAAATGTAACACATTAATTAGTGCAACAAACAATTGTGTGACACACATAGTTGGTACAAAATACAGTAACTGTAGCACATGTCATTGAGTACAACAAATTGCACCTCTGACACATTAGTTTGTACAAGAAAAAACAGCTGGGACGCATCAGTTAGTACAACTTATAACACCCGTGATGCATTAACAGGCATCAGCAGCACTGCCACTACCTATACCACCACAAAAGCTGTTATACGACACTTAGTTCACAAGACAACGGTTGGACATATCAACTAGTACAAAGATAACAGTCGTAACACATCAATAAATAAAAAAAAAGACTGCTTAGACAGAAAAAAATAATGGACATGCCTCATTCTAGAAGTCGTATTTGTTGTAGGTAATATCACTGACATATATTACCTGGAAGGCATATAATTATGTTATAGGTAATCACGTTGCAGAGTTTTGTTCTGTGTGTGTGTGTGTGTGTTTGTTTTCTATTTTAAGGTCTTTTGAGAATCCTCAAAGACATATTGCACATGTTGTAGGTAATATCAAGGACGTAGTTTTGCTTAGAAGCCATATATCTTTGGGTTAATATCATAGACAAAATTACTTATAAGTCATATGTATTTTAGGTAGTACCATGGACACGTCTAAACCATCCATTTTAAAGGTAATATTGTGGACATATACCACTCAACACTTGCTAGGGATTAGCAATTAAAAACAGAGTATGTAAAAAAACATTTTGAACTGACTTCAATAAACATGTGATCCAGCAACACAAAACAATGTGAAAGACAATCACACTGTTGCCTGCACCTTCACGCTGGAACATGCAGCATGGTGAACACGTGAATTGCGTGACCCCTCATTCTGGGGGTAAACAGGGGGAGAGGTCAGCGTCACATTTGCTGTTTTGGGACCGGCAAACAGTAGTCAGTGTGATTCGGGCAGTGTTTATCGCACCACAATGGAACAGCAAGCACAAAGACGACGCCTTTCCGCAGAAGATATGGCGAGAGGAGTTGGGATGCTGCTATGAGGGTCATCGCAACGAGAGGTTGCTGGAGCCTTGGGCGTATCCCAGAGCGTTGTTTCCCGTTTTGGAATCGATATCAAACAACAGGGACAGTCACTCCACGACATTCTGGAGGTCACCCACGTGTCACAACCCAGCGAGAGGACCGATATCTCCTTGTCCAGGCACGAAGAAATTCTTTCCACAATGCCACACAGGTGCAACATGACCTCCAGAACGCATCAGGGAACCGGGTGTCAACCCAGACAGTCAGGAGAAGGCTTCACGACGGTGGTCTTCATTCAAGGGCCCCAGCAATTCGGGTTCCATTGACCAGACAACGTAAACAAGCAAGGTTGCTGTGGGCACTGGAGCACCAAGGCTGGACTGCTGCAAACTGGACTCCAGTTTTGTTCAGTGGTGAGTCCAGGTTTTGTTTGGACGTGACTGACCGGAGAAGGAGGGTGTGGCGAAGGCAGAATGAACGATTCCACCCCAACTTCATTGTTCAGCATGACCGCTATGGTGGGGGCAGTAATGGTGTGGGGAGGCATTTCAGTGCAAGGCAAAACCCATCTGCTGGTGATGGAGAATGGCACCATGAATGCAGTCCGATACCGTGACGAGGTTCTTCACCCCAGTGTCCGATCCTACGCTGGTGCCATTGGTCCCCACTTCATCCTTGTGGATGACAATGCCCGTCCTCACCGTGCCCGCATTGTCAACCAGTACCTTCAGAATGAGGGAATTGCACGCTTGGAGTGGCCTGCACGCTCACCAGACCTCAATCCGATTGAGCATGTCTGGGATATCATTGGGCGAGCTGTCCAAGCACGTGAGCAGCTGCCTCAGAACATCCATGACCTTGGAGTTGCCCTCCAGGAAGAATGGGCCAGAATCCCCCAGCAGCAGATCAGGAACCTCATCTGCAGCATGAGGAGGCGTTGTAGAGCTGTGATCGCAGCCCGTGGTGGTCACACACATTACTGAGAGTCCCATTCATTCTCAATTCCACACAGACAGCAGTGGATTGTTCAGATTGACTCCTCCCTTCCATGCCCTGTTTCAGGTGGCTTTTAGGGTTGTGTCATTTGTCATTCTGTTTCTTGGTTTATCTGATGGAATTTTCCTCATTTTTGTTTGATTTGGATGAAATAATGACTAGTTAACAGTATTTGACCGTTTGAGTTTTGATTGACAAATATTCTGGACCATTACAGTGTGTTGAATATCTGATCCCTAGCAAGTGTTGAGTGGTATATTTTATCTAGAAACCTTAAATATTGCTGGCAGTGTCGTCGACATATTTTTTATATGTACGCTATATAAGTCAAGTATTATCACCAACTTTCACGTGGAAGTCATTAACGTTAAAGATACCAGTCTGGACATATTGGACACGGAAGCCATTCATGATGCAGATGGTATCCTGGAGACATTAAAAAACAAACAAACAAACAAACAAACAAAAACTGGAAGCTATATACAATACAGAACATATCCTAGACAACCCATTCTTTTAAACCTGGAAGCCAGGCATGATATAATGACATCCTGGACATATTTCACCAGGAAGCCACACATTATACAGATTATATCCTGACAAATTGTTACTTGGAAGCTATGTACAATACAGATGATATTCTGGATACATTTTACTTGGAAGCCACACAGATACAGACGATATCCGGAGCATATTTCACCTAAAGCCATATACGGCGCAGATGATGTCCTAGACTCATTTTTGCCTGAAAACCCATATGACAAATATGATATCCTGGACATATTTCACCTGGAGGCTATATGTATGCCATAGATGATGTCTTGAATATGTTTCACCAGGAAGCCAGCATGGCGCAGATGATGTCCTGATATTTTCGCTCGGTACCCATTTATGGCACAGATGATGTCCTGGACATATTTTACCCGGAACCTATATATGGTACAAATGATGTTATAGGTATATACAACTGGAAGCCATATACGGCACAAATGATGTCCTGGACATATTCGACCTGGAAGCTATATGTGGCAAAGATGATGTCCTGAACATATGTTCCCTGGAAGCTATATATGGTACACATAATGTTCTGGACATATTCACCAGGAAGCCACATGTGGCACACATGATGTCCTGGACAGAGTTTACACAGAAGCTGTATAAAGCAAGAAGATGTCCTGAAGATGTTTTACTTGGAAGCTATAGATGGCAGAGATGATTTTTCTGGACATATTGTTCCTGGAAGCCATATATAATACAGACGATGTCGTGGACATATTTTTACACGGAAATATGTATTGTTGAGATGATATTCTGGACATATTTTAACTTGAAGCCATATATGGCACAGGTGATGCTCTGACCATAATTTGCTCGGAAGCTATATATGTACAGACAATGTTCTGTACATAATTACCAGGAAGCCATATAAGGCACACATGATGTCTTTGACATATTTACCTGGAACCCATATATGACACAGATGATTCTCTGACCATATTTTACGTGGAAGGTCTGTATGGTACAGATAACGTTCTGGACATAATCACCTGGAGGCTATTTATAGCACACATGATATCCTTGACATATTTTCCCTGGAAGCTATAAATGACAAGAAGATATCCTTGGCATGTTTTACCTGGACACTCTGTATGGCCTAGATGATTTTCTGGACATATAGTACTTGGATCGTATACATAATACAGATGATGTCGAGGACATATTTTGTCTGAAGGCATGTATTGTACAGAGAATATTCTGGACATGTTTTCGCTGGAAGCCATGCTTGATACAGACGATGTTCTGGACATACTTTACCGGGTAGCTATGTATAGTACATATGGAAATCTGGACATATTTTACATACATCTCTTATATGGTACAGATGATGCTTTGGTCGTTTACCTGGAAGCCATATTTAGTACAGATAATGTTCTGAAAATATTTTACCTGTGATCAATATGTGGCACAGATAACGTTCTGGACATATTTTGCATAGAAGCGATACATGATATAGATGGTGTCGTGGACATACTTTACCTGGAATCCACATATGGCACAGATGATTTGCTGGACCATATTTAGCTGGAAGCCATATATGGCACAGATGACGTTCTGGACATATTTTACCTGTGCATTACTATGGTGCAGAAGAAAATCGGGACACATTTTACCTGGAAGTTATACATGGTAAAGATGGTATTCTGGACATGTTTACTTGAAATCCTTGATTGCACAGATGATGTTCTGCACTATGAACTTGGCAGCCAAATATGGTCTGGTAACATCCCTGACAAATCTTACCTGGAGTCTCTTTAGTGTTACAATCGTAATCCTGGCTCTATTTCACTTGGAAGTAATAAATGTTGCATGTCCATAATGTATGTGGAAGCCAGCTACGTTACAAATGACATTGTGGACCAGTTTCACCTGGAATTCACATCAATTTCAGGTGTCATTTTCATCGTTACATACGTACACGGAAGCTACGTATGTTTTAGGTGACATCCTGGACTTATTTTACCTGGGTCAGTGTAAGGTGGGAAAGCCCCTGCTGCACAACACCAGCACGGCCTTTGAGATGAGCTTCTGTGTGACCAACAACGACTGCCCAACGGGCTCTTTTGTCACGCTGGAGGCTACTGCTGCCGTGCATCTGGTAAACACAGACACTGTTCTTCTGCTGTACGAATGAGCTGGGTAGAGGATGTGTGGGTGAGGAAAACACTGACACTGCAACTTCTGTCGTGAGAGAGTAAGCTGGAATGAGAGGGAATCTCGGAGACTGCACTTCCGCTGTGCGAATGACCTGGGATGAGGATGTGTGGATGAGGAAAACACGGACATCGCACTTCTGTCGTGAGAGTGAGCTGGAACGAGGGTGCGGGGATGAGAGACTCAATACTATGTAACATTTTGGCTGAACAATGTGCCAAGTCTTAGAAAAGCAGTGAGTATACAGGAACTCAACCGTATGTAAATTTGGAGCTCAGTCAGTTTGCTGAAAGTCTGAGCAACTTCTCCGAAAATTAAGTCTGTGCAAGATAACTTTCCCGACATTTATCCTGATGTCAGGTCTAAAAGCAATGCCCGTGAAAGATCACACTTCTCCGATATTCTATACTGATATAAGGCAGCTTTGAAAAGGAGAAAAAAAACTGCTCCTGTGGAACACACACATACACATGTGTGTGCGTGTGCGTGTGTGTGTGTGCGCGTGAACACGCTCTCTCTCTTTCTCTCTCTCTCTCTCTCTCTCTCTCTCTCTCTCTCTCTCTCTCTCTCTCTCTCTCTCTCTCTCTCTCTCTCTCACACACACACACACACACACACACACACACACACACATGCACACACACACACATACACACACTACATGTCTATTTTACCATGACTAACAGAAGCCATCACGAAGGACGGCAGCTGTCCTGACCCTCAGTATCAAGACACCGGTTCGTGCACGGACGAATGTCTCAGTGATGCGGACTGCTCTGGAGCCATGAAGTGCTGCCAGCTGAACGCCTTATGCAGCAGCAGAAAACAGTGCGCAGCTCCCAAGAACACCAGCCCTGTCTTTAATGTCTGTTGGGATGTGGTAGGTCAAGGTCACTTTCTTTCCTCGTCTAGCTGGAATAGGATAGGTCATAGCCAGTTTCTGTCCTCGTCTAGCGGGAATGGGGTAAATGAAGGCCACTTTCTCTCTTGGTGTTGACTGCATAGGGTATGTCACAGTCACTTTCTTCCTTGTGTTGCTGGAACGGGGTAGGTCAAGGCCACTTTCTTTCCTGGTGTTACTTGCAGGGGGGATGGCTCACGGCCACTTTTTCCCCTCTTCTTGCTGTAATGGGGTAAGTCAAGGCCGCTTCCTTGCTTCATGTTACTGGAATTGGGGAGATCAAGGCCTCGTGAAATGCATTTCGACCTCTTGGGTCTTCTTCAGGCAAAAACAAATAAGTTGTTGCTCGTTCTTCGTCTTCATTGTCCTAAATGTTGTTTGTTTTTGCCTGAAGAAGACCCGAGAGGTCGAAATGCGTTGTGTTTTATCCTGTAATCTGTTTGTCCGTATTGTCTGGCGGAACTAATACCATGTCTTTTTTTTTTTAATTGCTTATTTTCCGCCCTCAGTCACCTCGCTTTGAAACTGTATTTAATCATAGTTCTCCTTTACAGTCCCTGACTCATCATCACAATGTCTGCTGCATCTATTACAGAACATCCCCTTTACAGTCCCTAACACATCATCGCCTTCGTTGCATCCAATTACGGGTCCACTTTATAGTCCCTGATTCATCATTGTCTTTGTTGTCTTTAGTCACGGGTACCCTTTATAGTCCCTAATTCATCATTGTCTTTGTTGTCTTTAGTCACGGGTACCCTTTATAGTCCCTAATTCATCATTGTCTTTGTTGTCTTTAGTCACAGGTACCCTTTATAGTCCCTAATTCATCATTGTCTTTGTTGTCTTTAGTCACGGGTACCCTTTATAGTCCCTAATTCATCATCATTGTCTTTGTTGTCTTTAGTCACGGGTACCCTTTATAGTCCCTAATTCATCATTGTCTTTGTTGTCTTTAGTCACAGGTACCCTTTATAGTCCCTAATTCATTATTGTCTTTGTTGTCTTTGGTCACGGGTACCTTTTGTAGTCCCTAATTCATCATTGTCTATGTTGTCTCTAGTTACTGTCCCCTATGTAGTCTTTAATTCATCATTATCTTTGTTGCCTCTTATAGGTCTCCTTTACAGACCCTGATTCATCATTGTCTTTGCTGTTTTTCATTACTTGCTGTTTCTACTTACAGATCTCCTTTACAATCTCTCATTCATAATCATCATCATCATCTTTGCTGTCTGTAGTTACAACTCCTCTTTACAGTCTCTAAACCATCCTCACCATCTTTGCTGTCCATAGTTACATGACCTCTTTACAGTCCCTAAACCATCATTACCATCTTTGCTGTCTGTAGTCCTCTTTACAGTCCCCTAACCATCATCACCATCTTTGCTGTCTATAGTTGCAGGTTCTCTTTAAAGTCCCTAAACCATCATCACCATCTTTGCTGTCTATGGTTACAGGTTCTCTTTACAGTCCCTAAACCATCGTCATCATCTTTGCCGTCTATATAGTTGCAATCCCTAAACCATCATCACCATCTTTGCTGTCTATAGTTACAGGTCCTTTTTACAGTCCCTAAACCATCATCACCGTCTTTGCTGTCTATAGTTACAGGTCCTCTTCACCGCCCCTAAACTATCATCGCCATCTTTGCTGTCTATAGTCACGGTTTTTTACATTCCCTAAACCATCATCACCACCTTTGCTGTCTATAGTTACAGGTTCTCTTTACAGTCCCTAACCCATTATTACCATCTTTGCAGTCTATAGTTACATGTCCTCTTTAAAGTCCCAAATCATCATCACCATCTTTGCTGTCTATAGTCACAGTTCTCTTTACAGTCCCTAAACCATCATCACCATCTTTGCTGTTTATAGTCACATTTCTCTTTACAGTCCCCGAAACCATCATCACTGTCTTTGTTGTCTATAGTTACATGTCCTCTTTACCGTCCCTAAACCATCCTCACCATCTTTGCTGTCTATAGTTACATGTCCTCTTTAGAGACCTAAAAACCATCATCACCATCTTTGCTGTCTATAGTTACAGGTCCTTTTTACAGTCCCTAAACCATCATCACCATCTTTGCTGTCTATAGTCACAGTTCTCTTTTCAGTCCCTAAACCATTTACCATCTTTGCTGTCTATAGTTACATGTCCTCTCTAGAGACCCCAAACCATCATCACCATCTTTGCTCTCTATAGTCACAGTTCTCTTTACAGTCGCTAAACCATTATCACCATCTTTGCTGTCTATAGTTACAAGTTCTCTTCAAGTCCCCAAACTATCATTACCATCTTTGCTGTCTATAGTGACAGGTTCTCTTTACAGTCCCTAAACCATCATCACCATCTTTGCTGTCTATAGTTACAGGTCCTTTTTACAGTCCCTAAACATCATCACCGTCTTTGCTGTCTATAGTTACAGGTCCTCTTCACCGCCCCTAAACTATCATCACCATCTTTGCTGTCTATAGTCACGGTTTTTTTACAGTCCCTAAACCATCATCACCACCTTTGCTGTCTATAGTTACAGGTTCTCTTTACAGTCCCTAAACCATTATTACCATCTTTGCAGTCTATAGTTACATGTCCTCTTTAAAGTCCCAAATCATCATCACCATCTTTGCTGTCTATAGTCACAGTTCTCTTTACAGTCCCTAAACCATCATCACCATCTTTGCTGTTCATAGTCACATTTCTCTTTACAGTCCCGAAACCATCATCACTGTCTTTGCTGTCTATAGTTACATGTCCTTTACCGTCCCTAAACCATCCTCACCATCTTTGCTGTCTATAGTTACATGTCCTCTTTAGAGACCTCAAACCATCATCACCATCTTTGCTGTCTATAGTTACAGGTCCTTTTTACAGTCCCTAAACCATCATCACCATCTTTGCTGTCTATAGTCACAGTTCTCTTTTCAGTCCCTAAACCATTATTACCATCTTTGCTGTCTATAGTTACATGTCCTCTCTAGAGACCCCAAACCATCATCACCATCTTTGCTCTCTATAGTCACAGTTCTCTTTACAGTCGCTAAACCATTATCACCATCTTTGCTGTCTATAGTTACAAGTTCTCTTCAAGTCCCCAAACTATCATTACCATCTTTGCTGTCTATAGTGACAGGTTCTCTTTACAGTCCCTAAACCATCATCACCATCTTTGCTGTCTGTAGTTACATGTCCTCTTTACAGTCCCTAAACCATCATCGCCATCTTTGCTGTCTATAGTGACAGGTTCTCTTTACAGTCCCAAAACCATCATCACCATCTTTGCTGTCTATAGTGACAGGTTCTCTTTACAGTCCCCAAACCATCATTACCATCTTTGCTGTCTATAGTGACAGGTTCTCTTTACAGTCCTAAACCATCATCATCATCTTTGCTGTCTGTAGTTACAGGTTGCATGGTCTATTATTTGTTCATTGTTCAGTCCTTAATGACGATTGTGATGAGCAAAATGGTGGATGATAACGAGAATGATGTATCTTGTGTGATGGTGATTACGGCAACGGGGATTAAGACAATGACGTCAACTGCGATGACAAAGACAATCAGGATGTTGACGATTTTCTGTTCATTTGCAGGACTGTCCTCTGGGCTATAATTGCAAAGTTGATGCCAACAACGAGCCCTACTGTGCCTGGAAAGGTTTTTCTGGCTGGTGGGGATTCCTGAACGGTTCGGATGAGTAAGCTCGTCTGGGTGAGTTCCTGAGGTGACGTTCATCTTCACCTAGTCTCCGAATATCAACAGCAGCAATGTCTGTGTGAAAGCAGTATCCTTAACAAAATAAAAAATTCTGGCAGCAACAATACTAAAACAGTAGTAGTAACAAAGCTAAAAGGGTGGTAACAAAGAGAAAACAACGACGACGACAGCAACAACGACGACAACGACAACAACAATAACAACACCAACGACAAAAGAGAACAGTGACAACAGATAAGCAGCGACAACAACAATAGAACGAAAGTCAATAACGAAAACATCCGAAAGAAAACAGTTGCACAAACATTTGAAAGAACAGAAGCAACAACAAAGGCAAAAGCAAAAAGGATCATGCTGGTTTTGAATACTGTTTTTTATTTATTTTTCTGGTTATTTCATTTATTCGTTCATTCTTTAAAGACATTTATTTATCTTTTTTTTTTTAATTAGCGTGGGGATCGAAGTGACTTAGAGGAGCTATTCCGTTAACATTAAAAGCACTTTATATTTTTACATTTCATTTGTGTTTTCGCGTTTTCTTTGATTAATCTCATGCACACAAAGATATTGAGTGAACGAAAAAAATGATCTTTTAGTATTATTTTACAATCTTATATGATTTTACATCTGGTTGAATTCAATGATGAATGAGATTGTTATTATGAGACAATGGCAAAATGTATAGAGGTGGTGATAGTGGTTGGTGAATCTGTGATATTTGCTGCAGTATTTTGGCCCTTCCTGTGCATCAGTAATTATTGTTATTGTAGTTTACTTGCTTGTTTGTTTGTTTGTTACTTTAAAGCGATAGGCCTCGTGATTAAGTTGATTTTATGAACATTTTCAAATGTACAAAATGTACGTCGGGTAAGATGTTAAGTGAACTTATTATGGTATGTGTGAGACGTGAAGAGGGGGAAGAAGACAGGGAAGACAGAGAGAAACACAGATGTATAATTTTCAGTCAGTACAGGAATCTATGCGTGGTGAAAGTATGACAGTTAAATCATATTTTTTTGTTTTCTTTTACGCTTTCATATATTTATACATTTATTCTTGAATATGGATGATGGACGAACAGACATTTCGTGTCCTAAAAGCAAAATAGTAACAACACTAATGGGCAACACAATATCATAGTAACAACAACATAGCAACAGCAACAGTGAAACAGCAGCCATAACAATGGCAAAACGATAGCATCAGCAACAGCGGAACAACAAATTCCAACGCTGCTGCATAATGGCTACACAATAGCAACAATAGCTGATCAGCACCAACAGCAGGTAACCAGTGGCAACAACAATAGTGAAACAGCAGGAATAGCAATACTATAAAGGCAACACTCAAACATGGACGACAAATCTTCCTACTACCTTTAACAAAACACAACATTTGATACGTGACTTCCTCGTCCTGCCCAGATTCTACTCTGACGAAGATTTCACACTGGAAGCAGCCGAAATGTCGAGTTTCTTGCCACCTGTGGATACCACAGAACTGTCATTGATGTTCTCAGCTGCACCATAGCTGTGTCCAGAACCACTGCCTTGAAAGCCCAACCTCCAAAAAGAAACAGACAGAACCATCACCTGTCTCCTCTTCCATCCACCCACACTTCCCTTCAACAGGATCTTCAAGTCCAGCTAACACATAGTAAATGATCACGAACCTGCCCCTCAGGGAAAACCGACAATTACTTTGAGGTGTGACAAAAACTTCAAAGGGCTAATCGTGTGCTTCAAACTGAACAAAATCACCACACCTAAGTCACCCAGTACTTCTCCCTGTTCAAAACCCAACCGGAAAATCTGTCCTCATACCAGGCCGGACACCATCCTATATGGCCCTAAAGGCTGGTACAAAATTGAATGTAAATTGTGTATGCTATCCACTATCAACTGCATTTCAAGACCTCTGTCGGTGACGCATCCCGCACATTCGATCAACGCATTTCTTAACATCTGGACGATATCCGCCGTCACAGACCCAAAACCAGTCGCTCCGCATTTCAGTCATCTCCAACACAACATCAATCATCTCAAAGCCTTCAACGCGTTGGCGGTTCACAGAGTGACAACTTCCAACACATCATTCAGGAATCCTGTCTTGTTGCTAGTTTGGGAACCCTCTGTCCACTTGACATCAACCAACCAAACAAAACAAAACAAAACAAAAGAAATGCATGTACCTGTCTATCCATAGAGCACTGGCCCGCGGTACTCTCGGCAGACACATTACCACACCATTCACTATTTACTTCAGGAATGTGTTACAGTTATTCTTTGTTCTCTTCTTCTTTTACTATCTTAATTTTCTTTTTCAATCTGTTCTTCACTACAAATCTTTGTACCTCCAATTCTTATTCTGATTTTCTTTCGAGCATAGCTTGACTTCTGCAGATATTCAGGCGATAGGTATGTATCCGTGAATTGGTAGTAGTAGTAGTAGTAGTAGTAGTAGTAGTAGTAGTAGTAGTAGTGGTGTAGTGGTGGTGGTGGTGATGATGGTAGTGGTAGTAAAAATAGTAGTAGTATTCAATCGCAAAAACGACCTTGAAAAAAGATAAGTCTGTCAGTGTATGCATCACCTCTCTCTCTCTTTCTCTCTCTCTTTCTCTCTCTCTCTTGTGTGTGTGTGTGTGTGTGTGTGTGTGTGTGTGTGTGCGTGCGTGCGTGCGTGCGTGCGTGCGTGCGTGCGTGCGCGTGTGTGTGTGTGTGTGTGTGTGTGTGTGTGTGTGTGTGTGTGCGTGCGCACGCGCGCGCGTATTGTGTGTGCAATTCTCATCCATGCTCACTGACCGAATGGGAAAGTCAGGATGGCAGCTCACTTCTTACCTTCTGTTTGGTGTGCTGGTTTTCTCCACAGATGTGCCCTTCACCTTGAGAGACTTGTCGGATAGCTAGCCCCTGCATCCTTCACCTTGAGGGATGGCTGGCCCCTGCATCCTTCACCTTGAGGGACAGCAGACCCGTGCATCCTTCACCTTATGGGGTGGCTGAACTTTGCTGTAGCTGTTCCAGCCTCGCTGCTTACACACTTGCCGAATGTTCAGAATGGCTTCTCATATGGATTTTTCATACCTCACATGATTTTGCTCCTTACAAGGATCTTTTCCCCTCATATGACTTTGCTCCTTAAAAGGATTTTTTTCCTGATATAACTTTGTTCTTCACATAACCCAGCTCCCCACATGACTTCGCTTTTCATACGACTTTGCTCCTCACAACTTTGCTCTTCATATGACTTCGTTCCTCATATGATTTAGTTCCTCACGTGACTTTGTTCCTCAAATGAGTTTGCTCTTCTTATGACGTTATTCATCACCTAATTTTGTTCCTCGCATGACCTAGTTCCTGACATGACTTTGCTCTTTATATGACTTTGTTCCTCACACGACTTAGTTCCTGACATGACTTTCAGTTTCTGACATGACTTTGCTGTACCTGTCTTGAGGACTTCACTCCAAGATAACCTGGCTTTTTACGATCGGCTTGGATTTAGCTTAGGTATAGCATCCAGATGACCATTTTTGGGAAACGAAACACACAGAAATCTCCTTCTTTTCCTCTCTGCCTCCCCCTCCTCATTTTATCCGTAACAACAAACAAAAAAAAGTGCTCTCTCTCTCTCTCTCTCTCTCTCTCTCTCTCTCTCTCTCTCTCTCTCTTGTATGTTTGGAATTATATCTTAAACACTGTCAGTCCATGCGATTTTCCTAAGAATTATATTAAATTTTCATTGATTGTAAGCTTTTTTGATATTTATTCGTTGTGTGGTGGTGGTTGGTTTTTGTTGTTGTTGTCATTTATTCGTCATGATTAAAATTTTCCTCTCTTCTTGAGTAGTATAATCCATATTTTTGGTATGAACTGGGTGGACAAAAAGCATATGCATGCTGATCTATTATCCTCGGAAATAACGAATTTTGTCTTGTCTTAGTTGCTCTCTCTCTCTCTCTCTCTCTCTCTCTCTCTCTCTCTCTCTCTCTCTCTCTCTCTCTCTCTCTCTCTCTCTCTCTCTCTCAGAGAATTATTTGTTGAACACTTTCAACCCATGCGATATTTGAATAGATACCGTGCGCTTTTTTCATGTATTACACTAACTTATGCTTTTTTTTTTTTTGTTTTGTTTTGCATTTTCTTAGTTTGTCGTGGTAGCTGTTTTTTTGTTGTTTCTGTCGTATATGCGACATTTTTTTTTCCTTTGACGAGGTGTAATCCATGTACAGGGCAAAGACAGGACAAGAAGTATATGTATACTAATCTATTACCCTTGGAAATAAAGAGTTTTGTCTTAGCTTGGCTTGTCTCTCTCTCTCTCTCTCTCTCTCTCTCTCTCTCTCTCTCTCTCTCTCTCTCTCTCTCTCTCTCTCCCGTGCCTGCGCTATTTCGGCAGTGCTGCACGTGTGTTAGTATGGAGTAGAGTGACTACATGTTTGTATCACTGATTTAGTTATTATCACTGGTAAGATGTGCCACCTCTATAAAATGACTTGAAAGTATCGTGGCTGAAAGCTGATAGATAAGATATTGTCAGCACAAGTTCATTAAACTCAGCCTTTTGATCCCTGTCCCAACATAACCTGCTGGTACAACAACTTGTGTAGAGAAAAAATGACAAACAGGGCATTAAAAATGGCCACGATAATGCGGAATATGGCAGCAGCTGTACAACCTCCACAACAGGACATTAAAAGGGCTACGATATTGCAAAATAAGGCAACAGCTATACGACCTCTATTTGTCCTTGGTTAGACTTGTTGGTGTAACTTCAAACATCACAATGGTTGGATTCTGACACCATCGTATATTGCCTACATGATTATGGTGCCGCGTTTGATGTCATAGACGCAATGTCCTTCCACATAGGCTTAAGAATTGTTTTTGATGAATTGGCCACAACCTCTCTTTCACTCCTCCCTCCCTTGCAGATAAAAACCAAACCATTATCATTTCCGTTATGATGTCAAGCCCATCTCCTCTCCAGTATGGTGTCCCCTAGGGTTTCCACCATTGGCCCTCTTCTCTTTCTTTCATTTTTTATTTGTAGCAGTGGTGTAAAAAAAAAAAATCCAAAAATATTGTATTTCTGTTGTTAGCTTTGCGGACAATAATCAGCTATGCTATTCTGCAAGGGCTGGATGTAGATACCCTGACTGTTAGCTCAGAGATAGGCATCAAATTGCAATGTAAACTGAACTACAGTGACGCTAGAGAAGCTGTAGTTAAATGATGGGAAAACTGAAATTTTAATTGACAGTAAAAATGGAGCAGATTTAATTCCGTCCATTTCAAGTACGCGACGCTTGGTGTTTTCCTTCCATCCTAACTCGTAATCTAGGTATTGCACTTGACCCCAAACTGTCAATGAATTGAGAGTTCAGAAATCTCTCAGTGTTTGTTTGGAACTTTGCAGAATTGCACAGATTCACAACGATCTAACCTGCAGTCCACAAAGCTGCAGATGATTCTCTCGTTGTCTTTCACTTCTACAACATTTGCTGCCTGGTTGTCCTTCTATCCACGATTACAAACTCATAAAGGATGCAAAAGCGTGAACAATCGAGAGGAAAGGAATTGAAGCACCAAAACAGAATATTTGATGGCCATTGCTCCTTTCCCCATTAGATGTCATTGGCTTCCAATCCATCCGAGAACTGGGCACAAAACAACTACCGTTTAGATACACATGGGGAACAAAGCTTGAGTTCTGTTCGCCACATTTGGCTGCCGATGGTGTCAAACTGAACTGTCAAGTGTAAACCACAAACACGGTGGTTCACGTGCAGTCGATAAGGCGCAAAATAACAATTATTGAATGTGCGGTTCGAAACAGAGAATTTCGATAAATTTTTCATCTTCAATAGCTGATTGCTATCTTTGATATTTTTTCTATCATTTATGACATCTGCTAAAGATAATACGAAAGGTAATTAATGATTTTCAGTCTTCGATTCATCACAATACATATCTGTGTACGCCTGTTCAGGTGTCATGTGTGAAAGCAAATGTTTTTATGGAAAATAGTGTATTGTTATAGGACGATTAGAGAGAAAAAGGAAAAATCCAATTTTGTATGAAAAATTATGTGTTACAAACGTACATTTGGTTAACGTTTGTGGTAGGCTGAACAACCCCCAACGTTAAAATACGACTTGAACAAGTAAAAGAGTTTGAAGTTGATTTTGTTAGGAAGATGAGAGTCGCGGAATGCACGTAGGCTATTCATATAACTGTGTGATTGATTGTGAACTCAACTGTAAACAAGATACACGCTGAAAGCTTACAGTATGCGTGAAGCTCCCGAAAGGTGCAGTTGTTGAATTCGGATGACGGTTACAACCACAGCTAGTCTTTGCTATGCTGTATCTGCATTGTTTAATTTTATGTTAGCAAACCTACTGGCTCTCTTTTGGCTCGTTATCTGTCTTTCATTCTTTTCCAGATTATTTGTTTGAAGAAACTGAAGCCCTAAATTACTTATCTTTCTCTTTACGTAGTATCTGGATAACATTATTTACTTCAGCTGTTCTTCGAGTGTATTCTCTCATACTGGACACTAAACAAGATAGTCTTCGTTCGGCTAAATTTGTTTAAAGATTTGTTTGTTTCTGTCTTTCAACGTTGTCTTCTAAATCTTTGTTTCTTTTTTTTTTTTTTTTTTTTTTTTTAAAGCTGATCTTGTGTGTGTGTTGTTGCTGCAAGCAGGCAAACGACCATTTATGTTTCCGTGATCAAACAGTAAGATAAATACTGATCAGTCTGCGAGGATTCCGGGATTTTTCTGGTCTGACTAGAGTATATTTCGGTGCCAGAGAACGAATGCGGCGTCCCAAAAACTTTAAAACCACTCATCAGGGGAAACAACTCATTTTCTTGCAACTGCTTTATTGCAACAGATCGTTTCCCATTGTGCACCTGAGTCTGTCTCCGTGAATTTTTGTTTTTTTTTTTTTTCAGCCCCAGCCTTCTGTATAAGAGTTGGGTTATGAAAAACAAAAACAAAAACAAACAAACAAACAAAAATCGTTCAAAAACGAAATGAAAAATACGTTGTTGTTTTTTCTACAATGGAGGTGATCCTGCTGATTCGTCATCTTTAAAGTTCAACAGGATGACACTTTAGTACGTATACTCAGTTACATTCTTTAGCGTATGCCTTCAGCCCTGATATGGCCCTCTGCGGTCGGCAGGGCTATAAGCAAAATCACCATTACCATAGCGTATGTTTTACATTCAAGCTTGCATGGCATTTAAACAACACGCAGAAGAGTTTGTATTTTCTTAAAATATGAAGCATATATAGTTGGTGTCAAGACATGAAAACAATACAGCATATAGCAATATCACTCATCCTGTGTTACTGCAGGCTTGAAATGCTTAAAAAAACTTGTGCTAATATGCTGTCTTGTTATTGTTGTTTGTTGTTGTTGTTGTGGGTGGTGGTGGTGGTGGTGGTGGTGGTGTGTGTGTGTGTGTGTGTGTGTGTGTGTGTGTGTGTGTGTGTGTGTAAGAGAGAGAGAGAGAGAGAGAGAGAGAGAGAGAGAGAGAGAGAGAGAGAGAGAGAGAGAGAGAGAGAGAGAGAGAGAAAACGAGTGTGTTCTAGTGAAACATATAATTACATACTGTAACATCACCTCAATCTGTTCAAAAAGTACAAGAACTCTTATAAAGCTGATTTTTTTTTTTTCGAATTTCTTTTGGACTGACACATTCCCATCTTAGAGTTTTTTCGAATAATCATCTAATCCAAGACAGCACAACAACGTCTTTTTTCTTTACTAACACAAATTCACCATGCAGACTCTGTATGATTTTTAACTGGTGGACAACAACCTGTTAATTTCAATCGACCACATGCACCACATTTTTGCAGATCTGCACAATGCTTGAAGCCTCTCGTTACAAGCTATCCGCATAAAGTATACAGCTCGACGCCCAACGCTCAATACATACTGCTGGACACTTACTGTATACAACTCAACGCCCAACACATATTGCTGGACACTTACTGTATACAGCTCAACGCCCAACACATATGGCTGGACACTCACTGTTTACAGGTCAACGCCCACTGACTCAGTGTGACTATTGCTGGACACTTACTGTTTGCAGCTCAACACCCATCGCTCAGTGCATATTGCTGGATAACTTATTGTTTACAGCTTAACGTCCACAGCTCAATCCATATTGCTGGATACTCACTGTTTACAGCTCAACGCCCACAGCTCAACGCATATTGCTGGACACTTACTGTTTACAGTTCAACGCCCACAGCTCAATGCGTGTTGCTGGACACTCACTGTTTACAGCTGTACACCCAACACTCATCTACCATGCCAACCAATCGATGTTCGCCACTTTACACCACCGCTCGGTGCTACCATGCAACGATGACTGCTCCGCACCAGCCACATAAAGTTTACTGATCGACCCCAACTGCACGATAATGATTGGCTGACGCGAATCAAACGAGTCACAGCACAACCGTGTCTACTGATTACACTTTGTCATTCCACACTTGCCCCCCTATGCTCACTGCCTGTCAAATCAACACTCAACACATACCGCCCGGTGCTACCTTTGAACGCTACCAGCAGACGCTTATTGTCTGGAGCCTGAAGCTCGATGCTCGACGTTCATCATTTGGTGCCTTCCCCCTGACAATCAACGGACAATGCCTGCCATTCTTCCTTCATCGCCTGACATCTGATGCTTAAATAACCACTTGATGCATACCGCTTGTTTGTCAATGCCTTCTGCCTGACCATTTCTGCGCTATACTTATCACTGAGTGTTTTTCTTTTGATCTATCTATCTATCTATCTATCTATCTATCTATCTATCTATCTATCTATCTATCTATCTGTCTGTCTGTCTGTCTGTCTATCTATCTGTTAATCCAAGGGAAGAAATATTTTGTGCCATGGGTATTTAATTCCGGAAAGTACATTGTGGTGCAAATATGATTGTAGGTTCTTCGAAGGCTTTGAAGCTTTCTGGAAGATGTTTCAGAAGTTGGTAATGGGTGTCATCAAGCCAGGAGCAGAATCGTGAGAGGTTTGCAAATCTGATTTCAGTTTATCGATTGAAAATGGCAGGTTGAAGACTTCAGTGTTTTCAATGGTGAAGTTACAAGCAGATTTTTTTCTTTGCATTTGGTTGCTTTCTAGAAGACAGCAGATTTTTTTTTTTAGTAGAGAACAAGTACCGTTCAATGGTGGTGGCCCACAGACTGGCAACAGCTTGATTGTCAGTAATCAGTGCATCTGCACGTCATAAACTGATGGGTTGGTGTTTTAATCTTTGATTTTCTTGATAATTTTCAGGCTTTTTTTCCTCGGATGTTTTGGACGTCAGTTTCGAGCAGAAGTCTTCACAAGAATGACGTTTGATTAATTCAGAAATAGGTCTTGATTTGGCTCACAGTTTTTGATGGGCTCGATCACTGGGCGCTGATAGTCTGTGGTAAAAAAAAAAAAAAAAAAAACAACGCCGAGGAAAGTTGCGTTCATGTTCACACACACACACACACACACACACACACACACACACACACACACACACACACACACACACACACACACACACACACACACACACACACACACACATCCAAGTGTTCGTCCTTCGATTTCGAAGATGACCATGACTTCAATCTTAGATGGAAGATCGCTGAGTGTGGATCCGCAGGTGGCTGGTGAGGCCGATCTTGGCCCAGAAGCAACGCCCACATGTGGGACACATGTGGGTGGGTACTACAGTGGAGGTGGAGGTAGCTCTGGCCTTGCGCGCGGCTCGCTTTCTCTCAGCTTCTGCTGTGCGTCTCTTCTGTGATGTGTATATGCACCCTTTGTGATGCTGCTTCGCCAGGCTGGGCGGTCCAGGGCAAGCGACTCCCAGGTGTTGAGGCTGATGTTCAGGCATTTGACAGACACTTTGAGGCAGTCCTTTCAATGTTTCTTCTGCCCCCCCCAACTTTGCGCTTGCCCTGACTCAGTTCTCCGTACAGCAGTTGTTTCGGCAGTCGACTATCTGGCATTCTGACGATGCAGCCAGCCCATCTCGCTCGGGATTTCTGAAGGAGAGTGTAGATGTTGGGGATGCTGGCCCTTTCCAAGACCTCAGTATCTGGGACTTTGTCCCACCACTTGATGTGTAGGAGTCTGCAGAGACAGCTGAGGTGAAAATGGTTAAGCTGTTTGGCGTGTCTACTGTAGACAGTCCAGATCTCACTGGCATAGAGGAGAGTGGTAGTTAGTACCACTGCATGGTAGACCTTCAGCTTGGTTGTAAGGCTTAGTCCTCTCCACTCCCAGACATTTTCACGGAGTCTCTCAAACACAGAGCTGGCTTTGGCAGTCCTGTTCCTGACCTCTGCGTCAACGTTCACAGCTTGTGAGAGTGTGCTGCCCAGATAGGTGAAGTTGTCAACTGCCTGTAAGTTCTGCCTTTTTACCGTGATGTGTGATTCCTGGTAGGGTTTATCTGGCGCAGGCTGATACATCGCTTCGGTCTTTTTGGTGCTGATGGTGAGACTGAAGTTGTCGCAGGCTCGTGAGAGGCAGTCCATTTCGTGCTGCATCATCTGCTTTGTGCTGGCATTGAGGGTGCAGTCATCAGCAAACAAGAAGTTCCTGATTACGGTCTCTTTCACCTTTTTTAACAGCCTGCAGTCGCCTGAGGTTGAACAGCCCACCGTCAGTTCTGTATCTGACGTGTATACCACCCTGGCAGTCACGGAAGGCATTAGTCAGCATGGCGGAGAAGACCCTGCTGAAGAGTGTGTAGGGGGCGAGAACGCAGCCTTGCTTTACGCCGTTGGTCACTCGGAAAGGCTTCTGACGCGTCTCCATCATCCAGTACTTTTCACCATCATGTCGTCGTGGAACTGTCGGACGATCGTAATGAACCTGCTGGGACAGCCAAATTTCTCCATGATCTTCCACAAGCCATTTCTGCTGACCGTATCGAAGGCCTTGGTCAAATCGCCAAAGGTCACGAACAGATCGCTCTGCTGCTCTTGGCATTTTTCCTGGAGCTGTCGTGCAGCAAATATCATGTCTGCAGTTCCACGTTCTGCACGAAAGCCACAATGGCTTTCTGGGAGGAGACCTGCTCAAGGTGTAGTAGAAGGGGTTGAGCAGGACACGAGCCAAGATCTTCCCAGCTATGGACAAGAGAGAGATGCCTCGGTGATTGTCGCAGGACTGGCGGTTGCCTTTTCTCTTGTAGATGTGGAGAATGTTGGCATCTTTCAACTGTTGTGGGACCCTCTCTTCATTCCACATGGACTGGAAGAGCTGCGTCAGCTTCTGTGTCAAGGCTGGGCCTCTTGATTTGTAAACTTCGGCAGGGATTGCATCAGATCCTGGCGCTTTGCCACAGGGCGTCATTCTCATCAAACCAGTCTTGGTTTTTTACGGGTTGCTGGTTCGAGGTGTTCGAGGGCAGTAGTAAAACAGACTGCATCTGTGAAGGCCTCCCACTGCTCTTCTATGCTGCTGTGGTCATCCTCTCGTGTCTTGGGCAGCCTGCCATCTAGGTCAGTGGAGAAATCTTCTGCAACTTTACTATCCTTGAGCTTGTAGACGTTGAGCCTCTTTGCAGTCTTCTGACCATGGGGTCTTCGCATGGGAGGATGCGGAGTTTAAACTTTGACACGATGAGGCGATGATCATCAGTCCAGCAGTCGGCACCACACATGGCCTTCGTCACTCTCACGTCTCTCACATCTCTCTTCCTGGTGATGACATAATCAATCAGATGCCAATGCTTGGAGCGTGGATGCATCCATGATGTCTTGTTGCGGGTAGGGAGGTGGAACAGAGTGCTGGTGAAGACAAGGTCGTGAGTAGCGCACATCTTGAGAAGCAGGAGCCATTGCTGTTGCAATTGCCAGTATGGTGTCTCCCAATGATCCCTTCCCAGGTCTGGTGATCGGTCCCCACTCTGGCGTTGAGTCCCCGAGTACGATTAGCTTCTCAGACGGTCGGACTGCTGCGATGAGAGTGTCTAGTTCTTCGTAGAACTTGTCCTTGATGTCATCTGGGTTGGTCATTGTTGGGGGGCGTACGCGTTGATTAGTGTTGCACTCTTCTTGTTTCAAAGTGGAAGCTGGAGTGTCATCAGGCGATCGTTTATGCCCTCTGGGAGCTTGACAAGTTTCCGAGTGAGATGGGATCTGATGGCAAATCCCACGCCTGCCTCTCGCCGTTCAGTGCTGCTGGTGCGTCCGCTCCAGAAGAATGTGTATCCTCCATCACATTCTGTAAGTTGGCCTTTGTCCGCTAGGCGTGTTTCACTAAGTGCTGCGATATGTCAACGTTGTAGCGAGCAAGTTCTTTGGCGACCAGTGCAGTTCTTCGTTCTGGTCTGTCTGCCTTGGCGTTGTCTACTAGAGTTCGCACGTTTCATGTGCCGAGGTTGAGCACCTTTGTTTTTGTTTTCTTCGTAATTCGACTGCTGGAAGGGACACCCCGCCAGCCGCGGTTTGCTGGCCAGGGTAAGGTGAAGCAGGCAATGTTAAGGGCACCTTTTCTAGCCCTTCCTCTTGCTATGGGAGGTGAGCAGTGCGGTCTTAAAAAGGGCTGCTCAGACACCCAGGGGGCTGCCGAACTCCACTTTTACTTCATCCAGTAGAGAGCGACTGCATGCCCTGGGCCACCTGTGTGCAGGCTCGTGATTGACAGCTCCCAGTGTGTCCACACCTGCTGCCTTCGCCACTTGCTTATCGCCACAGGACTTGAGGTTGCACTGTGGGGTTTGAAGTCATGACTTGCGCTTGATTTGGATTATAGTGAGGGAGAGTTGTGCGTCGTCAGCCTCACTCTTCGCCCCAGTGTGTCTGTGTCCAGTGGCAAGACGAAGTCGAGATGGCTGGAGCGCAGTGGATGACCGTGACGCCTTTTGGGTCTTGAACGCCCTGTGCGCTCCACAATGGTTTCTTCCGCGCTGTCCGCCGAATTCAGCTTCGCATACAAGGTAGACAAGCCCTAGAGTTGAGGATCGGTGACCCGTCAACTTACCAGCTATGCTTACGGTGTGTGCTCGCAAGATAGTGGAGACTGTGGGGCGGGAACGTCCAGCTTCCTGTACAAGTCCAAACGACTTGCCCACTGCCCAACACACATACGCACACGCGGACACACACACACACACACACACACACAACACACACACACACACACTCTCTCTCTCTCTCTCTCTCTCTCTCTCTCTCTCACACACACACACACACACACACACACACACACACACACACACACACGTACATGCAATCTCACGAGCGTGATAATAGGGAAAAGCTTATTGTCTCTCAACTGTTTTCAGTGGAAAGTTTTGGACATTGTATGTATATTTCATTGGGTGGGGCGAGGGCGGGTGGGGGTAGATGTGGTGGTATATACCATTTACAACTTTATATGAAAGAAGATTTGGGTTATTTTCAGCAAGGTAACCATGTGAACAAAAGCCACAGTTTGAAAAAAAATGAAACTACATCTGTTTTGAAAAAAAAAAAACACATCAGAACCATCTGCACTGGGTAGCAGAGAAACGGAAAAGTAAATACGGCAAATACGTAATCGTTTGAACAAATGTTTGGGTGATAAAGGTAATATCTAAGAAGCATTTAAGCATTTAAGCAAGCTGGCCTCTCTGGCTTTCCGCCTTTGCTCCATGATCATGTTGAAGGTATAGAGGAAAGGGTTGATAACAGAGTTGACAGGAAGTACAAGGATAGCCATGGCCACGTTCACCTCCCCTGAGATTGGCACACCCTGACTGGGCCAGCAAGCCCAGAATCCCGATCGGAAACCAGCAAAGAAAGTCCGAGACAGCAATGGTGATCAAACGGCGAGCAATGTTCAGGTCCTGAGACTGCCGTCCAGTGTCTGATGTTGCCATGATGTTGGCCCTGATGGATAAGTAGATCAGACCTTGACCAACAGCAATCAGCATGAAGAGGACGAAGTTGAGGACAATCATGATCCCAAAAGCAAAATCATCCCCCAGGAACTCTTTTCTGGTGATTGGCAGTGGAATGCAGATGCCAACCTGGTTGTAGAACTCTTGGAAGGGAGAGTGAGGGAACAAAGGCACAGAGGCCAGAAGTAGACTGACTGACCACATTGCCATGCTCACCAACAGGGCAGCTTTGCGATGGAAGCGCAGCTGACTAAAAGGAAAACGCAACACCAAGAAACGATCAATGGTGATAAGACAGATCATGAAGACAGAGACTTGCGATGATAGAAGAGAGAGAAAACCAGCAACCATGCACGAGACGCTGTGTCTCCAGCGCGTGTCTTCCCACAGGTAAGAGCCCAGGGGTACATACGATCGGCACTCCAATAATGGACAAATACACTCCCATTAAGAAATCGGCAATACAAAGACTGGTAACGAAGACGTGAAATCCAGATCGTTCCTTGCGCCCACCAATCAAACGGAACAGAAAGGTGGCTAGGTTCCCAGTTAAGGCCATGACAGCTGACAGAGACAGGATCACGCGGTAAGCGTTAGAGTGAAGGAGGGCTTCACATGACGACACTTCGTCAAACGGGAGCGTAGCAGTCATCAAGATTGAATCCTTGCGGAAGCATGGCTCCGCAACAACCTTAAAGTTATCAGCATACACAGTGTGCAAATGAATAAGATCTCCTAACATCTTCTGTGGAATCTGAGAAAGTTTGCAACCCTTTATGTCTAACAACTGCAAGTTCTTGAATGCATTGAAACCACCTGCATCAATTTGATTAACTTTACATCCAGACAGATTAAAGACTTTCAAATGAACAAATTGTCTTAGATCACCTGTTTGTAGAACTGGCAGTTCAATGAATGATAGATCAAGATACTCGACTGATGTAATTGTTAAGTTAGTTTGAACGCTTTGGAACATGAATGAGGACGGATTTCCTGAGAGAAATAGCACTTTTAGTCTAGGGAAATTTTTATACTGTTTTGTCTGGAAACTTTGTAGGAAGTTGTGTAGCTTAAATCAAGGCTTTTTAGATTCTTGAAAACAACATCATCAAGCTCGGACAGATTGCAGTGGGCCAGGCCAAGATGGATCAACAACAGCTGGTGTGCAAAATGTTTCAGGGTCATACCACTGTCACAGGCATCCACATACCGTAAGTCAGAAAACGAACGAAGCGAAAACTTCTGCCTGCATATGAAGGCCAGTCCCCAGCACTGACACTGCTGTGGACAAGTCACATCACACCACATTTCGTCATCACGATGTGGACACTGGAGCATGCCATCACACACATGACTGGGATGGAGGCAGACAGAAGAACTGCGACATCGGTAAAACCCTGGACACAAGTCATCCAGGTTGCAGCCCTTTTCATCCTCACGTCCGGGACAGTCATCGATTCCATTACAGCGCACGTAGACAGGAAGGCAGTAGTGGTCACTGAGACACCAGAAATGTGTGTGTGGACAGGGCTGACCATGGAGAGACTCCACCTTGTACATCCCTTTTCCATCCAGAGTGACAATGAAAGGGGGAGGGGGCTGAAAGATGGGCAGAGCTGTACTTATTGAGGGATCCATCTGATGGTCCGCGCACTGCATCTCGTCAGCACCGTTCAGACAGTCATGCACTCCGTCACATTCTTCTGCTTGATAGTAACACTACGGAGAAAGATCAACACACACACACACACACACACACACACACACACACACACACACACACACACACACACACACACACAGAGTTTTCATGATGGACTAGGCATTTCAAAATAGAATATAAAGACAGATTTTTTTGCAGAGCAATGCTACATGGCAGAATTCACTGCTCTACTTAAATAACATTCAATGATTAAACATAACGCAAATGTAACTGCATGTTCTGCAAATTTGGAATGAACATTACTTGAAACTGTTGTCAACTTTCTTGCTCAACGTTCTAGAAATTTACCAATGATATATCTTAAGCAGCCTGGTTTTTTTTGTATCATTTTCTGCCCCCTGTTTGCCTGAGGGGAAAAATTTATTCCCCCCACAGATGTGAATGGTTGTTGTGATGATAAAATGTGAGATGGTATGTGTCTCTTATTTCATAAGATTAACGCCATATTTTCAGTGATGGTTTACCTCTGTACTTAATGGATGTGTTTGAGGTTAAGACATTCACTCTTTTCCACGTTTTATCTAAGACTGATTCACTCCTATACTGTTTCTTTGCAAAGTGGCATTTACTAACATTGAAAAACAAACCGAACACAAAAAGTAATATCTGTTTCAAAATTAACATGATCACCTGTTTTTCAAGCTGCCACAGGGCAACATGGTCAAAGAGCAGTCAGGGAAGTGACAGAAGTCCTCATCACTGTTGTCCTGACAGTCCTGCCGGTGGTCACACACCATGCTGTAAGGCACTCGCTGTGGTACCGTGTCACACAGAAACGACGGTGGTAGTGATGGCAGCTGCGGAACCATACAGGTTGACGTTGACGGGATGTCCCAAGACTCTTTGGGTGACGTGTAGCTCCAGTCCTGGTCGGAGAAACACACTGCCTGGACATCACAGGAGAGGAAGGCGTGAGTGTAGTGACCATGGGGGCATATCACAGTGTCCAGACTGAAGGAAGGATTGTTTAGAGGAGCAAGGTGAATATGTCGCCCCGTTTCTTTCGTTTGAAGGGTCGTATCCAGGCCGTACTCACACATGCTGTATAGATGTTCTACCTGCAGTAAGCACGGCAAAAGCTGAATGAAGTCCACATAACCGTAGTAAAATCCACAGACTGGTCGACTGAACTGACGCCGGGTTGAGACCTGATAGGCCACAACCCCGTTTTCCCAGACAGGAACGAACGCATACCTGAAGCACGAAAGAAAGGAGAGAGCACTGAGCATTAACTGCGCGTTTCATAGCATCAGACCTTGAGCTAGGTCACCATAAACCTAGTTAGGCTATTTGTATTTTCACCTCTGATGAATGACCACTTTGGGTCAGCTGACCTTTATCCATGCTCTGGGTCACAATGACCGGCTCTGTATTATATGAGTTCGAACTTCGATTTGGTACACCGTGCCCTTGGCCTGTGTCCTTGCAAACATAACCTCTGTACATTTGCCATAAGACCTCTATCTGGTGTACGGCGACTACTGATTCACCTGTCCTTTGATTTTGATCTCCATGTCCTTGGTCCATTTTTAGGTCACTTGACCTGCCTTAGTCTGGTCCACCTCGAGCTAGATATTTGATCCCTAAACCTGATCTTGTCACTATGATTCAACTTATGTGACTGACTTTTGCGTTGAAAATGGACAAGTAAGAGAGAGAGAGAGAGAGAGAGAGAGAGAGAGAGAGAGAGAGAGAGAGAGAGAGAGAGAGAGAGAGAGAGAGAACTTGATGAATAAATTTTAACCTAAAAACTTACATTGCATTCAGCTGACGCGTTGCAAGTCCCACATGAAGGTTTGGAGACAAGAGATGCTTCTTCATCAACTCTGTCATCTGTCTCCATCGTTTGCCAGTGCTAAACAAGGACAAGGAACCCCCAGTCCTGACGCAAAAATCATGCACATCATAATACAAAGGAAACGTCTTACGTTTTGTACGTGAGGAATTGAAATATTGTATTACATAGCACGAGTCATCGATTACAAATCCTTGGTTTGATCGACACAATTCATATCCACAATCCATTTCGTCTTCTGCTTCTGTGCATTCTGTCTTTAAGTTACAGGCAAAATGAGGGCGGAAATCAGACCAGTTTGGTACAGAACAGTTCCACTCTTGAGCCGCAAATTTTCTTGGCATTTCAGGGACCTGACAAAATAAATAAAGAAAGAAATGTAATTTCTTTGAATATCTTTTCCTAGAGCTTTTATCATAATCAACAATGGTGGAATTTAACCGGTGTTATATGAAGAACTGCGGTAATGCAATTTAATTCAATAGCTGCTAACTTGTAAAGCAACGAAAAAGGGGGGAAGTGACTATTCTATTCAAGGATAGGACATTTATGTCATTCAAGCATTTAATGGTAATCACCGTCATCATCATTACTGTCAAGAGTTCAACTTGCATTTCACTAGCACTAAATGAACATGCTCGACAATTTCAACAAGTTTGATATAATAACTAAATATTTCTGTTCACTTCTTGAAGAGAAGAACAAGAATGTTCTCAAATTAACATTTCTCTTGTTAAACTTTTATAATGTAACCGTAAGTATTATACTTATGATATTCTAAATAATACTTCTTTTTTTCTCTCGTTCTGTGTTTGTTTTAACTACCGAGGTCTACTATCCACAGATATTAACACAAAACTCAGAACTTTTTCAATTATTAAATTTCATATTGTCTGTGTTGTCGTCCACGGGCATAATGCCCATTGGCCTTTTCTGAGCTGTTATCAGTGTCGCATGTAGATTGTATCCACACAGATACAGGTAGTGGTTGTGGTAGTGATGGTGGATATGTCTGCGGAATTTGTCTCGTACAATTCTGGATAGGCTAAGTGCTGGCAAACATAATTAATAGCTACTCTGTGCACAGCCCGTTACCGGTTTCCAGTTCTCTCGCTCTAGCTCCTTTTTTTCGGATCAAACCAAATAGGGACGTGCCAAGTACGTATATTACAATGTCCACTTCTTCAACGGCCTTGCAGGCTGGTGATGACGTCATCCCAATACGTCTCTCGGAATTAATGGAACTGCAGACCTGAGGCCTTTTGTTGAGAAAAGCCGAAGGTGCAGGCTGACTTCAGGTCCCCAAATGTTTTGATCAGGCTGGGGGGTAGAGGGTGGGGTGGGGTGGGGTGGGGGAAATACGTGGGGTGAGGGAAATACGGGACGGGTGTCAGCAAGAGGGGAGGGTGGACTGTTTCTTTGCTCTTGTTCATTTTCGTTTTGTTACGTGTTGTGGCGTTTGTTACAGACGTAAGCTTCAGCCTAACTGTAACATTTTGTTACGCGCCTTAGGAAGTCCAAACAGAGACAGTCTAAGGAGACTTCTCTGCCCACGTCTTGATAATCCTGATACCCTTTGCTTTCTCTTCATGTTTTGCTGGAGAATGGGCCTGCTGCTCAACTTCACTGTACAGTCTTGAGCCAGAACCACCACAGGGAATGGGGATTGTCACTTGGACTCATTGAATTGCTATCAGGACCTTCGTTTATGTCGTCAGTGTGTTGTCGGTTGTGACGGACCATATTTCGTCCAGTCCCAGATTTTGGGGACACGTTGGGCCGGAACAGATAAACCTGAAAAACCGGTTGGCCTGTTTACCTGACAGCTACTCACCCGCGTTTTGTGTTAGTCGGATGAGCGGGGATTTCCCCTCAGTCTTCGAAGTCCTACCGGCCGAGCAACACTTACGGAGAGCCGAAGGGAGACTGAAGGTGTGTTCTTGCTGGCAGTCAGTTCCCCAGGTGTCGTGAAGCCCCCGTGTCTGACCTGGAACTGACTGCCATCCGGGTGTGGGGTGCAGCCTGTGCCCAGCCGCCGTGTCTGCCCCGTGGAGGGGGGGGGGGGGGGGGGTTAAAGAGGCTGACCGAATGGTCAGTAGACGTCGTATGTGTACTGCCAACTGGGTGTGGGGTTCAGCACGAGCCCGGCCGCTGTCTCCGCCCCGTTGGGGTGTTGAGAGGTTGTCAGTGAGGTCAGCAACAAGCTGGAGTGTGAAAGGGCTTCAGAGTTCGTCGGGACGACGACTTGTGTTTCTTCTGTTGTGTGGGAGTCCCTGGAAGGACTCCACGAACTACTTCCGTGAGCGGCTTCGTTTTCCGTCAAGCCGACGTGTGTTCTTCTGCTGTGTGGGAAGGACTTGAAGGACTCCACGAACTGCTCCAATGAGTGGTTTCTGAACTGTGTGAAGACTGTGTGACTCGGGCCGGACGCGACCAGTACATAGACTGTCTGTGGTGACACTGCTGTGGGTGCCAGCTTGGCTGCGCCTGCGCAAAAGAAGGAAAAGGAAAAATATGTTTGATGTAATAATATGGTATTTATTGTCGTTGCGCGCGCCTTTGGTGGTGGCGAGAAATGTAATATGTATTTATTATGATTTTGATGGTTCAGGCAGCAAAAAAAAAAAAAAAAAAAAAAAAAGAAACTTAAGTTGTTGCCTGGCTATCTTTGGTCGTGTGGTGTGGGTGTGTGTAGGGAAAAGTCGTACACGCATCCAAACTTCTTCAGGTGAGAGTCAGACAGCAAAACACGCTCCGCACACCGACCTAAACATTGGTGTGTTGTCAGTGTGTTGTAGAGAAAGTCATCACCGTTAAGATTCTGCTGAGTCTAGTCGACGTTCCTTTGGTGACTGGCTGCCGATTGTGAAGAAAACCCTTAGTTTTGAATTTAAGGTTACAGGTGTCGATAAGGAAATGTCTCATTTTCAGTGATCCCTCGCCAGTGGGAAGAGATATATTTCTTAACAAGATCTTGCTGACTCAAGCCATAATGTTCCTGTTCTGTCACTGTGCTGTGACAATCATTGTTACACCGCATGTCTTTAAGGCGTTGATTGGGCCTTGCTTCTCTTCCTTTGACAATCATGATGACGTCTAGCATTTATATTCTGTGTACTATCATTGTTCATCATCTGGACGCTAAGTCTCCGTTTGTACGTGTTTCTTGGTTTCTGACCTGCTGAAGCCTTTGCATAGGAAACAATGCATGATTGAGCTTTCGTCGCAGTTTCAATAGTGTCAGGCAGCTCTTAATGCTGTTCATGTTTGTTCGTGGGTAACTATACACCCGCCATTTTTGAAAAGGCACGTTTCCCCACCTGTTGAACAAAATATTGAATCTCTTCTTAATGGTGATTGGTCAATCCAGGAAGCTTCTTAAGTGGCTATCATTCATTATGTCAGATATATCGGTCTATGTGTGAAAACGAACGATTTAATGGCATGGTTGGGTGGGAACTGTTTGAAGCTATCCATGCGGCATTCCGTGTAACGTCTATCAGTTTCCAGGAGCTTGCGGGTAAAAAAAATTATTTGAAGCCATCGCAACAATTATCTCCGCCTGTTTACGTCTAATGGACAAGTAGTTATTCAAGCCTGAGAAATGAAATGTATGGTGGCTAAAAGCCAGTTTAACATTTAATTTCAATTCAGCATTGAGATCCGTGTTTCTGAACTATTTCAGTAGTTACAACCTGTTTTCTCCCAATGGAAAGAACAGCTCATATAAGAAAAGGACTTTTTTCAATTAAATCACCACTGCAATATTTTATTCTAATATCACAGAGATGACTTTGGTGTGTATGGCTATGGGAAAGGACTACTTTCAACCCCCTTAAGTGCTTTTATACTTTCTTGATTCTTCTCTGCAAAATTGCTCATGTACCTGTTTTGCCTAGATCTTGATAGAAATCACAATCATGAATGTTGCATAACAGTACCTAATACATTATCAAACAGAATGCCAACGATTTCCATTTGATTTACCTCCAGTTTTCCAGTGCTGCAATTGTGTCCCCTTCCATCCATCCATAAAGAATGATGCAGACATTACTGTACCCACTTTGTGGACTATGTGGAGGCTCAATTCTGTCGTTGAGTCAGTTCTGGCATTGTGATTTAAGGGCTGTCAGTGAGGATCTGTTATCCAGTATCACGACTTTTTGTTTTTATCATGGACATGGATCACTGTCAATATGTCATCACACACTGGAAACTAATCAACAACATTTGATACATATACGATTACTTGGCATAGTGCCATAGATACAAACATCTCTGTTTAACTAGGCCTTTATCTGGTGCATCTGTAACAAGTTTGTTGTTTTTTTTACATTTGGACACACTTCTGCAAACTTCACACTTCATGTGCGCATAAATGTGTATAATTCATTAAAGAGTGAAGAAACGCTCAGACTTAACATCGTGGATAATAAAACTGAAGTAACACATGCCATATCCTCTTTTTCACAGAACCGAATTTCTAGAAATGCAAACATTCTACAC
Organism: Conus betulinus; assembly: GCA_016801955.1. Taxonomy (NCBI): domain Eukaryota; kingdom Metazoa; phylum Mollusca; class Gastropoda; order Neogastropoda; family Conidae; genus Conus; species Conus betulinus. The sequence continues at coordinate 192,312 of JADBJO010000411.1, forward strand.
CTGAAAGAAGCACGCCAGAACAGCGCGTTTTCCAGTTTGTTGGACAAACCTTGATTTATCAAGCCATGATCTGGAGGAGTCCAGATCTGACCATGCCACGCGCCACAATGGGCAGTGCAGGGACAAGTGAAAGTTAGGTGCGACGGGGTGAGGTAAGAAATGAAGCTTCCATATGGCCGTCGTCCGATATTGACCGGGATGCCGTGGTGAAGCCTGTTGAACGATGGCTGGGTCGCCCCCCCCCCCCCCCCCCCCCCCCCCCCTCTCTCTCTCTTCTCTCTCTAGTTGCTACTTGTTCCATTAACTGCGTTTGATTACCAGAGTATCAACATGCGGAAATTCACGCCTCCCTTTGCTTGGCCTCCGTCTTGGACGATTTTCTCCCTTACTCTGGGAGTGAAACTGGGTGACGAAACATACGATCGTCTGTCTTTGAAATTTCTGTGCCCTGTCAGGATGGTCTTCTCGTCGCTCACTAATTTGCAACCACTTGCAAGATAGCAAACGCGCCTAAATAAATGTAGGTCATTCTCTCAAAACCTAGCCTTCATAAATGACAGAAAAAAAAAAAACAACCACAGATTGACGTATCTGCATGAGGCCTCTAATTGCTATGCAAGATTCTGCCCTCCCCCCCCCCCCCCCCCCCCCCCCCCCCCCCCATCTCCCGCTCGCCAGCTCGCCAGCAGAAACAAAAACTCAACGTTTCTGGGAAACACTGTGAAATGTTGTTTGTTGTTTTGTTTGTTTTTTGTTTGTTTTGTTTTTCGTTTGTTTGTTGTTTGTTTTTCAACACCAACGGTTTCTATATAGGAGATTACTGTGTACTGCAAATCCTTAAAATGATCGAGGAACATCGGCTATTCTAAACTGATTAACTAACATCAAAAGGTGATCTACATTATGTTTCTTTACATTACTTAGTTGGCTTTATCGTCTCAGACAATGCAGATAGTTGGTTTCCATATGACGGCATGCACAAATGGTCGGCCATCTCCTGTGATGCCGTTATCAGCGTCGAAACACTATACCGCAAGACTCGGTTTTCATGCTCTGAATATATAGAAAACCCAACAAAAGAGCGACGATAAAATTGTACATTTCAGAACGTATTTGAATACAGAATCTGTATTGCCTGGGAAATGAAAATATGTGTTCAAAACACATTTGTGTTTGCGGATCAAAATCAGAGGTTTCCTGGGCATGCATTTAAGACAAACTGGCGACATTCATTACACAAACCAGAGCTCTAAATTCCAAACTCTGATCAACACGAATGTTTACAAGGCATTTGTGACTTACTGTGTTGTCTGGTCGGCTCTTTACCCATCTCCACCGTTCCAGTAACATTATACTAAAAGAATTATTTGTTTATGGATATTACTTGATGAAATTACGATTTTGGCGGAAGTTCGGGCGTAGCTTTTTGTCCATGTTTTGGAGTGAGACGAAGAGCGAGAAAATTATTCTAGCTAACAGTTCAACACACACACACACACACACACACACACACACACACACACACACACACACACACACACACACACACACAGAGATAAGCTTCAGTTTTACCTTGTGGAAGGAAAACAATATCCGGGATCCAAAAGAACTTCCAAAGTCGTATTCCGATGCTGTCGTGATAATCCGCACAAAGTTTCTGAATTTGTCCGCTTTCCAGATAAATGGTGGGGGGCATACTGAAAGGCTCGACTGTACGGCGAATGTTTCTTTCTCTGTCAGAAAACGTTAGGAGTTGACCCAAACGAAGGTGCAAATGACGAAAGCTGAACAATATGACATTTCTTCCACAGCTAATAGCACGTATATTCCCCAAGAATACTATGTTGAACTCTCTGGCGCCAGGGTTCCAGCGTGGAGTCTGGACAAAACCTGTGCCCAGAAAAGCTACAAATGTTTTGCAAGCATTTTTCATTTCCAGTCGTCATGCTCGTCTTCTGCAACTACCACCTGCACTGCTTACAAGAGATATTAATATACATTGGCAGATGACTTACCGTAGTTCACCGAAAATTATTAATGTGGCATTTTCACCGCACAAGTAGAGACAATCTAATTATTGCGAGAAGTAGGTCGTGTTACTCATTGAATTGAACGGGTTTCACCAGCTATAACTTCTTTGCTTTTGAGTTTGATTCCTTTCGAGACTGGCTAAACTGAACATGATAACAAATCTGAGAGTACTGAGTCGCCGGATGAACATAACAAACATTGAATACCGGGTCTTCTTCAGTCAGGACAGCACTGGCACGTGCAAAATCAAAAAAAAACTATATGGGAGATAAAAAAAAACAAAAAAACACCCGCAGCTGGATGCACTGATAGGAATCACATTTGGAGACAATGTAATCGGCACCTGCCGGTATGCTTAATGAATGAAATAGTTTAGACGCCAGAGAAAACAGAAATCAACTGAAAGGAAAAAAAAAAAAAGTTATCTAAAGAAACAGATGGAGGCCGCCTCAGACTCCGAAGATGGGGCTAGAGAAGCACTGGGGAGACCTGAAAGCACGACACAGCGCCATCAAGACAAAAAGAGTAAGGGCTAAAAGAAAACCCCCAAACTGCTTCTTCATCCTCTTCGGTTCGCCAGGAGAGTGTTCTGGCAACGAGAATCAGGGATACTTGCCGTGGACAAAGATACTCATAAGCAGCATCACAGAAATACATA
>JADBJO010000411.1:200000-207500 GCA_016801955.1 Conus betulinus
GTGCAGACACTGGAAGATGCCGACCTTCTAATATTAAAAACTCAAAGCTCGATTCGAATCGCTCATAACGCAAAATCTTATTTTTACATCGTCTAAGTGTATAAACTTGGTGAGACTAGAACGGTTTCCAAGAATTCCTCTTTTGTCAACTGAAATTCAATTCTGAGGTGTCAACCATTAGATCCCCAACAAAGAACACCGTTACTGGGACGTAGGCCATATGCTGGCTTTATTCATGCGGAAACATTAAGAAGCTGACTACTGAATTTGTCGGATACGTACGGGGCAATCAAGGACCAGCTTAAGTGAGAGATAAAAAGGATTCGGAAAGATGATTACATATGGAAGTCAGAGACCTATAATAGCAGAAATGACTGCGGACACCTGCACATGCTGACAAAGAGAGAATGCAACTTGTCCTCAGTGCATATCAACAGCTAGCAGAATTGTCAATATACATGTCACTTCATATGCACAGAACTTGACCATCGTCCAAATATCTATACTCAATTTTACAATGTCCATGTTAAAAAAAAAAAAAGTCCGTGGTACACTGAAAACACTGTCCGCAGGACTATACCCAAAACAGTTATGTTCTGTTTTGGGATGCCAAAATCTTAAGCAGGTCCAGGGATAAAAAGGAAACGTTTTGGAATGGCAGATGATTATGAAATGAGGAATTTGGCCCCTAAGAATTTATGAACATTAGCCAGCACAGAAAGCCAGCACAGAAAGTCAGAAACAGTGCTGGTGATCGAACGACGGGCAATATTCAGGTCCTGAGACTGCAGCCTAGTGTCTGATGTTGCCATGATGTTGGCCCTGATGGATAAGTAGATCAGACCTACCAGCCACCGTGGCGAAGTGGTTAGCGTCGCGGACTCCCGGCTGGGAGGTCGTGGGTTCGAATCCCATCAGAGTCATGTGGGTTTTTCTGCCCCGACCGGCTCCTACCCAGAGTTGAGTTTGCTGCGGACTCAGTTGGGAAGACTGGGACCACACAGTCGAGTTTCATCCACTTAATGGATGCGTTTCTGAGAGTGTTGCTCAAATTTTCTGACCAACACTGCAGGTGTCTGTATCTCTCGGGCCTGGTTGACGCCGGGATATATTATGAAAGGAAGCGTAGAGTACAGCCCTGTCATGTAGTCTCAGACCGAAATGGAAATCCGTAGCATCATCTTAATCATCATCATCCTCATTGTCATCAATCAGCATTAAAAAAAATGTCTCAAATTCTGTGGCCCTTCATGCCCTGCTCTCATGGTGACCTCAGTTTTGATGTCCTCTCCACGTCTGTGGCCTTGGTTTGGTTCCGTCGGGGTCACCTGTATCGGCGAGTCCATGGGGGCTGTCGTTGGACGGACGTGGTGGCGCCCTCCGGAGGGAGAGCTCACTCACGCCGGCTCCGCGACTAAGCAATTATTGTCGTCAGTAGGGGGCTTAGTAGGTGGTGTCCTGCGTATGTTAGATCAGAACAGGCGCCACTGAACACCACCGAAGTGACTCGGCAGCAGTGCAGTGTCTCCTCCGGTGGGTTGCCTCTTGACGACTTGACAATGACTGCTCCCTGTGGATTGTCGGTGCCGGGGCTGCGGCGGGGCCAACCGGGCTGTGGTTGTGGACGGGATGTCGGAATGAGCGGCGTGGGTGCACTGCCTCTGAGGTGGCGCAGAGATTGGGACAGCAAAAAAAAAAAAAAAAAAAAAAGTAGATCAGACCTTGACCAACAGCAATCAGCATGAGCAGGACGAAGTTGAGGACGAACATGATCCCAAAAGCAAAGTCATCGCCCTGACACTCGTTTCTGGTGATAGGCTGTGGAGTGCAGACGCCAGCCTGGTTGTAGAAACTCGTGGAAAGGAGAGTGAGGGAACACAAAGGCACAGAGGCCAGAAGTAGACTAACCACACATTGCCATGCTCACCAACAGAGCAGCTTTGTGGCGGAAGCTCAGCTGACTAAAAGGAAAACGCAAGACTAAGAAACGATCAATGGTGATAAGACAGATCATGAAGACTTCAGATGATAGAAAGGAAGAGAAAATCAGCAACCATGCACGAGGCGCTGTGTCTCCAGCGCCTGTCTTCCCACAGATAAGAGCCCAGGTACATTCGATCGGCCACTCCAATAATGGACAAATACACTCCACTAAGAAATCTGCAATACAAACACTGGTAACGAAGACGTGAAATCTAAATCGTTTTTTTTTTTTCTTCTTTTGTTCTTTTTTGCGCTCTTGATTCAAACGGAAGAGAAATGTTGCCAAATTACCGACTGAAGCCATGACAGCTAACAGAGACAGGATCAAACGGTAAGTGTTAGAGTGAAGGAGAGCTTCACACGACGACACATCGTCAACCGGAGCGTAACAGTCATCAATATTAAATCCTTGTGGAAGCGTTGCTTTGCAACAGACCTTTAAATTTTCAGCATCAGCATACACAGTGTGCAACTGAATCAGATCGCCTAACATCTCTGGAAACTGAGAAAGTTGGCAACCCTTTATGTCTGACTACTGCAAGTTCTTGAATGCATTGTAACCACCTGCACCAATTTGATTGACTTTCCTTCAAGACAGATTGAAGACTTTCAAATGAACGAATTGTCTTACATCATCATTCTGTTTGTAGAACTGGTAGTTCAAAGAATTACAGATCAAGATACTGAAGTGATGTAACTGTTAAGTTAGTCTGAATGCTTGGAAACGTAAACTGGGGTGAATTCCCTAAAGAAACAACACTTTAAGTCCAGGAAAATTCTTATATTTTATCTGGAAACTTAATAGGAAGTTATAAGTCAAATCGAGACTTTTCAGATTGTTGAAGACAACATCATCAAGCCCAGATAGATTGCAGTGGGCCAGACCAAGATGGATCAACAACAGCTGATGTGCAAACCGTTTCAGGGTCATACCACTGTCGCAGGCATCCACATAACGTAAGTCAGAAGACGAACGAAGTGAAAACTTTGTGCCTACATATGAAGGCCAGTCCCCAGCACTGACTCTGCTGTGGACAAGTCACATCACGCCATAGTTCATCATCACGCTGCGGACATCACCACGCTGCCGGAAGTCGTATCAGAAACTTGTGGTGGGTGGGCGTCTCAGGACATTACCCTCTTAAACGGGTGTCTACCCACATCATTGTGAAACACCTGTTCTGAGCTGGGAAATTAGCTAAAACATTCACATTTATCTTCATCAGGCACTTTGCTCTCAGTTCCTTACGGAAAGATTATCTGCATGTTCAAAATATGCTTAATCAATACGACGTAATATTTTGATATATTACGCATTGTGCTTTACCATGAGTGTGTAATGTATGTAGTCAGTTATTTATTTCTTAATATCTATGTTTGCTGGAAACTAGAATTTATATTAAACGATCTGGTTTTCCCAGAGTACACCTTAATATTTGTCTCACCATTTGCCTGTAACATCATTTCACATGTCTTCAGTTGGTGTAGAGAAACAAAAAATGTAAGTGCTCATGTTTCGTTATAAAGGACAATTTTGTAACATTGATTTCATTACTGAAAAATATTCAATGCAGATCAAGTACCCATGTATCCATTGACATATTACTGGATGTACTAGTTGGAATGTTTTTTTCGTTTAAAGAATATTCCTCTTACTCCCAAGTTTGATTATACGGCTTATACTTGCTGAGAAAATACCAGCGTTATAGAATGCAGTGAAAATAGACAGACAGACAGAGAGAGAGAGAGAGAGAGAGAGAGAGAGAGAGAGAGAGAGAGAGAGAGAGAGATGTACATTACATACCTCAGTTACTACGTATGATAATTAACAATGCCGGATGCAAGTTGTTTTCACAAATATACGAACATTCGATTTTTACTTTCGTACCAAAACAGAGAAAGTATATTCAGAACACACACACACACACACACACACACACACACACACACACACACACACACACACACACACATGCGCGCACACACACACACACACACACACACACACACACACGCACGCACGCACGCACGCACGCACGCACGCACGCACGCACGCACACACACACACACACACACACGTCAGACTAGAAACATCAAATCCTTCGCTAGCGGCATATGGGGACCATTGAAGACTGTCTTGAAAACAGACCCATTTATATAACATGTCTGAAGCCGTTGTTCGTTCCCCCTCATTGAGACTGATGAGCACTACCCGGCTGCCTAGGCACCCAGTGAAGATGCACCACCAATAATTCATTGGTATTATTACCGCCAGGGACGCATTCACAAACCCAGTGGCATCCCAAAACAGCAAGCAGAGGGAAGAAAAGCAAAATGAGGAGAGTTAAGGCAGAGTAAAAACAAACAAACAAAAAAACTGTACACAAAAGTAAACTTAATTTGTAAAGATGAACAAGTGTAAGGCAAAATCGTTGAGCTTACACTTGAGGATTCTAGTAAGATTAACCTGCCATACCCCAAGCTTTGAGATGATGAAAGCCTATGACAAATTTTGTTGGCACGTCAAGCTGTTGCATAATTCGTTTCAAAGTGAGGTGACTTCAGGCGGAAATTGAAACAATTTTTCAAAAAAGGAATTTCAAGTAAATCCACCATATAACAGGGAGAAACAAATTTACATTGTCCTGTAGGTTGTTTATCTTGCCTGAAGAAGACGCAAGAGGTCAAAACGCGTCGTGTTTTGTCTTGACATTTGTTTGTCCCTGTTATCTGGCGCATTTGTTTAACACTTCCAAACGTTGTGATATCATGAGTGCTTTCTTGTGTACTGAAATGTTACGCTGGGGCACCAGGCATCGGACTTCATACAAAGAACGCAGTCACTGGGACATGGACCTTGCGCAGGCTTAATGCGTGCTGAAACGGTAGGAAACTGATCAACCAGTTTGCCAGCGAGACTGGGACAATCTTGCACCAGGTGAGATGAACTGGAAACTACTTTGAGAGACCGTTACAATATGAAATCCGAAGATCTGATATGATAGAGACGACAGCAAACACCCACAGGAATTAGGTTTCAATGTTAACAGAGTTAACCCTGTGATCAATGCATACTAATATCCAGCAGAATCATCAATATAGTATCTCTTTGCACCCACAGAACATGACTATCAGCCAGTTATCTACACCTAAATGACACAACCATGATGTTGCAATGGAAGAATTCTGCGGAATTCGGATCATGCGGTAAAGAAAACTAGGGGAAAAAACCCTGTTTCTTGTCTTCGGACACCCAAACGGGAACGTTTGCAGATAGCAATTCGACAAGGCTAGAGCGACATGTTTACATAGGAGGGACCTATGAAATGAGAATGTGGAGCCTAGTAGTTACTGACAATGACAGCCTCACATTACCTAACATAATCGTCTTTATCCTCTTTTCTCATATCAATAAAGCCAAAAGCAGAAACTTCTTTAATGCTGACAACAGTGCATTCATTTCATGGAATTCATAAGAATCAGGCTTAAAACATACACATCTTTAACAGCGTCAGCAAAGGAAAAAAAAAAAAAAACATCAGTTCTTTACTGCCGAAAAACACCTAAATTCTAAACTGACTTTCACATGACAGTTGGTGAAGAAATGGCATTCAAAGAGCAAGAATGCCAAAAGGAAATAAAGGTGAGATGGTTTGAAGATCTATTAGGCCATGGGATTCTAGATTCAGTCTGCGTTGAGATTCAAAGTGGTGATCATTGTGTATTGTATTGGAGAGCAAAGACATATTTGAAACTGAATAGCACTGTATCATTCGTGACAATCTCCAGATGAACAAAATATTCTTAATCGGAAAGACGAAATACGCTGCAGGGGAAAATGTGTTAATCTCTGTGAATTCAATTTTGGTAAGTAACTTATCCTGTTAGTTATATGACCAGGCAAACAACATGTGAAAATTAAAGCATCGTTAAACATTTAGGGACCAATACTTTTTTTTAACTCAGCGGATCAAAAGTATAAGCTTTGAATACAATAGATTGGAAATATTCGAATAAAGTTCTGTAAATCTCGTATCTGGGATGAGTTGTGCAGCTGGTTCTCAACCTTTTACAAAAACTTACGATTATATGTTATAGTGCACAGAAAGGTTTCTTAGAGATTGAAAATACGAGGGGGACCCCAGTCAGAGTGATCCGGTTTCGCCGTATTGATTGATTATGTGTGGGAAAAAAGCCCTAGCCTTCAGGATTCGAGAAGAGAACAAACACTATGAAAGGTATTCGTACAGCAGAAACAGATAATAGAGTCCTGTTTGTGGACAACACAACATCAAAAAACAATCACGTGAAAAAGTATTTGAAAACCCCTCTGAATAAAAAAAATATCTGGATTAAAATTAAACTACAGAAAAAAGCGTCCAATGTTTGGTTAGGACAGAATAAGAAAACGTTAAGATAATGCACTTGAAAAACATAACGCGGATTGTCCCCAGAGTTATGCTTCTATATACATGCTTCTCAAGTAATCTGTCTACAATGACCGAACTTACTTAAAAAACTAAACTGAGACGAGAAACCATTCAAAATCGGGTCTAAGCGGACATGTACACACCTGAGTACGATTGCAATATTGAAATACAACATAACTCATGCGGATGTAGGCCTACTTATAAAACCCTCCAGATAAAGAAATAAGAGAATACCACAGAGTATTTTATGAAATTCAGTGGTCTAAACAATGAAATAGGCTCAAAAGAAAATATGCTGTGCATAACATAGAAAATGGAGGCTTAGGAATACCACGCACAGGTAAGTGCACGAAAACTATAGATCTTATATATATTAAAGAAATACAATGTTAGCCCAAGAAATAAATAACTTATGCAGTGAGTTCAGAAATACATTAAAAAAAACTAAAACAAACACAATCTTTCAAATTTTGCAGAAACAAGAAGTCCTAACAGGGTCTTTTCTCTACGATGATAAATATAGAATAGGTAACAATGTATGGTTTCTATGTAGATATAGAATCAGTGAAATAAAAGCTAAGCCTCAACGTTTTGGAATGAAGTAAAGACCAATTATTGTATCGAGAAATATATGTACTACCTAGAAATGTGACAAAAAACACTCTCGAGAAAATGGTATTCGTGTCACTGTTTTGTTTAAAGTAAAACGTAACAAAAAACAACGTTTTTAAAGTCGATTTTTTTTTTTCGAAGTCTTTTTTTTTTTTTTCATCAAATAGCTGTTCGAATAGGAACTTGCTCGGTTCGTTCTTAAACTCGGTGTGCGAAAAGAGTGTATTGTACCTGCCGTTGATGGATTGATTGCTTTGAAATATGTAGATATGTAATTGTGCACACACAAAACTGCGAAGAAAGACATTTAAGTTACTAATACCAGAGAATCTGATTTTGTTCACAAAAGCAGCACTACACAAATTAACTTAACATGCAAGTGTCCATTGCGTAGGTGACTCGCAAGTGAACCAAATGTTTGTGTCATGGGGTAGTTGAAATATCGATTGTCTCCTCCCCACGTACCGAGAGTTGT
>JADBJO010000411.1:212500-222500 GCA_016801955.1 Conus betulinus
ATACTTCAGTGATGTGTATTCTTTCTGTTTGTCTTGCACGTTAAAAAAAAAAATCCATAACAGCTGAAACATACGCAGCATATTGCTTTCATCTCAGCAACTTCTATTTATCCAGCGGGTAAATACTCTCAACTGTTTTATCTCCAGCCAGCAGTCAAGCCCGCGTTTTCTCCATTGAATTACACCTTGGCTTCAGTTTATTCAATTATAGCCCTGCGGTGCTCAAATGGCATATCAGGGTGATGAAGCGAAAAGCGTGCGTGCAACTCTTTCTCTCTCCTTTAAATGTGATTCTTCTGGAAATTTGAGGAATTACAGATGGTCAGCAGTGGCTATTGTGCAATGGCAAACAATATTGGCAACACTGACGTTTGTAGATTTGAACCCCATTAGAGTCACCTTCCTCCTAGGATCTTTTGGATCTGGCTGGAATCTGTCTATACATGGGTGTGCAATGGTCTCAGATAGGAACACCGGACCAATCATATTGAACATCACCGGATTTTGCCGTATGTTTCTGTGCACGTAAGTCACATATCCGATAAACGTTGCTGTTCTTCATATTTTTCTGTCCTGGCTGACGTTTGGAATATATTAAGGTGGTATTCTAAGGCATCAAATATTTTCCTTAACCTCATAAAGGAGATCATCTGAGAACTATTGACCCAGTACGCTTTTTAGTCTGATGCATTTCAAGGCTTGTTCTTACACCGTATCTCAGCGCTCGCAGTACCAGTGTCACGACGTTAATGGGGAATGTCATTGGAACAGTTTCATTCTCAGATCTGTAAATGATCATTTGCCCTCCATTTTGAACCAGCTGAAACGGGGACATCAAATTATCATTAGAGTCCACTCTGTAAGGGCGAACACATGGCAGAAACGTTTCATACAAAGCAGCACTAACCCAAGGAACCTGCACCTCCACCTGAAGACGCCATTAAAGAGATCGTTCATGCGATTACCAGTGCCTGAGAAAATACTATGCCATCGAAAGTTCCAGGTATATAAGACACAAATCATGGTCTGAATCGGCTGTGACATCCAGAGAATGGACGTGGGGACAACTGAATGGAAAGAATGATCAGGAATAGAGAGCAGACCTGTCGGAATGGGAACACTTTCCATAGGTTACTAGGAAGAGTATGCCATGAGACCGGATATTGTAATCCCTTCAGATTCATTAAAACCAATGATTTCGGTGAAAGCTAACGTGTCACATGAAAGCAAAACTGAGCAAGTTTACATCCCCAAGATTGAAAAGTATGCCAGTCTAGCCAGCAGCTTGAGGGAGTCCGGCTGGCAAGCTGAAGTCCCTGTTGTAGAGGTTGGAGCAAGACGGACTGAAGGCTTATCAGCTTATGATCTCATGAAACAGCTGTTCGATTCTTGATGAAAAGATGAATAAAACCTGAAAGGTGATGACAGAGGCAGCTGTAGAGAGAAGAAAGAAAGAACAAAGGAGGAACTACATATTGCTTGACTGTCCAAAGTCAGAACATTTGTCTGGGAGCTATTTGGGTACAACATCCAGCAGAAAGGAAAAACATTGAGACATTCAGCCACCCAAAGGTTGCAGGTTCGAATCCAGGCATCGTCAGAATATTTCTGACAGAAGGAGCGCACCTAGGACTTGCAAGCTGGATGTGGGCCCAGTTCCCTTCGACCGTAAGAAATTCAGGGTCGAAACGCTTAGCTGAGAGTCACGACAAACTCAGTCCTTAATTTTTCAAGCCTTCAGACCACTGGACCCGATTCAGTGAGTATTTCTTCAAATGAAGAAATGGTGACTGCTGATCCTGGTAAAACTTAGGCAAAAGAGATACCTTTATTTTGAAAAGAAGTTTATCTGTCTCAATTTTCCTGTGTGAAATCAGTCGAGAGAGCTACAATGGTTAGGGACTTTGGTACAACAACAACCCCTACTCCCTTTTGTACTATCCCACCAGATCCCCGAATGAAGAAATATTCAAATATTCCCCTTTGTCATCGGTTTCAGAGCATCACATTTCCTCTCCACTTTGTCCTCCATTGGTTACGTTTGCTTACAAACAAACAAGTGGCCACGACCTAACTCATCAAATCCAGTGAGGCTTTTTGATAAAGAAAAGAACAAAATAGAAAAAAAAAAACACGACACTTTGCCTCGTCCAGAATGCCGAACGCTGCACTGAGAGCCTGGACGTTCTGCTCCCAAGTATCATTACAAATGACGATGTCATCCATGAAATTACGCACATCATCCCAATCTGATTGCCTCAGCAGATCTCTCATCGCCTGCTGATGACAACGAACAGATTTTGAAATCCGAACAGCATGACCATCCACTGAAACTGTCTGAGGTGTTAAAAGCGCAATCTAAGATCTATCCCCAAGTCTAACTAGAATTAATAAATGAATGATCTGCAGAAAGGTCAATTGTTGACAAATGAGGTCTGGGCCAGACATTCTGCTCACTCAAGCGTAGTGATCTGCACAACTTATTGCTTCTGCTTTCCAGGTGTAGTGATTGCTGTGTGGCCATTGTCTGGCCCGCCAGGCAGGAGGTCATTGCAGCATGACCGTTCCTGCATCAACGTGCCTCCATTTTCACAAAATCGCTATCGCCGCCGCGCGACCGAGTTTCCGGCAGTATAACTGGATGGGCAGGCTAGGCTCGACTGCCAGGCTGGGAGGACAACTTTGATTTCAAACCCAGGTAGATAGAGCTCGTTAGCTTTGCCAGGCAGTTAGTCTTGGAAAGGGACACTCTGATCAAACACCTACGACCCGAGGTCGTGGTGGTGTTGGTGGTGGTGGTTATGTGTGCTGCGTGCGAGTGTGCATGCGTGCATGCGTGCGAGCGTGCGTGCGTGCGTGCGTGCGTGCGTGCGTGCGTGTGTGTGTGTGTGTGTGTGTGTGTGTGTTTTCCCAAACGGTGGCATGAATTATGTCTGTAGAGATTGTTCTTCGTTTTCTCTCTCAATTTTATTTCTTTCTTTACATCATTCTGAAAATTGAAATCATTGTTAGTTGTTGAGGATGATAATTGAACATTTCGAATACACAGTCCCACATATCAGGTCCAGAGTCCCCTGCACAGCTCAAACTGCCAAGTGCTTCTCACAGAGTGCTCCAACTACCGGTGGATTACTCTGCTCTCTATTACAAGGAAAATCCTTGCAGGTATACTGCTGAAGGTCACCTCCCAGACAGATAATATAGCTTCAGAGTCAACAGGAGCGCCACAAACATTGTGCTTGCTCTTAAGCAACTCCAAGAGAAGTGTCAGGTGCAAAACAAAGGACCGTATTTGACATTCGTCGATCTGATCAAAGTGTTCGACATCATGAGTAGAAAAGGAATGTGTGAGCATGGAATGACTCAGGCGTCCTCTGAGGTTCCTCAACATGGTCACCCAGCTGTATGAAGATCAGCGTGGCCAAGTCGAGACTCAACAGTGACCTTTAAGAGCCCCTCCCAATCATCATGGCGTGAAACAGGGTTGTGTTCTGGCACTGATTCTCTTTACCATCTACTTCAGCATGATGCTCAAGCAAGCCACTGGTGACCTTGATGAGATGGGCGAAGTCTAATTCAGATATCGTCTCGATGATAGCCAACTTAACCTCAAACAATAAAGGCCCACACACAAAGACCCTGGCGCAAATAATCTGAGGCCTAGTCTTTGCTGACAAAGCTGCCCTTGTTTCCCATACAAAGCCTTGCAGCGTACCTCATCTTGCTTTGCAGAGGCTACCAAGCTCAAGAAGACGGAGATCATCCACCAACCTGTATCTCGAGATGAGTACCACCATCGCCACTTAAACATTGGAGAGACTGAACTGAAAACAGTTCATCGGTTCGCCTACTTGGGGTACACCAATTCATCAGATGACTAAATCGAAATCAGACTGGCAGAGGCGAACAGTTCTTTTGGCAGATTCTACAAACGAGTGTAGAAGAACAAACGTCTGAAGAAGGGTACTGAGATCAAAGTGTACAGAGCATTTGTACATACCACCCTCCTGTGTACTGTTCTGAGTCATGGGTTACCTACCTCTACCACCTGAGACTCCTTCAGCACTTCCACCAGCGCTGCCTCCAAACCACCCTAAACATTCACTGGACTGACCACGTCACCGACATTGAAGTCCTTGAACAGGCGGAGCTCATCAGCATCAAGGTCGTGCTACTGAAGTCCCAGCCACGCTGGGCAGGGGACGTTTCCATGATGGAAGATAGTAACCTGTCCAAGATCGCCCTGTATGGCGAACTCTCCACAGGCCATTGTGACAGAGATGAAGAACTAACACAAAGACTGTCTGGAAAGAGCCCTCAGTGGCTGTCACATTGACCATTGCCAATAGCCCTCCCTACCTGTGGATTGCAGCTCCCGGCGTCACACACCATCAACGCTGCTATCTCTGTTCGAAAACGTTTACAAGGCCATCCTCGAGGACAAAAGACGCTGGAGGAAGAATCACGATGCTGCAAAATTGAATCCTGATCAGACCTTTTTCTGCAGTTGTTGTGTGGCCAAGCCTGCCTTTTTTCTGCATTGGCCTTGTCAGCCACGAGCGCACCTGCAGTCGACGTGAGCCGCCCCTTTCATAATCTCTGTCCGCCAAGCCAAGCCATGTGCTTCCCTTTACTGACTTAATATAAACTCAGTCTCAGAAAGGGGTTTGGCATGAAATTCTGTACACACTATTCAGCCTACAATGACTTGACTTACTTGACTTATACCTCTTGATTCCCTCAGGAACATAGGGCCGCGACGACACTCCTCCAACGCACGCGATTTTGACAGGTCCTCTTTAGCTGGGCCCACGTCATTCCGGCGGCCTTCACCTCGGCGTCGACACTCCTGCGCCAAGTCCGTTTTGGTCGACCCACTTTCCGCTTTCCTTGTGGATTCCAATCCAGAGCCTGCCTAGTTACGTTGGATACAGGCTTCCATAGCGTGTGGCCGATCGATCCCCATTTCCGTTTCTTTATCTCAGTTTTTCTATTGGGACTTGTCTTGTCGTGTCCCACAGTTGTTCATTGGAGATAACTTCTGGCCACCTCATGTTGAGGATGTTTCTGAGACACCTATTGATGAACGTCTGCAGCTTGTTGTGTTGGTCTTGGTTACCTGCCATGTTACTGAACCATATAGAAGAACAGACTTTACGTTTTTGTGTTGAAAATCCGGATCTTGTTGCGGAGTGAGAGGGCTGTTGATCTCCAGATCTGGCGCAGGGTGTTGAAGGCGTGTCTGGCTTTGTTGATTCTGCATTTGATGCCTTCGTCTGTCCCCCCATCTTTACTGACTACACTGCCCAGGTAAACAAACTTGTCAACTTCCTTGATGTCTTCTTGGTGAAGTCGGACTGAATCGTGCTGTTTGTTGTTCACCCTCATGACCTCTGTCTTCCTGATGTTGATTTGGAGCCCAGTCTTCTCAGCTTCTTCTGCAACACGACATAGCTTCTCTTGTGCATCTTGCTGCTTGTGGGAGAGGAGACTGATGTCGTCCGCAAAGTCCAGGTCCTCCAGCTGCTTCGTGAAGGTCCACTGGATACCTGTCCGCCAGCCTGCTGTAGACTGTCTCATGACCCAGTCAATCACCATCAGGAAGATTGTCGGCGAAAGTAAACAGCCCTGACGGACGCCGGTTTTGTACAGAGAAGGGTTCCATCAGCTTCCCATTGTGGATGACTTGGCAGGTGGCATCTTTGTATAGTTGTTGGATGATGGTGACGAACTTTGGTGGAAAGCCGTAGTGGTACATCAGTTTCCAGATGACGTCTCTGTCGACACTGTCAAAGGCCTTCTCTGAAAGTCGATAAAAAAACTGTGTACAGGGGGGTCTGCCACTCTAGGGACTGTTCGATGATGATGATCTGCAGTGTCGCAATATGGTCCCGTACATGATCTTTCTTTGGCGGAAGCCTGCCTGTTCTTCCCAAAGTGTCTCGTCAAGGGCGGTCTGCAATCTCTCTAGGATTATTATTCTTGTCAATACCTTCCCCGGGAGGCACAGCAGCATGATTCCTCTCCAGTTGTTGCAGGATGACAGGTCCCCTTTTTCTTCGGCAGCTTTACAAGATGGCCTTTCTTCCTTCTTCCGTCTCTTCTGGCACTCTCTCTCCTGTTCCCAGATCTTGTGTAGGGGTGGGTGTAGCATCCCAGTCGAAGTCTGGATGTCTGCCTTTAGTGCTTCGGGTGGTATGCCGTCAGGACCTGCTGCCTTGCCTGACTTGAGGGACTTGATGGCTCTGGTGATCTCTGTCTTCGTTGGGGGGTTGGTATTGATATCAGAAGCTCGGTTGGTGGTGGGATGTCAGGTGAGGCTGGTGGTGTGGGTCTGTTGAGTATTTCTTTGAAGTGCTCAAACCATCTTGCTCTCTCTGATTTTCTTTGCCTGAGATGGCATTTCCGTTCTTCTTGTCCTTGACGGGGCAACTGGGATTTCCGGTCTTTGTCAGAGAGTGTTTCTGATGATCTCGTATAGTCTCTTCATGTTTCTTTGGCCTGCTGCAGTCTCTGCTTCTTCAGTCAGCTCCTCGATGAAGTTTCTCTCGTTTTTTTTTCTTGCACTTTTTTCACTTGTCGGTTTTTATCTCCCCAGTAGCGCGCTTGTAGTTCTTGCTTCTCTTCTTGCTTCTCTTCTTGATCTTGCGTCTGGTTGATCTTGTCTTTCAGATGTTTTCTGTCTGTGATCAGCGTCCATGTCTCCGTTGTTAACCATTCTTTATGTTTCCTTGTCTTCTTCCCTAGAACTGTTTTTCATGTTGTCTTCCAGACCCCTCGCAGACTGTGCCATTGCTCTTCTACTGTTTCCTCTGGCAGTAGGGAAAGCGCACTGAACTTGTTCCTAAGCTACCTACCTCAAATTCTTCTGCTTTTTCTTTCTCTTTTAGGCTGTGTACATTAAACTTGTACGATGGACTTCCTGCCTGGTCAGTGTAGGCTTTCAGTTTGGTCTTGAGTACTGCCACAACCAGATGGTGATCTGATGCTGCGTCCGCTCCGCGCCTCGCCCTGACGTCATGCAGGCTCCGCCTCCACTTTCTGCCGATGGTATTGTGAGCCTACAATAATCCAGACATAATCTGTCTTTCCCATCCGTATTCGCCATCAGGTCGACAAGGGCATTGTTGGTTGAACAAGCTGGGTACATTACACTGCTACAGCATATCCTCAACTTATTTGATCCTGATCCCTTGTTATTTTTTGCATCAGAAAAGAGATACTGCAGGACCCTGACAGCAAGGATTCCTGAGGCGTCAGCTGACAGTCAATTACCCCATTCCACAGAAGACAGTTAATCACTCCTCCTGCCTTGTTCTCAGTGATCCTGGTCACTGTACTTGTCCCCTTTGCTTAGCTGTAAGGTTCATTTCAAAGTGAATGTACCCATCTAAATCTTCTTTCTTCGGGAGATGGAAAGGAAGCTTCCAAAAATTATTCTCAAGACCCCATTTCTTCCTTCCTCCTCACGACTGCAGGATGAACAGCCAGACTTTGACGCTGAGCTTCTCTGATCCTCTGAGCATACTGTTTCAGTGACTTGGACTGATACAGTTTCGTCCTACCTGAAACGATGGCATTGTAATTAATTTTATCCATTCTCTCATTGACTTCGCGCGCGGCCCCTCAAAGTTCACTTGCAATATGGCGTGCTTGATCGGAAGCGATGAGAGAACCTCGCTTTCTCGTTTCAATGGATAAAATTTTGCGTTGCTATAAAAACATTTGGCTTTAACGACGAGATACCCTTGTCAAGTCCTCCCTGGCCGGTGCACAGGCCCCCTTGTTATGATTTCAACGTCGTTCTGAGCAGTCGTCTAGACCTCTTCATCTGCCTCCTGACCCACCCATGTCTGGTTCAGGACCGTCAATGGCCCTCTGACAGTTCGGACATATGAGAGCTCAAAAAGACAGAATCTTTGACGTCGTAGAGGAGTTTCACTGTACACGAGCATGAGTGCCGGATTTAGTGTTTCAGCTGATCTTTGTACGGTTTCTTGGGCAGAGATTTGTCATTGAACCTCTACTGGCCCGTTATATTGCGCATAGTTAGGATGTATAGTCGCACACAATTCATCTGACCCATTACTGAAGTGGTGAATAACTCGAGACCAATCTCAAATAAAAACCTTTTTTCCACACGCTCGGTCACAATATCCTTTAATGCTACTGCTGCAAGATACTGGGTCAATAGCAGTATTCACGCTCTGATTTAGGCATCACAGACCAGCCCAAGCCGTGTCTGTTATTGAGATCTGGACTTTTTTTGTCGTCCGTTTTGAGTCGCCTTTTGTCACAAGTCTCAGGATAGGCAAATCCTCACACATCAGCTCACCTCACTGGCCATGGCCTCATTATTTCGAGAGTTTTCTTGGTCCCCATGTACCCTCCTCACAGACTCAAAAACAAGCCTCTAAAGGCTTTGCCTGAACTTTGACGGTACGACCACTCGTTTTCAGGAATTTCTCTTCCAATATACTGACGGTACAGTATTCCCATCCGTTCCAGCAACGAAGCATGCCCAGAGTGACGAAAATGTTTTTCCCCAGTCAAAATGTAAAACTTGTGGAAACGTTTTTGTCTTCCGTCCGAGCCCTCTTCAGATTCTGTGGATTAGAATTACCGATCGCTTCTGCAGCTGGTTAAAGAGGCTTAAAAGGTTTCCATTCCTTCGCCACCTGAGGCCTGGTCATAACTGCAACCCCCCCCCCCCCCCCCCCCCCCCCCCCCCCCCCCCCCCCGCCGTCTTTTTTGCTTTTGTAAACTGGCACCAGCAC
Source organism: Conus betulinus (assembly GCA_016801955.1). Classification (NCBI taxonomy): domain Eukaryota; kingdom Metazoa; phylum Mollusca; class Gastropoda; order Neogastropoda; family Conidae; genus Conus; species Conus betulinus. The sequence continues at coordinate 221,278 of JADBJO010000411.1, forward strand.
CTCCATTCGACCTCTCCCACCAGGCTTGTGTCCAGTGGATATATCAAACACTGAATCGTCCATCAGCACTGCCCTGTTGTTCCTGAGAATACGAGGGGACTGAATATTACTGGAGCTAAACAGTGGTCCTTCTGGAATCGGCCAGAGAGACCTTCAAACATTTGCCCACCCACTATGCCTTGCCTACGGCATAAAAGATTTCTGTCCCAGTACCACACAGTGCCTACACGGTGCATTTTACGAGTTCTTTTACACCACAGTTTGTATCAAAGAGCTTCTTTGATCACTTATTGCCAAATTCAGTTCCCTCTTCTGAATCTCATTGGTTGAAGTGCATGATGGTCACAGAGGTACTTACACCCCGTAGTTTCTAGAACTAAAATAATGTAGATTTCTTATGGCCCTCTATTTTTCAAAAGGTAACAGACCACACCCTGCTGCTTTTCTCAGTTAGCACTAGGCCTCCTCTGACTCGTAGATATTCCTTTGTCTCTTGGAGACACGCTTCATCCCTTGCTTGAGATTGCACTGACCTCTGTGGGCTTCTGCGTGGCCTTATACCAACATTGTCTCATAGACAGACTTCAGCCTCCTTTCAGAAATGAAAGTCACCCGCTGGAAAAAAAAAAGAAAAACCGCCACTTGCCATGTACACCTCTTGATTACTAAAGCTATCCAAAATGTGCGTTAACATTTAGGGGTATGTTAAGTGCACATTAGTGTTTCCGCTGCACGACAAGAAAACCAACTATTGTTAAGTAAGGATTAATGCACTATATGGATTAAATGAATCTTGTTCTTGTCTGCAAATACAACTAAATGCTCTTTACATACAATTTGCAGCAGTGATTACACAAGATAATAGAAATTATGAGCCTTTGTGAGAAGCAAATTCAGTCAAGGAAAGACTAAAAGCACCGAGAAGAATACACAGTCATTTTTGCTCTCTTCTGTTACTACAGATTCAACAAAAACATAAATTGTCTCCTCTGTGGCGCAAAATCAGAACACAACTATACATTTCAGTGAAATCATTATTAACGATACAATGTCACGGCTGGGGTAGTTCATTGGCCATTGCGTATGATGCCACAGCTGAATCAAATTTTTGATGAGGACTCGGAATGTCTCACACACACTTTACCTTAGTGTTTCTACTCATCTACTACTCCCTACAGAAATCTCAAATGATAGGATGAGGACAAATTTGATTTCTTATTCAC
>JADBJO010000411.1:227500-265000 GCA_016801955.1 Conus betulinus
CCCATTCGTCAAGGTATTAAGGAAGCCCTTATTATCTTGCGGATCTTCGCGTCTTTCTCCACTGTAAATTTTTCCCCCCACAGACACATTGGAATTTCATTTTCTGATTTGAATCCATTGTCCGTTATAAATTTCAAGTCATGACTTGGTTGGTGCCAATACACCCATCATGCTCTTCTTCTTGTTAATTCTTGGAGAATCCTTTGTATTCCGTTAAAGTAGCTGCAGGTTAAAAAAGTAAAGATAGGAAGCAGCCCATTGACATAAAGTTCCCCAGTGCCATGCGGTCTATCTTTACCAACATCGAGACCATTCCCACCAGTCGATTACCAAGCCATGTGTCAGTAGAAATGAACTCTCTCCCTCTCTTTGTAACTGTCTGTTTGTCTGTCTGTCTGTCTGTCTGTCTGTCTGTCTGTCTGTCTCTCTCTCTCTCTCTCTCTCTCTCTCTCTCTCTCTCTCTCTCTCTCTCTCTGTCCCTCTGTTTTTCGGCTGGAACTCCTAGGCACCAAAGGTAAGCCATTTTCAACCCAACGATAATGATAGTCACATTTTGTCTTCTGGGATGATGTCTAAAACGACACACATGTACATGTATCGATTGTGATTTTTCATGTAAGCATTCAGGCATATGACGTTCAAGGTCTTATTCCAAGGACCTTGACAGTACCGAAGTTTTCACAGGTATGAACCCCCAAAGGTGTTATTATCTTACCAACTAGCCAACTAGGCCCCGAGTAAACTCTGAGGAGAGCTGGAAAGCACATTTCTTCAGAGAAGCCTTACCCACCCCACCCACCCACTTTATTTTAAACTGCCCCTCATTTCCCTTTACTCTCCTTCTCCCCCTACCTTTCTTCTCCATCCTCCGTCACGCAAGCGTTTCAAGCTTGCACGATCTTACAGTCACATACACCTGAATGTCCTTCGGCGTCGACTTTTTTCGCTTCCTCGATTTGAACCTGCACCTTCAGGGCAGTGGCGTCCCAACGTCTAGCTACCTCGTGAACAATGTCTAAACCACTTGACTCTCGGACGCCTGTTGTAAGCTTATACGTTCAAGGCTCATACAGCTGACTTTTATTCCGCCTGGATCAGAACCAACTTGAACTCTTCTCAACACAGTTGCAACTACCTCGAAGGCTCAGTGCTCGTCTTTGTGGACAGGAGCAGATGGGCTACAAATTCTTTTGCCCCATCTCCAGATCTTGCTTCCATGGTCCCCATGTCAGAGCCGTTCCAGACCTCGCAGCGCCTGTCACACAGAATGTTGTTGCTGCACCTTATTGTATTTTTTTAATATAACAGTACTTATGACATGTGCAGTCTTTTATAAGCAATTGCTAGTGCTTCCGTCTGTATCCTTCCTTCAGTTAGCACTAATTTGCGCGAGCAGAGGACATGTTCAACTCACTGTTTAACAGACGGGACACCATGATCATCTGATTTCTTCCACTTAAGTAGATTTGCGATCAAGGCTAGATGGCCATATAACAGATCTGAGGAAGAAGATGATCTTAAGATAGATTTTACGTCAGATTCCCCCGAACGTAGAGACATAGGCCTATGGGGCGCAGTTTTTCATGCAATCCATCATCCCTAGGGGGTTGCTGGGCTGTCTTCTGATTCTTTTGGCAAACCTTTTCTTCTTTCCTTATAGCCGTGTCTCTGTTTGCTTTCATTTTTGCTTTGACAACCGTCTGATTCCCTTTTCCTGCCTGTTGGTCTTGTGCATCCTGCTACTTCCTTAAGTAGGAAATGTTCCATACGCTACGTTCACTGACTTGCAAACTGTCCATTTTCTTTCAGAAATCATTCACTGGACGTCACAATCTTGTCCTTACATGTTTCGTACACAGTGGCACAGGAAATGTTGCTAGTTTGTGTTCTATGTCGCTCTTTACTATCAGTGCATTCAGGTTGGGGCATTTTTGGCGTGTCAGATCTGTTCATCGGTGACAAGATGAGTTTCTGATATTTGGTGTCATGATCCTGTGGTCTGACTCTTGACCTTGCTTAGTTGTTGGTGCATGACACCACAGCTCGTTTATAAGGTCTTCGGTCCTCTGTCGTCCTGTAGGCCTTCATGAAAATTGTACTTTTCCCCCGTCTGTTGATGATTACCGGTCATGATCAGCCTGGTGCCCCTGGATCCATCACTGTCTGCATTTAGATGTATTCTGAGAGGATCGTGACAATCAGTAACATCAAGAAAGGCAAGACAAGGAGTGAACATAGAGAAGCCATGAGTTTGTCTTTCCTTCTGTTACGCTGCCCTTCTAGGACATCCTTCAGAGTATTTATGTATGTCAATCACATCCAGCCAGGTTTCAGTGAAAAGAATGTGTAATAAGAGCTGGACAGCACAAGGCTTTCAGCGAAAAATCCCTGACCCGTCCTCTCCCCCTCCCAGTTGTCCGCTCATGCATGTGTTTGTGCTGTTAATGTTGTACACTTTAAGACTCCTTGATGTCCTTTTGCTATCACTTGTTTGCGGCTTCTTGAACTTTCAGCTGCAAGACATACTGTCTCCTCATCAACAATCGTGACGACTTGACTTGTGACGGCTGACTTAGGTTCTCCTCGACAGGTTCCAAATGAAACTATTTTCAGCTACTTAGGCACTTATCTTTAAGATTCTTGCCCTTACTTTCAGAGAACACGACAGCTGTTTCATAGGATCATAGGCAGATGTTCATGCAAACTCTTAAACTCCGACCGTTAATTAAAGTGAGGATTGTTCGTCGGAGTCCTAATTTTTCAAACTGCTGGGTAGACTGGCATACTTCTCAGTCTCGTAGATGCGTGCTATCTTGGTTTTGCCACACACTGCATTTAATCAGAATCAGCTGTGGAGTGCTAAATGCAGTCTCGTACAATGGTTGCTGATAACTGCTGAGCATCCTTCCTGACAAGCTGGTGTGTACATCTGGTCACTTACTTTATCCTGTAAGTCTCGCGTGCATGATCCAGGTAACAGAGCTGTTCCAGACTATGATTTGCTGATTTGCTGTTCCTAGCACGTAGAATGGTATTACTGGAGCATTTGGTGATATTTGTTGATTTCATCTAGCTGTGCTAATGCATATGTGATCTCTCATTAGCACTTGTTTGTACTACCACATGAGTAGAAGAAAGAAACTCGTGGAGAGCGTGGCAGCAGAGTCCTCAGAAGAGAGCCCCCTTCAAGCGAGTGTTTCGGCCCTTATCTCCTGACACTCTAGGGGGGGTGGGCCACACCCGGTTCATGACTCTGGATGTCCCTCTGCTGCCCCTTTTTCCCATCTTGGGACGAGCCATGGCTGGGATTCGAACCCATGACCCTCTGGACATGCTCATTTTCCACTTAATGACTCGCACTCTAACCACTGAGCCACTGGGACACCTGATATTTGTAGATAGAAAAGTTAAGCCTTATGAAGTTCACTTTTGTTCCTCCTTGACTAGATCCAGCTTGAACACCTCTCTGCCGCTTCTGCCATTGCTTTCAGGGCTCTGTTTTTTTTCCTTCCCTGCAACTGAGAGCTGTTTCATGAGGCTGTATGCAAACGTTCCTACAATCCCCCTAGCTCCAATTTCTGCAGTGAGGACTTTGACCTGATAGCCTTCTGTCCTCAGGCTGTTTGCCAGATCAGCATACTTTTCAGTCTTGTAGATTTGAGCTGCCTCCATTCTGTTCTCATATGGCACCGTGAGCTCGATCATGATCAGCTGCTTGGTTGGTTGAGAGTGGACTACTATATCTGGTCTCATGCTACTCATGCTGATGATCTCTGGGTGACTCTTCCATTCTGGGAGGTCTGCAGTGCACTCCGAGTTATCTGCCCCGTCCAGCAGACTCTGCCGAGTGCCAATGTTGTTCTTGGTCATGATTTGTTGCCTCCTGCCGTGATGAATGTTGTGGGTGCTTTTGGAGTCCTGCTTTTCCCCTTTTGTGGTGTTGGTACTAGCCCAGACTACTTGTACAATCTCTTTGAGCACTTGGTTGTGCCTCCATGTATACCTTCCTTGAGCCAGGGCTACTTTACATGAGTATAGGACATGTTCCACTGTTTGTTTTTCATGGCGAGGGGGGATGAAGGATCGTCTGTTTTTCCCCACTTCACCAGGTTTGCATTCGAGGGCAGGTCATATGCAGATCTGAGAATGAAGCTGATCACTGATTGGGACCATGTGCCAAATGTCATTCCAAGTGAGACTTCTTTGGAGTGCATTCTCCCACGTTGTCCATTGCCCTTGCTGGCTCTGCTGGACTGCTTTTTTTTTTTTTTTTTTTTTTTTTTTTGGCTTCTTCTTTTCTCATTTCCTGAATCATCATATCTCTTTTGGCTTTTCCTTTGGCCTTTGACCACCATTCAGTTTTGGTCACCCCCAGTCCTTGTCTGTTGGTCTGTGTGTGTCCTGTTATTTCTCTGATCTTGAGACTTTCTTTTGCAGAATCCATCGCCTCTTGAACTTTCCATTTTCTGCCTGTCTTCAGCTGGGGCTTGATTGCTTCTACCACCTTGTCTCCTGAGTCCTCTAGCATGCTTTGAAGTCTGATCTTCTCTGCTTTGTATCCTCCAGGATGGCTTTCAGTGGTAGTTTCAGCTTTGCTTGGCGACAGTACAGCGCTATGTCAGTGAGAAAGGGTGGGACACCAAGCCATTCCTTGTGAACTTGTTGATTTTGGCTTCCACTATGCTGGTGCAGATGTCGTCTATCATCAGAGGCCATAGGAGCTTTGGTATCAGCATGAACTGCAGACACCAGACCTTGTATTTGCCAGGGAGCCCACACTGGTCAATGGTCTCCAAGCCTTCTTCCGACATCTGCTTGGTTTCTTTTGCTCTTTATGTGTCTTTCAGCGTATCATTATACCATCTTCTAAGGCTCTTGACTGGTTCTTCTGTGACAGTTGGAATGGCCTAGTTGGCAACACTAAAGACCACAGATTCGGCCACTTTTCCTTTCTTCAGTGAGAGACTCTGTGATTTCTTTGGCTTGAACTTCATTGTGGATGAGGCAACTATGTCGTCAAGCCTCTCCCAGCACATGACGTGTCTCGTCTTCTCTGGATGAAACCACTGTAGTGTCATCCATGAAGGCCTTGAGAAGAGGCATCTTGTGTCCATCGCCAAGGTCTGTTTGTTTTGCATTGCTTGTTGCTGCTTTCAAGATGACTTCCATTGCCAACGCGAACAGTATTGGGGAAATTGTACCGCCCATTGCAATGCCCACTTCCAAGTTGATCCCATCTGTTGTGTACTCCTTGGTAGAGAAGCGCATTGAGAAGCCATTGAAGTACTTCTTGAGCATGTCGCGGATGTTCTTTGGCACATGGTACATCTCAAGAGCCAACTGTATCATCTCATGGGGTACAGATCCATATGCGTTTGCCAGATCAAGCCACGGTACATTCAGGTCTCTCTTTTCTGTTTTTGCTTTTTGGATTGCGTCCCAGATCATTGTGGCGTGTTCTACACAGCCAGCCACGCCTGGGATGCCACCTTTCTGGACTGACACAGCCAAGTACTTATTTTCCATGAGGTACTTGATCAGCCTTGCTGCCATGACAGAGAAGAAGATTTTCCCTTCGACGTTCAGTAGTGATATTGGCCGGAACTGGCTGATGTCACTTGAGTTTTGCTCTTTGGGGATGTACACACCATCTGCCGTTATCCACTGGCCGCTGATCTTCTGGTTTCTCCAAGCTGATCGCAGCAGCCTGTGGAACCACTCCAGCACCTTGGGACATTTCTTGTACAGCTGGTAAGGTATTCCGTTTGGCCCTAGTGATGATTTGGCTCTGGCTTTGTCGACCACCTTCTTGATTTCCGCCAACGTTGGAGCTTGCCATTGAACTGTTCCTCAGGTTGGTTGGCCATACCAGACCTTAAATGTTGAGTGGTGCTTTACTCTGTGAGTCAGAGTATGTTTTCCTCAGATGCTGCTCAAGAACTCCTTTGTCCACACTTAGTGTCCCAGATTTTGGCGGCTCAAACAGTGTTCTGGCAAACTAGAAGGGGTCTCTGAAGAAGCGGTCTTGTGTCTTTTTTCTTTTGCTCTTCCTCTTCCTCGCAGATTCCGCTTTGCTGAGGGCACTGTGTTTTGCTTTCAGGTCTTTCCACAGTTTTTCCAAGCCTTGTTTTTCAGCTAGCAGTGTGCGGTCTTCATTTGCTTCTTGAGGTTTTTTCTTTTGGACCCTGATCTTGTCCATCTCTTCTTGGCGTCTGGATTTCTTTGGAGGTGTTTTCTCTTAGGTAGTTTTGCTCCATAGGCGTCTCTACATGTGGCATACACAATGTCCCCATATGTGGCTAGTTTGTGTTCAGGGTGCTATTCCCTATCAGTGCATCGAGTCTTTGGACGATTTTTGCATCCAGTTTCTCCCAGTCTTCAGTTTCGTTTGCTCGTGGCAGGTGAGTTTCAGGCGCCTGGCATCGAGAGCCTGTGCAAATTCCTCATCCGAACCAACAGCGTGGATGTCCTTGGCACTGTGTTTTAAATCCTGACCTTGGTCTTCCGACGTCTTATCTGCTGATGCAGTGCGCTGCTGCTCATTCAGATGAGTCTTCACACATCCCATCTTTGTTCTGTGGATCTTCATGCTACGGGTGGTAGCGAAACGCTTTCCACAGACACATGGATATCATTTGGTCCATGTTCATAGTCCGTTTGGGATTTGCAGTCGTGATTGTGACTGTGTTTGTGACCTCCCAGGATTTAGCGCCTCATGCACTCAGGAAATGATCCACTATTAGTTTGATTTGTCAGAGTGGACACATATGATCATTTGATTTTTCAGATTTCACATGGTTTATGTTTAAGGATAGGAGGCCGTGCACAAATCTGAGTTTAGGGCTGATCCCATCATAGGACATATGTCACATTTCACTCAAACTGATCAGGAGTTGGGTATACCAAAGAACAACATTTTTCATGCTCTCTTCAGCATTGAAATTAGTGAGATAGTCAACCCTATGAACCGTGGTTAAGAATCCTGCCTGTCTCTTGACGACTTTGGTTTCTACGCTGTCGGAGCCACCTATGGTGTTGGACAACTTTGCGTGGATAAGATGCAACAGTGGCCGAGGAAATTAGGTTTAGTGTTTTAACTACCAAACCTCAGTATATCCACCTTCAAAACTTGACAATATTTTGCTCGCTCTGAAATTCTTCTGAAAAAAAGTTACCATTCCAGCTGTGGAAAAAAATATTTTGCAAGTTATCACAAAAGTGAGATCCAGCATTTTAAAGCTTCTCATCAGAAAACAACGAACATTCTCCAGGTCTTGGCACATACAGATTGGGGTGCTGATGATAAGAAACCCCTTTTTCATATTGATTGTGCTCTGTTTAGTCTTACTTGGACTAAAGCTATGTCGTATACGTGTCTGCAAGACCTTCCTATCTCAAAACGCTAAATCCCATACATCATCGACAGCTTCGACTCTAAGGCGTTCCAAACGATTTCGGAGTACGAGTCTGTACACAGAGGCCGGGAAACCATACATCTCTACCAAAAACTAAACTTTGACTTCTCTGAACTATTTATTGAATCTTTGTCTGAGCCTGAAAACTCAGCTTATCGCTGTTTTTTGACCAGGAATTCGTATTCTCCTCCATCAGAACTTTCACACACAGCCCTGGAATCCTGTGATCGTCCAAGTTTCTGATGACCAATCATAAAATTTCCACTCCCTGGAGGTCTGCTTTGATCTGGCCTTTTGTTGCAAAGCCTCCACCAGCTCTCTGGAATGCAAAACCTTTCTTTTTAACTTTGTTCTAAATTTCCACCCTTTCAGAGAATATCTACGGATGGTTTTACATCAGAAGAATATACCTCAAAACATTCTTTTTAGAGATGTATTATATACATTTTCTAAAAGAGCTTCATGTGCACTGCTGAATGCATTGGTTGGCCATGGCACTTCAAATGGTCTCTAATCAAAACAAAAAAACTTTTCCTTTCTCTCCTACCCCGTTTCTGCTTTGGCATCGTTAGCTGTAAGCTAAAGTACCCTCGACCACCGATTTTGTTTTTAAGTTCTGCACTTCACTGAATTCTGATCGCTACAACAAAGTTTTCTGCCTAGGTTCTCGGTCACGTCGGTATTCTAGGCAATGGAGTGGTTGATCAATTTGCCAAGAATAGAACAAATGCAGAATCGAGCAGAATAATTATCCCCTCATACGTAATTGAAACCTAAAGTTCAGACTTACGTGAAAAACGATTGGCAAGAAGACTGGAACGTGCAGACCGATGACAAACCCTTTCAAATCTGTCCAAGCTTAAAAGATCTTTACCGTGTGCCACCGATAGCAGTACCAAAGAAACAGTTTCACATGGGCGACTCCTTTTTACACCCATTCGTATCTTTTAAAATTATAAAAGGTGAAAATGTTCGTGTTGCATTCCATACGATGGTGATGTGCCACCAATATATAAAACAACGGTCTTATAGAGTGTCGGGACTTACATAACGTCAACATGAACACTTACAGTATACCCCATAAAAACCGTGTTCACGGTGTGATGATTTTAACTCCTGAAGACATAAATCTTTTTCATCTTATCAGAGATTCCATGGAAAAAAAACAAATATTGTGTCGTTTAGAATATCTGTTTTAAAGAATTTTATGGCTTATATCTACATAATTGACTTTGACCAGATGTCTACCCTGATATGATCCTCGGGGTCCATTGCGCAGTAAACAAGAACTGAGGTCACCGCAGTTTTCTTTTTAATGCATTGCCCCTGTTGGCCCAGCCGAATTGCCTTTTGGAATCTTTTGGCGTCTTCTCTTTTGTTATATATCTCTTGAATTACTAAGTCTGTCATTGGTTTTCTTTGACCATTTGACCACCATTTCTTTCTGTTGAACCATTTCTGCTTACTGGGTTGTATGCGCCCTATTATTTACTTGATCCTGAAGCTTTAATTTGAAACATCCACTGCCTCTAAACTCTTCATTTTTTTTTTTTTTACTGTGTTTGATCTCCTACATTTTCCCCAAATGCATAATTAAGCATGTATATGCTAGTTAATAACTTAACTTCAACCACACTACATTCTTTCACGATGGATTACAGAGGTCACTGCCAATTTGTTTGGCGGCAGTATAGCATTTCGTTTCCCTTTTCGCATTGGAGTCATCATTCACAGCTATTGACTAGTTCTTCTGTAGCCTTTTGATTTGCTTGGTTGGCAACAATGAATGTAACTTTCACTGAGATTCTCTGTGATTTCTTGGATTTGGTTCCGATCCTGGATGGGTCGACATTCTTCTGTGACTGTTTCAGTACTTAGCGTGTTTCGTATTCCTCTGCTGGAATGACTGTTGTGTCGTCAAAGAAGGCTTTTTATTCTGAAGTCTGTGGGATTTGTGGTGCTTTTTGCTGCTTTCAAGATTATATCTATTGCCAGCATTAACGGCTTTGGAAAAAAATTGCACCGCCTATGCTATATCAGATCTGATTTTTTTAGTGTAAAGTGCAAATAGTTGTGGAAAAAGCAACGAAGAAGCCATGGTTTTCTATTTCGTTTATATTCCCCTATCGTTTTTCTGGGACATGATACATCTCTAAAGCCAATCGGAACATCTTGTGTGGAAGTGATCCATACGCATGTGCCAGATCAGCTGGACCACAATGTCTGTTTCCTCCACCTTTGCTCTCTTCGTGGTGTTCCAAACCATCGTGGCACGTGCCTCGTATGACACAGCCAATACCTTGGGATGTCTCCTTTCTGGAACGAGACACCAGTGCTCTCACCTTGTGGAACGAATTTGCTCAGCTACGCTGCCATGGCACAGAAGATTTTTCCCTTAACGTTCAGAAGTGTGGGTAATGTCCATCGAGTTCTGCAGCTATAGAATATAATTGTAAAGCATTCGTCACTGATTACCAATATATCGTACTTCACCGTGCATTACATAATTTGCATTACAGTAAATCTTTCAGTATGTGCCTCGTGGCTGAGATGTCCATCAATTTTTGGATTTAAGTTCCTTTTGGATGTTGTTTTTTATTATTGTTGAGCCAATTTTTTTTACAGTCAATCTGATTAATCTCCGTCAACGTGAAACATTCCTTTCCTGCCCCCCCCCCCACCCCTCCTCTCTCACCTAGCCTGTCTGTCTATCTGCCAGTCTCTGTCTGTCTGTCTGTCGCCCTCCCTCCGCCCCACCCCCATCCCTCGCTCTCTCTTTCGCTCTCTCTCGTGCGTTTAAACTTATGAGCATTGAGGTCGAAAATAGCAGCTGATGCCACGGTGTATCCACCGTGTGTTGTTTTTGAATATTGAGTCATCTTCGCCTTATACCGAGGAGATAATACAATGGTTTTCAAAGTATGTCACTCGGAGGAGGACTTGGGGACTATGATCTTTTGGAGCTTGACATATGCTGAGATGTGACCTCTCTCTCTCTCTCTCTCTCTCTCTCTCTCTCTCTCTCTCTCTCTCTCTCTCTCTGTTTATCCCCAAGAGGTTGTAGTTTACGAAAAGAGAGAGATGCCATCGGACTCTCTTGGAAAAATGGTACACCTTTGAGGGTGTTTTTCTAGGTACTCTGTCTAATCTTTTATCTTTTCTTTTTGTCTGCACGGATATGCAATCACCGGTTGTTTTCATAACCCTCTAGTGCTCAGACCTTCCAAGGACACTCTAATTTTCATATTTAATCTTACGGTGACATCCCGAGACTCAGCCGAGCATGCCCTCTGTGGCTTCCATAACATTGTTTGAAGAAAGTGTGCCTGGTTTTTTGTTTTTTTCCCTGTCTTATCGTCTATGCTCACCCAGTAGTTTCACTCCTGTGCAACTCGGTTTGTCTCTCCTATGCCCAGCCACACCCGGGTCTGTCCTGTCATAAACACGGCACCAGCAGTCATTTATCAGGATAGATACTGCATTGTTATTTTGTCACGTTGGTGGTGTTCAATAGTACTTTTTCCATTCCACAAAACTCAAGACAAATGTGGAGAAAGTGTCGGCTTTACTTAAACGTTTCATAGAACACAGTGATCAACCAAATTTGAGGGAAAAGGTGAAATGTTTGACCAAGTTAAACCAACACCTAGCTCAGACTGGTATTGATAATGAAATTACAGAATCTAAACTGGATAACGCAATAGCTAGATGCACTAAGGATAGTGCTCCAGGTCCAGACAAAGTACGGTATGGGGATATCAAACAGCTCTCAGAAAAGGACAGAGCCCATTTCTCAGTCTTTACCAGGAGAGGTTTGATAAGACAGCTACCTGAAAGCTTTACCAAAACCAGGAAAAGATCATCATCTCTTAATGGCTACTGCACACTCACAACTCAAAATATAGGAGCAAAACTCATCACGAAAGATTCCAAAGAAAAAAAGAAGAAACACTGTTGCAATAGACCTTGAAGATGCATGCAACAAAACCCAGTTCTCGCTCCTCATGAAACTACTCCTTAATCTTGGAGTCAGCAAGACGCTTATGCGATGGACAGCAGCAGCACTTCAGGACCGAGCCGTCATCCTACGATTTGGAGGTTGGACGTCTGAGCTTCATAAACTTTCTATGGGATCATCTCAAGGTTGTCCTCTTTCCCCTGTTTTATACAACATCTACACTCTGGAAGCTGCTACGCCACTATGGAGTGCCAACTAAGCTGGTCACCTTGATCAAGATTTCTGCGAAGGAATGACTTGCCGGGTGGTCCATGGTGGACAGCTCACAGACAGTTTCGGGGGTAAGGACTGGAGTCAGACAAGGATGCCTCATGTCGCCTTTTCTTTTCTTCCTGGTGACCGACTGGACCATGAAGAGGTCAACAGCACACAGAAGAAATGGAATCCAGTGGACACTATGGGATCAGCTTGATGACTTGAACTTCGCTGACGACCTAGCCCTGCTTTCCCACAGCCACCAACAGATGCAGGACAAGACAACAGAGCTGGAAGCCACCTCTTCACGAGTTGGTCTCAAGATCCATGTGGGCAAGACCAAGATCCTCAAGATCAACACGAAAAGTGAGGACCCAGTCACACTGCATGGAAGTGAGCTGGAAGAAGTGGAGGCCTTTACATATCTGGGCAGCATCATTGACAAGCAGGGTGGTACAGACGCAGACGTCAGAGCAAGAATCGGCAAGGCAAGGGCAGCATACTTGCAACTGAAGAACATATGGAGCTCCAAGGTGGTATCAACTCGCACGAAGATCAGGCTGTTCAACTCCAACGTCAAGTCAGTGCTACTGTACGGAGCCGGAGACATGGAGGGATAACAAAGACCACCACCAGGAAAGTGCAGACTTTCATCAACAGCTGCCTGAGAAGAATCCTCCAGATCCACTGGCCCAACACCATCAGCAACTCAGACATGTGGCAGCGGACCAGCCAACTGCCAACCGAAGATGAGATCCGGCGCAGAAGAGATGGGGATGGATTGGGCACACCCTGAGGAAGCCAGCCAGTAACATCACCAGACAGGCGTTATCATGGAACCCCCGGGGAAAACGGAAAAGAGGACGGCCAAGAAACACCTGGCGACGGGACCTTGAGGCAGACAGCAAGAAGATGGGACACACCTGGAAACAACTAGAGAGGGCAGCCCAGGATCGAGGGCTTTGGCGGACTGTTGTCGGCGGCCTATGCTTCAGGAGGAGCGACAGGCACAACTGACTGACTGACACTAAAGGCCTTGCAGACCTCAACAGAAACAGAATTATTCGAGTGTTGACACTAGAAGATGACGGCCTGATCTACAAAGCATCAAAGAATGCTCAAGAAAGAAGGAAAGCAGTTCAGCAACAGTTAAACAACATTGCGCAGTGGTGACAAGAAACTGGATCGTCCATCAACCCTACAGTTTCAGTTTCAGTTTCATCAAGGAGGGGTTACTGCATGCGGACTAGTCCATATACGCTACACCACATCCGCTAAGTTTTGAGACTACACTGAACATGATTTTAAACTGATGAATAAATGAATTAATAACAAAGATGAGAAAATTTAAGAATAGAGTCTCGTGGTTACGACTTAACAGATGTCTGATCTACGCATTAGTCCAATGCGCTGGTAAGACGTTGAGTGCCTAGTTAACATTGGTTGTGCCTTTTTTCATCATCGTATGTGTGTGTAGTGAATGAACACATGTATGTGTATGGATGTGTAGGCATGGGCCCATGTGTGTGCGCGACCGTATGTGTGTGTGCCTGATCTGCATGTATGCGTATGCATGAGCGTGTGTGGGAGTGTATGCGCATTAGCCCAACGTGCTGGTCAGATCTTGAGTGCCTATCTAACGTTGGTTGTGCCTTTTTTATCATTGTATGTGTGTATAGTGAATGTACACGTGTATGCATATGAATGTGTGGGCATGGGCCCTTGTGTGTGCGCGAGCGCATGTGTGTGTGTGCCTGATGTGCGTGTAAGCGTATACATAAGTGTAGGTGTGGGTGTGTGCGCATGCATGTGCAGAAGAAGTATATGCGTATGTATCTGTGGGTTGTGTGAGCATACACACGTATCTGCATATGTATGTGTACACATATATGTGCGTATGTCTTTGTATGTAGGCGTGTACGCATGTGCGTATGTGTATGCACGTGCGCGTTCATGTGTATGCGTGTATGTGCGCACACGTGTGGGCGTAGATGTGCACATGCACACGTGTGCTTATGTGTGTGCGTAGGAGCGAGCGCATATATGTGCGCGCGTGTGTGTGTGTGTGTGTGTGTGTGTGTGTGTGTGTGTGTGTGTGTGTGTGTGTGTGTGTGTGTGTGTGGAGTGACTGCGTGCACCTTTTATTGTTTGTGGGAAATGAATGCTCAGAAGATGACTTAGGATCAAGTACAAGAACACGAACATCAAAGACAACATGCACGTGCACGTACGCACACATAACAATAAGAACAACAACTCCCTCCCCTCATACACACAGACCCACGCACGCACACACCAAGGCTTGCACATTCACGTCCGTGGACTTTCTAATTAACACGCCTGCATCATCCCACACCAGCGCACACATGTCTACAGTATACGCTGGGGGCCCTGAGAGATTCAAAGTCCTATCTCAGTTGACCTGCATTTGATCACTTGTGTCTGTTACAAAAATCCCAGACATTAGTCTGCACTCTCAATAACAAGACATCAGGACAAGTACCCTCGCCACTTTCCGTCAATGGAATACCAATTGAATCAACTGACAACCTAGTCTATTTGGGTGTAGGCTTTGATAGAATGCTAACCTTTAGAAAGCATGTTGAGAATATTGTTCTTAACAGCAAAAAAGTCTATCTGCCATGAAAGCAATAGCATTGAACAGCGCTATCTCTACCGACTGTCCCATGCACTTGTACTCAGTGTGACTGATTATGGAGTAGGGCTTACAACACTGTCCAACAAAAATCTTCTTAAATTAGAAGGAATTCAAAATGAAGCAATGAGATTGATCCTGGGAACCACGAAGGATACACCAGTTGAAACTATGCGATACCTGCTTGACCTTCCTTCAATGCAGAAAAGACGCAAACTAGAACAGGTGAAGAAATATTTCAGAGCACTTGAAAATCTCCCAAAACCGCTTCATGCGGCGGTAAAGAAAAACAAAGGCCACTCGGCTAGGACGTGGAAAATCATGGATGGGACAGGCAGAAGACAATATAAAGCTTGTGTTCCAGTTAGCAGAACTCAAAGAAACGAAGGAATGAAAAAAGTATCCAGGGCACTTCAAACACCTCTACCAAACTTGGAAGACACTGTCGAGAATAGCCAGAGGGCAAAACCAACGCAGAAATTTAGATGCAGGTAGAAGACTTGGCGCAACAAATTATATTTTATATATACGCTGACTGTTCTGTCAACAAACGTAAGTCAGGCTGGGGATACACAGTGAAGCAAAATGGCCGAACAACCCTGGAAGACAACGGCGCGCAGGGTTTAACACCTTCAAGTCTAACACTGGAGGTGGAAGCAGTGACACAAACACTTCACTGGCTTTCATCCACAGCCCAATTTAAAACTCAACAAGCCATGATATTGACCGAGTCCATGAGCTTACTTCAAAAAGAGAAGAGTGGAATGGGAAGCTCTGCTTGGCATGAACTAATGCGCAACCTTCCGTTGGAGAGACTGAGGTGAATGTACTACCATGGATATGCAGGAGTTCAAGGTAACGAGAGAACAGACACACTGGTTGGCAAGGCAACGATAAGTACTGGGTTACAGATACTTTTACATGTTAATGCACACACCCACACCCACTTTCTGGCATCATCACAAACACCACCACCACCACCACCCCACATCCACACAAGCACACTTCTGATCAAGTCAGTTTTTAATGAAGTTTATAAATATCATTTATTTCAGAAACTTCTTGGGCTTGTTGATAAAACTGTTTCTTGTTCTATGTGTTCTGGATTTGGAAAACCGAAATGTAGCAATTCGTAATATTTGTAAAGAGATGACTATGATAATTCACAATCATTCTTGACTTCACTTTCACACAACGTTCAGTTATATTTAACTGTATCACACTTATCATTCCACTGCACATATTTACCAAACTGTTTAAAACATTCTTATTTCTAAAAAGTAAAAGAAAACGTCTGAATGGATTGAATGCCTTGGTGATCAAAAACTGCCATTGACAGGACTTTGGGCTTGCAATCCTCGTTGCTTCTGATAGATTCATGTAAGAGAACTCTTCGATAATTCATCTCTCTTCTGACCGCGGACTTTTATATTGATATGAAAAGGGTGCTGTGGCTGGCCATTACTTTGTCTGTGTTACACTCTGAAGGAGGGTGGTGGTGGTGGTTGAGGTGTGATACATGTGTTGGTGTGCTCCCACAGGGGTGGTATGCATGAAGGCGCTTATTCGGGGTTAGCGGGAAATACCCCCCATTCGAAAAGAATGGGGGCAGAAATCGGTATGCATGAAGCCGAATAGGCTGTTTCTAAAACGTCATCCCGGGAGTAACTTTATTTGGTCTTGTCGGCCCAAATAAGGATCGAAAACGCGGAGCAAAAATGGCAGCCATCATCTTGTATCTATGGCGAAACAGAAGAAATCTGCGCAGAAACAGAGAATTTTAGAGACAGGACGCACCCATTTGAAAAATTTGATGACATAGATCTCTACCGAAAGTTTAGATTTAGAAGGAATGACATCATCGAAATCACAGATGAAATTACAGCCGACGTTGAAGTTGCGAATCGACTTGGATCTCTTCCACCGCTGTTGCAAGTGATGACAACGCTGAGGGTTTTATGCGAGTGGCACGTTTCAAGACCTCTGTGGTGAGCTGATCGGTGTGCATCAGTCAACTGCGTGCCGGGATATAAAACGGGTGACTGATGCGCTGTATCGGCGAGTGCCGGACTGGGTTGTTCAGCCAAGGCAGCAAGAAGCTGAACGCACGAAACGAATCTTTTTTGAAAGGAATGGATTCCCCAATGCCATCGGTGCCATTGATGGCACGCAGATTAGGATCCAGGCACCCCGTGGAGACGACTACCCCGAGCATGAATATGTGAATAGGAAGAATTTCCATTCCATCAATGTGCAGGTAAATGAAAAGAAGACACAGATAGAGGGAGGTGTGTGTGTGTGTGTGTGTGTGTGTGTGTGTGTGTGTGTGTGCTTGCTTGCTTTTGTCGCTGAAGTTGTAAATGGAGGAGGTATGGGGAGTGGTAAGAAATGATTGCAGCGTGACATTTGGTATTTGTGGATGAGTGCTTTTTAGTTTGATAGAGTGAAAATCATATTAGGTGAAAAGAAAATTAAAGATGTTACCGACTTACAGTATACATGCAGGTTGGTAGTTTAGATAATACGCAAATAGAATGTGTAAGGTTTTCAGTGTGTCCATGTTGCAGGCTGTTGAATGTGTGCATTTGTGTATAGTTTGAAGAAAGCATAAAATATGTTTGCACAAAACCGTATGCCTGTAGCGTAACTGTCGTTTGTAATGCGCTATGATTGAATGAGTGCAAACATACATGCAGACTGACCTCTATATCACTGGGTTTTTTTTTTTCAGTACAGTGAAGAGGACATGTTCAGTTACACTTGAAGTCCGTGGGCTTTAAACAAAAACTTTCTCTCTCTATATATCTGTGTATGTGTGTGTGTGTGTGTGTGTGTGTGTGTGTGTGTGTGTGTGTGTGTTCTTAGGAATATATTCCCAAGAATGAAATTGTCATAATTGTGAGAATTTATTATTGATATTGCCCCCTTCCCTTGTTTTACTTCCCCTCTTCCTCTGCCTCACCCTATCCCTACCCTTTTTTCTCCTTCTCCTTAGCCCCCCTACTCCCTTATTTTTGTTCGACAATTAACATGCATGCATAAACACCCCGCCCCTACCCCCCACCCCACACAAAACCCCTCCCCCCCAACCCCCATCGCCACTTGCACATGCTCCTCTCGTACTCTCCAACACCCTTACCCCCTCCCGCTTCTTTTTTTTTTTTTTATTATGTATAACCATACCTTTATAAACTGAAGGAGGTGTACACCTTTGTTTCAATCATGCTACTTGGATGCAGTTGTGGATGTACATATGTATTCACATACATACATACATATGTGAAATGTTTCTTCTTCATGGTCTCTCATCTTGTACTTCTTTTTCCTCACACCCAACTATCTTCATCCCCCCTCTAATCGCCCCCCCCCCCCCCCCATGCCTTTCATTTCTCTCCCCCAACACTTGCCCCCCTCTTCTTCTTCCCCCCCCCCCCCCCCCCTTCCCTTTTCTCTGCCGCTTTCTCCCCCCCCCCCCCCCCCCCCCCCCCCTTACTCCCTCTGTGATATATTATATATATATATATATAATATATTGGAGACTATATATATATATATATATATATTTATGTTTCTTATTGATGAAATGTTTTATACTCAATGTTTTATTTTAAAGTTAAACATTTTTATTAAGGTGCCTGCTGCGTACGTTCGTGATTCATGTTCAGGATCTTAGGGTGGACAATGCGAGCGTTTTACTGCCACAGTCTGTTACCCCTGACGAAGGCGATTAAAGCCGAAAATTTGGGATATTTTAATCTTGTTTGTTTGGATTTTTATCTACTTTGACTGACTTTTTTATATATATATATATATAGTCTCCCCCTTGGAGACTATAAGTTTGCTGAAGGATCATTTTGAGAATCATTTATTAGTCCCCATTCACCCACTCAAGCACATACTGTTAGGCAGAATTAGCAAGCTTTGTTTACAATTGATATTAAAAAAAATATATATATATATATATATATGTGTGTGTGTGTGTGTGTGTGTGTGTGTGTTGATGCATAACTATTTAAATGGAAAGTTTTATGAAAGGCTTGTGAATTTCTCAGCATACACACACCCCACCTCACTCCCTTTTTTCTCCTTAGTTACATGCAGTTCTAGGTGGCATGTGTGTGTATATTGTGTCTAACTACATATTTTAGCTTAGCATGTTGTGAGGCTGTCATGTAATTAACAGATGTATTTCGAACTACTGTCTTCATTTTTCTTCTTTGGTACTGGGAAGAAGAATAGCAAATATGACCAAAGAAATGAATAAATCCATAGTTTAGTAAATTGTGAACTGAGAATTCTTTTCCAACCGAGTAAGGAGGTAGGTTAAACAGGGTCAGATGATCCTAACTATTGTATTGTGTGCCTTCTTAAAGCACCATGTTATATCAGTATCAGCTTATGATGACTGTAAAGGCATTTTTTGGATTCTGTGAAATGTGCTCGGAACAGATGTGCACTTTCAAGTTGCACAAGTTGGCATCAGCTGATCAGGAAAACAGTGGATGTGCACTCTCTTCAAATTCTCTCTCCTAATGCAGTAGCCTTATCACCTCCATCCTCTTCAAATAAACACACTAGGTTGACAGAATCAGATACAAAGGTAGGAAAATATGGATAGATATATAATGAAAGGCATGTTCTTGATATGGAGTTGATGAACATTTACTCTTTAGTATTGTGACAAAATGGTAATGGAATGCATGGTGTGTGGCATGTGAAACACTGAGAACAGAGAAATGAAAAGTACCATCATACAAAGGGAAAGTCTCTGAATCATTAACATTGATACAAATCCTTTAATGCATGAATGTATACATTATTGGAGGAAACAGAATGAAAAGAATGAATTCATTAGCATGACCACACAAAAAGGATCATCATAATTTGACCCAAAAAAAGGGATCATCATGAATTCAACAAAAGAAAACATACAAACTAGTTTGAGGAAACAGAATGCAACAAGTCATAAACATGAAAAAGGGGACCATAATTAAGTAAACAACACAACTTTACATGCAAATTCAGCCATGCAACAGTGCAAATTTTCATTACCAAAACAAAAGCATAGTGATTCAACAAAAGAGAAATGTTAAAAAGAAAGAAGATGAGATTAAAAACAACCAATCCTTCAAAAGTTCTTTTTTTAATGTTCCTGGTGGGACATGTGTGCAACTCTGAATGAACGGTTATGTAGTATTTCTAATGTATTGTTTAAGGTGCAAAAATGTGCCCCTACACAGAAAACAAAATTAAGTTTAAGCTGTGTAGCTTGCTTGTTGTTTGAAATGTTTTCACTTATCAGCTGTGCTGTTTTCTTTTCTGTTGTTTGGTCTTGTTTGTACTGTACATTTACTTATTATCCCCACCCTCAGCACAACACAATCACCTACCCCCGCTTTAAATACACGTGCAATCAAAGTTTTTAAAAATCACTAACATAAATGTTCAAAGTTCTCACATGTTTTTGACATAGCATAAAACTTGTGACATTTTAATACTAACATGGGGAATTTTCTGTGCTATCCCTCTGTCTACAGATACATATCAACTTAGTACATACATAACCCCCTTTTCAGCAGAAAGAAAAATTTCACTCTTTCCCGCAGGTGAAAATGTGCTCTATGAATCAACTGTAAACATTGCCAAATTAACAGTTCAACTACATGGCAATTAAAATGAAATGAAAATGTGGCTGATGAACATTTTCATTTCCATAGTCCTTTTCATAATGAGCTGATGTAACATTCAGTTCCTTTCACATGTGGATGTATGTTTTACAGGTGATCTGTGATGCTGAGCTCATGTTCTGGAACTGCGTTGCACGATGGCCAGGCAGTGTGCATGATGCCAGAATATTGAGAGAGAGTGAGGTGTTTGAGCAGTTCGAAGGCAACAACAGACCACTGACAGGCTTCCTTCTGGGAGACAGTGGCTACATGCAAAGAGAATGGCTCATGACACCATCCCCAACCCCATCTCACAAGGAGAAATGCGCTACAAATTCTGCCACAGCTCAGCCAGAACAGCTGTAGAAAGGGCCATTGGGGTTTTAAAGAAACGATGGAACTGCTTGAGACAACTTCGTGTTGATCCACCCAAAGCCTGCAAAATCATCAGAGTCTGCGTGATGTTGCACAATCGGGCCACATCACTGAACTTAGAACCACCTGATGACCAAGAGGAGGAAGCAGAGGAGGAGGAGGAGGAGGAGGAGGAAGATGAAGACGATGACAATGAAACCCTGCACTGACTGAAAGAGCACGGAGGGCTGCTGGTGCTGCAGTGCGAACACAGGTCATTCACAACTACTTCACCTGAAAGTGAGTACTACATTGAAACAAACAAACCACTTGCATGTCTGTTTTGCAGATTTACCTATCGACAAATACCATACAGACGGATGCAGGCATTATTTAAAGAGATGCTTACAAACATTGCAGAGCATCAAAAATGTTCTACTGTTTAAATTGGTGAAAAGGTGCATACATTATGTTAAATTTGTCTGAACACTACATCTTCAACATTGTGTTTCACACAGACATACATAATAGCCTTTCAATAGTTTCATGTTTACATTTTCTTTCCTTTTTCTGTCTGGTCTCCAGTATCCAAATGCAAGGATGAAATGCACAGCACCAACATTAGATTCATATTGCAAACACTATGACACTCCATACCCTCTGCCACAACTAACATTATGGAAACTGTGCTGTCAACATTGTAATATGATCCATCTCAACACTAACACTTTCACATTGTAATATGATCCATCTCAACACTAAACTTTCACACAAAGGTTTCTTCAAATGTGAACCATGAGTTCACATGTTCCATTTTACCTTCTGCATTTTGTTTGTCTCCATTTTTCTCTAACAATTTTTGACACATAATTTCATATAATTTATACCGTGCCTTGCTCTCCTCTGCTTCTCTAATATACTTCTGTTTTTCATTTCATGTTTCTCTTTCTCTCATCTCTCTCTCTCTTTGTCCATTTCATGTTTTTTTCTTTTTCTCTTAATCTCTCTCTCTCTATCTATATGTTGTTCTCCTTTTCTCTCATCTCTCTCTCTCTCTCTCTCATCATATCTAACATGGTGTTGCTCTTTTTAATTTCAGCAATCAGATACTGCTTGAAAAGGTCCTCTTGCGACTCCTCTTCAATCACTCGGCTGCCTGTCTGTCTGCTGCCGGTGCGTTTCCCCTTCGCCAGGAGACGAGCCTTTGGCCCTATGGCCCTTGTTGATGTCACACCTAGAAAAAAGACAAGAAATATTCTTGACGATTGCAGTGTAAAATTTTGATTAGCAACTCATCTATACCAACATGCATACAAAATCTGAATCATATTGGGCCCAGATAAGAAGACGCATTTATGGTAACATGGTCTCTCACAAAAGGGCGGCTCAAATACCGTTTGGTTGCCTATCTTTTGTGAAGGCAGACATACATGGTAGCTAGCACTGGCATGATGCATATGTTAACTGTTTTTCCCTAGATCAGGGGAGGGAGGAAGAAGGTGAGGGGAGGCCTAATACACTTAAAGATACACAGTACATTTAGTGAGGAATTGGGTGGATGGTACAGAGGTGAAGAGTGACTTAATCTGTACATGGGTTTTGCTGATTTGTTTGCAGATAGCAATGCATTTGTTGGAATAGACTCAATCTGTCTTTTTCTTTTTTTTTTTTTTTTTTTCCATTCTCACTCTCTTCTAAGCAATCACATTCGCCATCATGACAAAAAAAGGACTCGCTGCTTGACTTCACACTGCAGTTTTGTGTAACTGCAACAGAGATTTAAAGCTTTAGCAAATTACATAATTATCTAACGTGATGAAATAGAATGTGATGCTTGACTTGAACAATGTCAGGTTGAGATCTTAAATTTTGAAAACATTTGCTTGAACATTTCTACATAGAGATGTGCCAATCACAAGAGGGTGATGTAAAACACACAAGGAAGAAGTTTAACTGGAGTGAGATGACCTTGCTGTTCTTTTCTTGCTGCTGGACTATGACTGAAACCCTGCCCATTTGGATCAGCTGGTCTCTCTGTAAATAGTGCAAATTTAAGCATTTTCAATTTCTGTTTTCTTGTTTGCAAGTTGGAAATCTTTAGAGCGTTGTAAGAATACATCCGCTCCCTTTCCCCACCGAAATTACATTGAATAATGGAACTGTTAAATCATGTCCTTCTGCACAAACACCTACTGATGGTAATTATACACTCTCTCATTCAATCATCTCCTCCCCACTATCCCTTGCACCCACAACCAAGTTGCATGTCCAAATTGTATTCCTTGTTTTTTATTTTGTTGCTGTACTTTGAACTTTTCTGTTGCCCTGTTGATCAATCTTTGTAATTGTTTAAAATGAAACAGACTTGTATGCATGTAACAAATTGTTCATCACCCAGTTTGCTAGAGTATAGTGTGTGAGTGTGTGTGTGTGTGTGTGTGTGTGTGTGTGTGTAAGTGTGCCAAATTTAGGGAGAAAAATACATTTACCCAATGGCTGATGCACTTCTTCCATTTGGGAGGATGTACCGACTCCAGACGTGGAAGGCGCATCTGAAACAACACAATTCATATCAGCAGTAAGAAACAAGAAGCTCTGTAACAGTCAAAATACTTGAATGTGCATATGTCTACATGTACAAGCATATAAGTACATGAATATAATCATACATGCAAGTATGAAATCTATTTTGAATGTAATCAGTTATGTAACAAAGTCAAAATGTACATGTACTGTAATCCAAGTCTAATGTGTATGATGAAATGAATACTTGCGGTTACGAAGGTAATATTATTCACTGGATGCTGCCGTTTTAAATGTTCTTCATATATTTCAAAGCATTTGCTGCCACCATTTCCCAGTGATGTAAGCAACACACAGTATACATACTTCCTTGGGTAGTAGTAAGCGACTGCTTAAGCTGTTATCTATGTGTCAGATTTTGTGTAATTTTCCTTCATAAATATGATTATTCATGTACACATAATTATAATCTGTTTGATTCATAATTGTGAACCTGAACCATTTATTTGTGGGATTTTTATTTCTGCCCCAGCAGACCTAGTCAGAGTCGAGTTTGCTGTGTTTTTTCAATTGGGAAGATGCATGAAAAGTATTTCATAAATTTTCTGACAAACACTGCTGCAGCTGTGTCTAGATCTCTCAGGCCTGGTTGATGGCGGACATAACATGAAAGTTAAAGCAAATAGTGCAGCCCTTTCATGTAGTCCCTACCCAGAATGGATCTTCTCAGCATCATCATAAGTCTCATGGATCAGCATTTATCTATAACACGCTTCATGTTGATGCCCTGCTCTCATGATGAAAAGGTTTGGTCGATAGGGTCTGATGTCTGACCAGAACATGCACTACAGCAAACTGATCCTCAGCCAATCACTGAATTAGTGTGTGTATGTGTGTGTTTGCCAAATTCAGAGACAAAAAACTTACCTGATATGAAATGCACTGCTTCAATGACTCCAGTGGAAGGTGCATCTGAAACACACAATATTAACAGTAAGAAAAAGGAAGCTCTTAAACAGTCAAAATATGTTGATATGCACAGGCCTACATGTACAAGCATATATAAGTAATTGAACGCAATCATACACACAAACATAATTTCTATTTTGAATGCAATCAATAATGCAAGTCGTAACATAAGTGCATGTACTCCAATGTGTAATGTGTGTGAATACTTGTATGTCTTAATTCTCTAAGTCTTGGTAAGTGGCTGATTAAACTTCATCTCTGTGTCAGAATGTGTCTAATCTTCCTTCATAAATAAAGTTATTCACCTGAACATAATTGGAATCTGTTCGATCCAAAACTTGATGTAAATTGCAGGCTGGGAGGTTGTGATTTCTTCTCAACACCTGTGCCATCTGGCAAGTTCAAATAGAAAGTGTTGCTTGACAGACATGTTAAAGCTTTCAGGGAATGGGGGAGAGGGGAGGTACACATCACTTAGGCTGGGTCCGCAACAAAGCAGTTGTTGTCTTGGAGTAAAGGCGTATAAAGTAACATCAGTGTCATGACTCGGCAGTAGTGCAGGGTCCTTGTAGTTTGCCTCATGATGACTTGACACCCAGTGGTGCCTGTAGATCACTCATTTACTGGCACTTGAACTGGGGCAGCAGTGGGACAAATCAGGATGTGGTTGTAATGAAGCAGTCTCACTGAGCAACCTCAGCATAATGCCATAAAAGGATGCCACACACACACACACACACACACACACACACACACACACACACAAACTATTCAATAGTGAGAAGTCAGAATAGGTGTTGAGGAGAGTGGACTGTTTAGACTCACTGGTGTCAGCAGTCAATGGCAGGTCAGTCAATCCTGGACTTTCTTGCCAAGGGACGGTAACGTTCATCACTGTATGACATACATGCATAGGATGCAGTGTTATTTATCACCCTGCATTGTACTGTATTATAGAGTAGAGACTTTTAAATTATAAGTAGCCATATTACAACTTATAGTAAAATACATTTTATCACAGACCATAATAAGGTAACATGTAACATGCTATTTTTAACACTGAAAAGATCTCACCTTTTCAGCCATAAAAAAGTAATTCCAAACATCATACTACGAAACACTGGTTTGAATGGTCAAGGAGGAAGGAAATGAATAACTCTTTCAATGAACCCAAACAACTGTGTTATGGCTGATATTCCTAAAACAACTGTTTTGGAGGTGATTTTTCAATTGTGGCAAGATGTATTTTCAAATGTCTCTAAACACATACCCCCCCCCCCCCCCCCCCCCCCCCCCCCCCCTCTTAATATACGTACAATGTAGCAACATTACAGCCGGATTATTCTCATGAAATTGAAATGTTTATAATTACTGACAAAGTTCAACATATTTCATTGTCTGTTGTGCAGTTTCATTTATAATTCATTCTTGTCTATAAAACAACTGCCATGAAGTAAATATTGCCTTGCAGCACCTGTCATGTTGGGGTTTCTGTTCTTCAACTTCTTGTGCACTGTGTCAAAACCTATGTTATGGTATTTTGGTCATTTATATCCATGATAAAAAAATGTGTGTGTGTGGGGGGGGGGCGGCTTGCACACATGCCAGAGAGAAAAAGTACTGTGGTGGAATGTGTCTTAGAGGAAAGTGTCTTGACTATAATTCATTGCTACATATGCATGCCAATAGATCAAAATTAAAGAAGATTATGTTTGAAATTGTAATAAAGAGTAGCAAATTTATATCAAGTCATTTTTTTTTTTTTTATATATATGGAAAATACACTTTTTTTTACATGACCAGTACTTATGTTAATTAATGATTACCATTTGAGATTTAAGAAATTATTTAATAGGTCCTTGTATAATGAATAGTACTTTTCATCAGAATGCACATGTTCTTGTATCATAATAAAAGCAAGAATGGAATATACTGCAAAATATTATACTGCCATATACCTTTGGTAACTAAATAGTCACAGTAAAAGAAAATTTTGACTTTGTGACTTGAGTGTTTGTCACACAGTTCCTTTTCCCAATAAACAAATTTATAATTTTGAGCTATCAGAGAGTAAAAAGATCAGAAAAAGTTCCAACATAATATGTACAGTGATAAACACACACACACACACACACACACACACACACACTGCAAAGTTAAAAAGCAATGGTACCTGAATATCCTTGACAAGGAATCTCTGTCAGTCTCTGTTGCTGGTCATTCCCAACATCATGCACAGTTCTGCTTTCATGACCATCAACTGTTGACAACATGAACAGATTTTTTGGTTGATCATTTCATATTTTGCCCATATTCTTAGTCAGTGTTAAATTTCAAGAGAAAAGTGCTAATTCATACTACTCAAAGACAATCTAGCTGCGAATACTCAAGTCTCATTGCTACTATAAGTCTCATTGCTACTATCTGGTATACTACACAGTCACTGCACACACACACACACACACACACACACACACACACACACACACACACACAGAGTCACCCACATCCACACAAGAGTCACACACACATACACTGATTTTTATTTTTAAGTTGCGGAAGATGCTGTAGTATATACACAAAATATTCACTCAGTCCAAGTGCCTCTTTAGTCTAATCAAAATGACATCACTTGGCACTGAAAAAAAAAATCTATATTTTTTTAATATATCACACATCTTTGTTAATTCAACTGCCTCTGAAAAAAAAAATCTATATTTCTTAAGATCACACACCTTTGTTAATTCAATTACCTCTGTCTCATCAAAATGACATGATTTGGCACCGAAAAAAAAAAAAATCTATTTCTTAATATCACACACCTTGTCAATGTTACATAGCTGGTGGTTTATTGAGAGTAGTTCGTATTCTATCTGTTATCATTTTTTTAAAATATTTACTGACATTACAAACGGTGAAACAATGAACATACATACCATCAATGCCATGGAAGAGGGCCGATTTCTCCCCAATGACGGCTCTCACCATTTCCTCGTAGGGAAGGTGCCTTTCCTGTGCTAGCCCACCACAGTTTTTCTCACTTCAAAATCTTTTTCGATGACTTCCTTTCTCAATGTTTTCCATTTTAATTTCGCCTCCTCAATCGTTCTTCTTGCCACTCCCAAAGCTGACACGGCGTCTGCTATTTTCGCCCATACTAGATTTTTGACCTTGGGTATTTGTGGCGGTGTTGGCACCAAACAAAGATTTACCTTCAATCTGTAATTCTTGTAGTAATGTGCGCACTTCTGCCGGTACCCAGTTAGGCTTCCTGATTCTTTTTGCCGCACTACATGAATCCATTCTTGAAAAAAACGCTTATCAACTTAGAATGTTTTGCCGATTGTTCTGGAACTGAAAAGACGCGCAAGGAAGGAAGTCGAAACAAGAAAGTTGACGCATGCGCACACGGCCGGGATTCCCAGATCTAAAAATAACGACATCGACTAGCTATCCTCTGCCGAAAATGCTATGTCTGTGTTACACTCTGAAGGAGGGTGGTGGTGGTGGTGGTTGAGGTGTGATACATGTGTTGGTGTGCTCCCACTCAGGTTCCGTTTCACACAAAAGGACAAGCGGAGTTAATGAGTAAATGTTAACAAAACTATGGTTTATTAACATTAAGAAAACAAAAATAAAATAACGTTCTGGAGTTATATGTGTGAATGAATTAAGTGAATTACATGAATGATGACGATGAAGACAATGTTTATTAACATTGAAAACTAAAAATGGAGTTATACAGTGAATTACAATATGACGATGAAGAATGAATACCATACAGAACAATATTAATGATCCATTCAATCACTGAATCGCTCACACATTCACAGACCATTTACAAGATTGCAAGACAAAACACTGATGCGTGTATGCATGCATGTATCTGCCTGTACTAACAACAAGAATCTTATCTTCAATCTGTAAGATCATAATGTCCTCTAGGTTACTTGGCCGTCTCCTGGTGAGCACTTATATCCTTACGCACGTAACAGTTCGTTGATGCTATCTTGCCGCACACACGGCGATAGGTCCACAGGATAGAATGTCCTTACATATGTAACAGTTCACAAATAATACTCTCTGCTACACACACGTCGGTGGAAACACAGGATAAAAATGTCTTTCGGCACCCGACGTGACCTCTTATGTCTTTGCGTATTGAACGTTTAACGACGTTTAACGTTCATCCTATACACATCACATAGACGTCCAGTATATCTTCGCGTCCACAAGTCCCTGACGTCGAATATAATGAATATAAATGATATAGTTCACCTTCACAGGTTGAAATGTTAATACGATTAGACTTGCTGTATTATTGATACGTTGACAGTAACGAACGATGACGGAAGAGTGAAGACGACGACTGATTAATGACTGTGGATGACAATGGTGGCGTGCCAAAGAGCAGACAGTGACGAACAGATGTAAAGACGAGTAAAGTAGTATAACGATACGATGATAGCGTCACAAGGAGCAGTGACGAACAGATGTAAAGACGGGTAAAGTAGTATAACTTCTAAGGAAAAGAAAGAAAAGAAAACAAAAAAACCTGCAACATAGAAAATAAGGACTCATAACTACCTGCTCGACACATTACAATTCAACCCGCCTTTCATTCACATACACGCATTTACAATGGCATTACATAACTAGTATGGTCGTCACGCACACACCATTCGCCTGCAACAAGAAATTTAGTTAAAAAGGGCAAACGGTCTAGATCGGTTCGGCTCCGGCATCGCCTACCACAATCCACGATCTATGCCGCACAAACAAATGAATACAACACATTGCGTTGACAACCGACTTCCAAACACCAGAGTTCCTGCCCACTAAAGCATCTATTACTGTATTAGTGTTTTAGAAGACTAATTCTAACCTCAAGAGGTTAGTATCAAGAGCGACTCCTTGCTCCTCGATCAGCTCTAGCCCAAAGACGGTTATTCTCAAGGAGATTCTCAAGGAGATTTGATCTAACCTTCTTGGTTATTCTCTATAATAGAGCTAGGCTACAACTGGACACAACCCAAGTTTTATACTGAACTCGGCTATTGGTTGGTCAACAACAGATCTACGGGACGTAGAAACTTGCTGATAGTGACGACATTCAAATGTTCTACGTCATAATGCGGCGAAGATAAAATTGTGATATTTTTACACACACACACACACACACACACACACACACTCATTCTAAATAAAACGCGGCTCGCATTGTTTTACAAAAAAAAACACACAAAACTTTACTACATAGCCACGATCACTTAAAAAAATATGATCGCCTTCAAAATAAAAAACACATGCACGATTTCCCTGGTCAAATAAAGCGTTACAGTCTTGTTAGCGTTGATTTCCATACCATAATCAATAGGTGTTGTTTTGTTTTTTTTTTTCCATTTTCCAAACAAACTTTGGCGAATTCTCTTGTTTATGTCTGCTAAGCCATTTACGTCATCAGCAGTGGGTTCGTGAAGTTTTTTTTTTTTTTTTTTTTCCTTTAGTGCTGACTGTGCTGTCACGATTTTCAAGCCTGTTAGCCATGATGCACTGTTGGAATATAAAAAAAAGAAAAAGATACGCCCAAAGGTGCGGATAGGACCCAGAGAAGTACTGTCCTCAACTGCCGAACAAACCACCAGCTGGGAGCAATCCAGCACCACCATCGGGAGCCTGCGCTGTGTTCACATAGGTGCAATCACGCACGTGGCACTCCATTAAGACGTCAAGGGACATTATTGCACCCTAGCAGATGCCATTGCGTAATGGCTACTGGATATGACACAATAGAACTTCAACAGGGGCATTCCCCGTGGGTGTACTAGCCCATATCTCATGACTGCAGAGCCCACTGGCGAAAAATGCCACCGTCAAGCAACTTTCGTGTGTATCCCGCAGCCTCACTCGTTGCTGGAATTTTGGACACAGAAAGTAGCCACTATGAACTCCAAGTGAAATATAGAACAACTATCCAATAGCACCTGGAGAAGCACTGCACAGGACGCTTTGTAGTTAAGCTGCTGAATGGCGTGTTAAAACTTTTGCCCAGAGTACAAATTGTTGACTGCATTGAATGGTGTTGTAAAGCTTTTGCCCAGCGTACAAATTGTTGATTGTTATCCCTAGCACTTCCTACAAATCCAAGCCGAATGCCTTCTTGAAATCTATGAAGATAGATAGAAATGCCTATGTTGCTGAGGTACATTTTGCCAGGAAAACGTAATCAATATATGTTTAATGGTGCTATTACCTTCGTGGAATCCAGCTTATTCTTCAGAAGTAGTGGTGTCTGCAATCTGTTCAGAATGATGTTAAATATAATTTCGCTGGCATTGCTGATCGAAATGATATGCAGAAGTTCTGGTCGTGTTTGGAAAGTTATTTCATTGAAAAGGTAAAAGTAGGTTATTGAATCCATAATATGAGGCATTCACCAGTGAGCCAGATTTTGTTACAGATGGCAGTTACAGTATTGATGACTGCCATCTCACTTTTGCCGTTTGATCTGGTTTTTTCTTTGGCATTCTCCATTTCTTGAATAATTCTTAAATTCAAAGTGCTGCATTTCCACCCCTCAGTCTCTTTTTTTTTTTGGGGGGGGGGGGGGGGGGGGGGGATTACACTCCTGGTGTCGCCCATCTGCAGGATTTTGCTTGGGTGCGTGGCTTCGATGTCCGTCGGGTAATTCAGAGACCCGTTTTTTTTTGCTGTTTCAGTCATCGTATGGTTACAATTGTTGGCAGGAGTTTCAAGTTGCAAACTGTCCTTCTACGGCCACTTGAACTTTGTTCAAAGTAATGTTTGTTGTTTTTTCAGTATGTCGCGATTGAATTTGAAACTCCTCGTTTTTTTTTTTCCCTTCTTCTGAAGACAGACAAAACTAATCCCCAACTTAGAGAACAGAAGCAAGAGAGAGAGAGAGAGAGAGAGAGAGAGAGAGAGAGAGAGAGAGAGAGAGAGAGAGAGAAGAGAGAGAGAGAGAGAGAGAGAGAACAGTTCATCAATGTAGGTTCATGGTCAATACCCAGGCCAGGTCAGGTAAATGAGTTCTTTTTTAACCTTGTTGATGCCATCAGAATCATAGTCTGTCTGGCTGTGACACTGGACGATTGTTGAGTGCAGGTTTACTGTCGGAATGCTTTATGCCCACCAAGGGTGTTAGCACGTCATTATCACTAGCTTATTCTAGCAGGCAAATTGTCATACACTGGCGAACTTATGAAACAAAGGGTCAATGAAATTCCATGGTGGAATGTAAAAACGACCTTGGCATTCACTCACCTTGAAAGATGAGTATGTCCTTCTTAGCAACCTGTGTTAGTAACCACTTGGAATCATCATTGTAGCATTCTTTAGTTTGGTCATTATCATAGTCTGATGTGAGAGCACCGATTTGCCATACCCCCCGGTGTTGAATGTTTTCATCCTCACACACAGACGGTCATGATTCTACTGGAAAGCAGGGATAGCATCCCAGTACAGCGTTAATGATGTTCTTTGTTTACTAAGAACCCCATTTCACGTACAATGCTTGTTGTCTTTTTTCGCTAAAGCACACTCGACATATCCTTCTGTTTGCACTTCTGCATCGTTCCGTGATCTAATTTTGCACTGGCTAAAGGTCAGGTTTTTTTTTTTGCTCTGCTCTGTTGGCTTTCCTCAGTTGCCATTTTTGCGTTCTCCCTGGTAGAGGATGACGGATGGCGTGATCATTTGTTTATCTGGGCTGGGACAATTCCGTATGGTCTGTGCGATTTCCTCTTACTGTGGCAAGTCTTGGGCACGTATAACTCGGCGGAGCCCATTCCTATAAAGATCGGATGTGCAGTAGGTAGTACTTGCTCACATGGCTACTCGTAGCAGAGACGAACTTCTTATCTGAGTATATATGATAATTACTGAAAAAGATGCACAAGATCTTCATATTTGGAAATGAATGATGGGCATCACCAAATATGAAAGCCTACAGCACCTTCTCGGTAAACGTCAAATGGAACTCCAAGAGATGAAAAAAAAAAAAAAAAAAAAAAAAAAAAACACTGATAAGAGTAAAACCGTAGTGAAGTGCCGATACACGTCAATGAACATATCCACAAAAAAGCGCGCCCCCCCCCCCGCCCCCCCCCCCCCCCCCCTGCTCCCCCCCCCCCCCCCCCCCCCCCCCCCCCCCCCCCCCCCCCACACACACACACACACACACACACCCCGCGAAAAAAAAAAAAAAAAGTTCTTCTTTTCTCCCTTCTTTCGTGGGGATTCACTAGACACAACACTGAGAATTGTTTACAGGATGCCTTCAGTTCTGTCGATCGTGTGCCAAGGCTCAGGTTTCTGCAAACGATTTTTCTGTTTAGTCTGGAATGTTTTCAGTCCAAGGTCTTGTTGCTGGGTTTGTTTGTTTCGTTTTGCTCTTCCCTGCCGTCTTTCCCCATCAACAGTTCTCCAGAGGGCTGTTTGAGTAAGGCCGTTGGATATTGTCACATGACCATACCAACTAGTTTTCCTCTCTTAACTGAGCAGATCTCATATGGTCTATTGTGCTGCTTGGTGGTTTGACGCATCTGTTTCTGAATGAGACGATGAGTAGAACTGACGTTTAGTATCTTGTGATAACACATGATTTCCATGGCTTATATTCCTTTTTTCAAGATCCGCTGTGAGAATCCCGGTGTGACGTGAATACAGGAAAAATGGAATGTGTATGCAGGAGGAGCCTCATTTTGTGTTTTAAAAGAGATGTGATTGTTTTTGTATACATGTTCCATAGGTGATGTTGTCTTCGCCGCCATTGCGAGGATTTCTGCTTGGATCCCTAATTGCTAATGATGGGTCCCAGGCAAGTGATGTTTAGTAGTACACAGCTTCTGTAATCATTAGATAGTTATATCAGTAGTGATGGTAGTGTCGTGGCTAGCTATCAAATTGAATTTCATGGTGTTGGTTTTCATTCTGCATCTAGATATTTTTACCCAAATTTTCAAAAGACTTGGCAATGTCATGTTGTTGCTCCCCCTCCCCCTTTCCCCCACTCCATCCCGTCTCCCCCTGGGCAGTTGACGTCATCTGCAATGCAAGATTCATGATGGTCCTTTTTCCAGTTCTGACGGTGTCGACATGACCTGAAATCCTATCAGTCATCTTACATCTCAGTACTATGATGAAAATTGTGGGAGATAGATGGCAGCCCAGAGAAACTCCAAGTGAGGTATGGGAAACTCTTCTACAGCATTCTGTATGAATTCAAGACTGGTTGCGCGGGAGGAGAGTACAGTTACTGGATGGGGTTGACTAGCTTTTGTCCAATAGTCGAACCCTTGAACACATTCCTGAAATCGATGACGACAAAGCAGGGCTACCTCTGGTGTTGTGGATGATTTTCAGAAAGGTTACACAGTTGAAGATCTATTGGAAGGTACTCCTACTTTTGCAAAATCAAACCTGTTCTTCAGTCGAAACTGAAACTCATTTAATTTAAAACCCACGTTTTAGATTTGGCCAATTCACATTTTTGTAAATGTACTCTCTCTGTCTCTCTCTCTCTCTCTCTCTCTCTGTGTCTGTGTGTGTGTGTGTGTGTGTGTGTGTGTGTGTGTGTGTGTGTGTGTGTGTGTGTGTGTTAGGCCTGTCATGATTTCAACTTCTTTTTACTTGTTTTTTTTTTTCCTCAAATATTTTCCCCTAAACACCATTTTTCAATCACTGCTTTTTCTTTAGGAAGATCAGGAAATTGACACCCTTCACGGGAGGCACTGGGGCATAATCAACCTTACACGCCTGCTGGCCTATCTGTGCCTCTTGTTGATGTACATGCTGACCACTTGTAAGTGCTCACCAGACGTGCATGACTGAAATGACCATTTTTTTTTAATCCAGATATTTCCAATCCCTCCCTGACACTTTGCACACCGGTACTTTCATTTTTCTTTGAAGGGAATGCTTCTGATTTAGATTGCTAGGTTTAAGAAGGAAGCTCAGTCGAATGCAATATGGGACTGATACGCTCATCACCATATTTTCAGCACTGCATAAACGTTTCGTTTATTTCACAAGGAACAGGAGTTGGAACGTTAGCATCATCCTTTCTGTTTTGAAATGATCTTGTGTAAAATCAGTGTCCAACTTTCTCCCAGTTGGTTTACCACAGTGTTGGAGATCCCATCCATACCAATAGACACATCTTGTCTCCTGACAATTGAATAGCATTCTTAACTTCCTGTAGAAGTGTCTTCAATTAAGTGTGTATTCATTTTTCATTTGAGATGTGATTACTTAATTTCCTAGAAATTTCTTCTTTCCATCCTAGTAACTGTTATTCATGTAACAATTTGTCAACACTGCGTGTTTTAAAATGTGTATAGAGAAATCTCATAGCCTTTTCATGGGAATAAAGGGATTTTAAATTCTTTGCTTTGACAGGAAAGTCTGGCATATTAACTACTATTTTTTCCTGTTCATTTTCATAGATCTTTTTGTTCAAATCCTTACGGTCTGGTACGCTCTTAAAACAGAACTGTGACCAGTAGTGCCTTTTACTTGTGTTATGGCGCTGTTTTCTTTGGTTGTAGTGACTTTTATCTCTATGTGAAATGCTTGTGTGTTTTTTTAATCACATACTTTTCTAAATATTAACCAGGTGAACTAGTTTATGTGCATTAACAGGCCCATCGTATGTGTGATTCAACTAGGCATTTTCAGCAGCAACAAGGTTCATTTTTAACCTATTTTTTCATAAATACCTAATTAAGTAACTTCAAAAGTGGTTTCTATAAGTTACTATAAAAGATATTTGTATAATTAGAAATAGCTTTACCTTGTAATTTAAAAAAAATTCCCAGTCATCTTGCTCATAGTTAAAACAAGGTATTTCATCTTAACCACTATTCTTTGTTTTAGATATGGAAGATTACTGCACAGAGAGAAGGACTGGTACATGGTTATTGTGTAGTAGGGGGTAGGGTATGGGGTATGTCCCAGTTTACCAGTAAAAACCAGACATGGTGACAGAAAGGCAAGGCCATTGCCAATGCTCCATGATGAGCCACATCTGTAATATGTGCAGTCCTCTATCATTCGCTAAGATCGATGATAAATCGACAACGTTTTTCGAGAAAACCATATTTTGGGGGTATCATTTCTATTCCTTGCTACTAAGCACTATTATCAATTTACTATAACCACTACCATCACAAATATATCATACCATAAAACAATAATTACAAAACAAACAAACCGTACCGTTCTACTACCATCCAAACCCCTTTTCTTTCTATCCTTCAGTGTTTAGCCACTATCAATACTACAATTATTATCGTCATAATGTCGCCAAAAAATTAACAGTATTCCTCTTCTTATTATTTACATTTTTTTTTTTATCATAGTCACTATTAGAGAACTAATATCATCATAGTCACTATTACCACTATTGTTGCTATCATTATCATTATGTCATCATTATTATTCAACTCCCGTGATGCCCCTTCTCAACGGCCTCGTTTTCATCCAACACCCATTTTGCGTGCGTCGAAAATGAGATCAGTGGTTGCTCGTTCTTCTTCGTTTTCATGTCCTAAATGTTTTCGATTTTTTGCCTTGTGTTTGTCCTGTAATCTGTTTATCTGTATCTTCTGGCGGAACCAATACCTTTTCTTTTTAAAAATTGCTTCATTTCCGCCCTCAGTCACCTCGTTTTGAAAATCTTTAGCCCCAGAAGTGCACACAGGAACTGAAATCCGCTCCGACGATCCACTGTTCTTGGAATAATTTCAAGAATGCAACCAGTGTGTGTTTTGTCCATGAGGGCCACTCGCGTAGTAAGACTTACGCAAAATGGGTGGTTTTATCATCGGAAACGTCTAATTTTATGAAAGTCGCTGACATATTCTCTGCATTGTTTGGAATATGATTTCGATGAAATTGTGTGTAATTCAGACCACTCTGGACATAAGTAGCTGCGAACCCTCGCATTTAAGGTAAAGTGAGGGTGTGGGGTGTGAGCGGAGAACAGACAATATGGAAGCCTCGCATTTTTGGTGATTTTTTTGTTTATTAACATTTGGAGACTGAATGAGAAGTAAGAACTGAATGTGCGACGACGATGGCAGATTGTCACAGTGTTGTTTAGATTAGACTGTCCATCAAAAGACAACAGATGGTTACCAGGCAGACAAACTGATAATCACTGAGGAAAATATTGCAGCTGACCATCATGTTGACCAGCTGTTGATGACAGGGAGGAAGATGACCGTCGGTTGTCACACTGACTGGACAAAGACTGACTCTGACTGAGTGGCAGCGGACCCAATGTTGACTAGATGACCACTGGTTGGTAGTCAACGCCAATAGCTCGCTGTATTCATCAGATTGAAGACTGATTGAAAGACAATGGCATTTGTCGTCATGTTGATCACATGAAGAGCGGAAGACAATGGCATTCGTCGCCATATTGATCACATGAAGACTGTCTCGAATTCAAAGGTATCTGGTCGTCCTGTTGACCAGATGATGACGGATTGGGAGTCGGCAGCTGGTTGTCATGTGGACCAGATGAAAACTGTTATGGAGTCAGTAGCACCAGGTTGCCATGCTGACCAGCCGATGATCGTTCATTGGTTGCTTGCATCTAATCGCCATGTTGATCAGTTTGAAGACCCTGTATCGGCCGGTCGCCATGTTGACAAGCTGTTGACTGCTCAGGGGACGAAGACAGCTTTTCTTCTTTTTAAGCAGCTGGTGAGCTGTTGAGTGATTCGTGGACGATGGCAGCTGGTCACCCTATTGCCCCAGTTTGACCTCTGTATTGACCACACTGGTAGCTGATCGTCTCGTGGACCAAAAGACTGTTCGGGAGACATGTCCTTAACACATCGTCTTTATGACTTAGCACTCTATTTTTTTTTTTTTTTACAGACGACTGCAGTTTGCGTTGAAACAAAAGACAATGTCATACCAATCTGTGAAGACGTGGAATCAGGACTTTTGAAAGCATTCAAAGCATCAACACATGATGTCAGACGTATTCTGATTTATTTTGTGCTTTGTCTGTCTAAGTGCTACTTGAAATAAAATGTAAGTTTTGGATCTGGATTTATTTGCTCGTAAGAGTTTCTGTTGGACATCATTTAAAAAAAAAAAAAAGACCTGAATACCCTTCTCTACAGTTCAAGGGGGAATAAACATTTCCTCGGTAAAATGTCTAGAGAATGAGCTAACTGGCCACATTTGCTACATCAAGTACTTTAATGAAGCATTTTTTGTACGATGTAGAAGTTGATAGAAAGTACATCTTCTGACAGAAGCATAGGGTGGACTTTTTTTTTTTTGTTGTTGTTGTTGTTTTTTCTGACATAGCCTAGGGTCTTTTTACTGCAAGAACTTGGAACTTGCTCACTGTCTCACTAATGTTTAGGGCTTATTTAATTCTCTTTTCAGTTGTAAGGGGTATTTTTAAACCGATTTGAAAAAAAATCAGAGTGAAAACTAAAATCCTTACGCATGCAGTAATATGTGTGTGCAAGTCAGAATTTCTTTCTCTTTTTTTTTGCATTTTCTTCAAATTGTCAATTCATACAGGTAGTCGTACAACTATGTATCTTTTTAATCGTGTATGACGATCAAACTCATCATGACTAACCGATTACACTAAAACAAACAAACAAATCACTCTCTCTCTCTCTCTCTCTCTCTCTCTCTCTCTCTCTCTCT
>JADBJO010000411.1:270000-282500 GCA_016801955.1 Conus betulinus
AGACAACCCACCATAGGAGACACTGCACTGCTGCCGAGCTACTTTTGTGTTTAAAGGTGCCTCTTTTGATCCAGCATACGTAGGACACCATATACGAGAGTAATTGCTTAGTTGCAGAGCCAGTGTGAGTGAGCTCACCATCCTGAGAGCACTAGGACGTCCGTTCAACGACAGTCCCCATGAACTTGCCGATACTGGTCACCCCAAAAGAATCTTACCAAGGGCATAGACGTGGAGGGGGAATTGAAACTGAAGTCACCATGAAACAGGACATGAAGAGTCACAGAACTTGGGACTTTGTTAAATGCTGATTGGTGAGGACGTGGAAAATAATGCTGATTTTCCAACTAATCTGAGAGTACATGACAGGGTTGTGGTCTGTGCATATTTCCATAGAAAATCCCGGCGTCAGCCAGGCCCTAGAAATACAGACACCTGCAGTGTTGGTCAGAAAACGTGCGCAACACTTTCAGAGAAGCATCCATAAAGTGGACGAACGTCCACTGTCTAGTCCTAGTCTTCCCAGATGAGCCCATAGTAAACTTATCTCTGACTAGAAGCCAGTCGGGCACAAACACACACACACACACACACACACACACACACACACACACACACACACACACACACACACACACACACAAAATGAATGGTTCTAACGGCAATCAAACCTACGACCTCCCATCCTGGAGTTCGCGGTCCTAACAATTTCGCTACGGCAGCTGGCATGTTGTTCGTCCGCCTAGTCCATGAGGACCACTTCAGTCGTCTTGGGGCTGAGGGAGGGGGGTGGGGTGGTGAGACGATTTGTGGGTATGTGTTGTGTTGTGTTTCCGTCGAGAAGACGAAGACCCTCTAGTCATCCTGGGATCGGGTGTGAGCGCGTAGATGGCTAGTCATCCTGCGCTGCTCAGCTGCAGCCATTCTGTTACTTTCACAGGTTCTCTGCACCTTTGCGGATAACTGATCGCCACCCGTCTCTGTCCTGGGCAGTCTGTTCCCAT
Source organism: Conus betulinus (assembly GCA_016801955.1). Classification (NCBI taxonomy): domain Eukaryota; kingdom Metazoa; phylum Mollusca; class Gastropoda; order Neogastropoda; family Conidae; genus Conus; species Conus betulinus. The sequence goes on from JADBJO010000411.1 coordinate 271,005, forward strand.
GTTGTGTGGCTGATGTTGAAGGCCTTCAGGGAAGATTTGAGGTTGTCTTTGAAACGTTTCTTCTGGCCTCCATGAGAGCGTTTTCCTTGCTGTAGTTCGCCAAACAATAGTTTCTTTGGCAGCCGATGGTCTGGCATGCGAACTACATGACCTGCCCAGCGAAGCTGTGACTGCATCAGGATGGTGAAGATGCTAGGCAGGCCAGCACAAGTGAGGACTTCAGTGTCCGAAATCTTGTCTTGCCACTTAATGCCCATGAGTCTTCTGAGGCAGGTGGTGTGGAAATGGTTCAGGTTCCTGGCGTGACGATGCTAAACCGTCCATGTTTCACAGCCATATAGCAGTGTGGTGAGAACTATGGCCCGATGCACCTTGATCTTGGTCTCTAGTGTGATGCCTCTTCTGTTCCATACGTTCTTGTGGAGTCTGCCAAAAAAGCGGCACTAGCTTTGGCGAGCCGGGCATTCACCTCATCGTCGATGACAACGTTTCTGGACAGAGTGCTGCCTAGGTAAGTGAACTTATCCACCGCGTTCAGTTGCTGTCCAGTGATGGTGATGAATGGCTCAACGTATGGCTTTCCCGGGGCTGGCTGGTGCATCACTTCAGTATTTCTTTTTTTCGTATTGATTGTCAAGCCGAAGTTGTTGCAAGCAGCAGAGAACTTGTCAACACTGTGTTGCATCGTGGCTTCTGAGACAGCGTTGAAGGCACAGTCGTCCGCGAAGAGGAAGTCATTGACAATGTCTCTGTCGAGACCTTGGTTTTCGCTTGAAGTCTCCTGAGATTGAAGACAGATCCATCTGTACGGTACTTGACGACGATGCCTATCTCCGCGTCACTGAATGCGTCAGTCAACATGGGCGAGAACATGAGGCTGAACAGAATGTGAGCAAGAACACAGCATTGCTTCACTCCGTTCGAGACTGGGAACGATTTAGATGTCACGCCGTTGTTTTGGACTCTGGCAAGCATGCCGTCGTGAAGTTGGCCTACGATGGCAATTAACTTTTTGGGGCATCCGTACGTCGCCATAATTCTCCAAAGCCCCTCCCTACTGACAGTGCCAAAGGCTTTGATCAGATCAACATAGGTGTAGTACAGGTCGACATTCTGTTCCTGACACTTTTCTTGAAGCTGTGGCAGCAAACACCATATCGATGGTCCCACGTTCTTTCCGGAAGCCACACTGACTCTCAGGTAGGAGACCTTGCTCAAGATGTGAGTTGAGCCGATTGAGTAGAACTCTAGCCAAGATCTTGTCTGAGAAGGGTAACAGGGAGATTCCACGATAGTTATCGCAGACCTGCGTGGGTACATAGGTGGCTGATCAAGCCGATGTGTCTATGGAATGTGTGATGATAGTTTGGACAGGGGGAATGTGAGAGACGTCCTCTTGATTGCTGGCGCGGGCTTCCTTGCCTGTCTCTTTAGTTGTGCTGCAGCTGTCCTTTCTTCACATGAATTGGTGCCTTTGTAGATAGAGTAACGCCATCTAGTTCGATCCATAGCAGTTTGTTTCCATGTGTCAGGTTAATGTTAACCTCTTTCATGGATATTTTGAGAATGTCTGAATCATTTCATTTCCATGGGAACGCACTCCTTGTTGCAGCTTACAGTAGAAGAGTCTCTTGGGCAGCCAGTGGTTTGGCATGCGAGCTACGTGACCTGTCCATCGAAACTGAGACAACATCAGGTTGGTGTGGATGCTAGGCAAACCTGCTTGGTCAAGAACCTCCGTGTCTGGAATTTTGTCCTGCCGTTATTATGTTTAGCAATGTTCTGAGGCAGGCTGTGTGGAAGTGATTTAGCTTCTTGGCACTGTATTCGTACACTGTCCACGTTTCACACGCTTAGAGGAAGGTGGGTAGGAAACTACTCTGTACACTTTCGGCGTGGTCTTTACGCTGATGCCTCTTCTATTCCAAACATTGGTGTGTATTCTGCGAAAGGTTGCGTTTGCTTTTGCAATTCTGACGCTCACTTCCTCATTGATGGTGACTTTCTGGGACAGTGTGCGGTAGGTGAATTCTCATACCACTAATGTGATGTTAGGCTCAGCATAAGCTCTGCATGGCGCGGGTTAATGCAGAACTTCTGTCTTCTTTTGCATTTATTGTGAGGCCAAAGTGGGCACGGAGTACGGAAAATTTGTCAATGCTGCATTGCATTTTAGCTTCTGTCAACAGCTTCTACAGGTACTCATAAAGCCTATCTGCAGTTAGAAATGCTGTCGTAAGGATTTCTTCCGAGATATGTATTAGCCAGTGCCCTTTCGGAAGTCAGTTTTGAAGAAGCACTTATCTCCACTAAGGTTTTAGAACAACTCGGTTTTTGGAACACTTCAGTTTTTAAACAGCACTGGTTCTGAATCAAATATTGTCAGCTTAGTTAAGAAATTCTTTGTCTGCCTGTCTGTCTTTTTCTGTCTTCTTCGGGCTTGAGTTCGCATGTGTGCGCACGCATGTGTGTGTGTGTGTGTGTGTGTGTGTGTGTGTGTGTGTGTGTGTGTGTGTGTGTGTGTGTGTGTGATCTTTCACTTCACAGACATATCAGTCCATGTCCACCATAAAATTCATTTAACTAAAAATGTCAAAGCTCTTATCCTACACATTGACCGACTTCAGTGCTATTTTTACGCCTTTGAAAAAAAAATCATTCCATACAATAACCATAATGAATATTTCTTTAAGTCATGAATATGTATTAATATTCATACAATTGGCCCTTCCATGTAATAATGAAGTCTCTTTTTTTTTTTTTTTTACTTTTTCATATACAGGTACGTGTGTGCTTCTACAGACAGAGTAAATCGCCTTTTTCACACGGGGTAAATTCACTGAAATTAAATCAAAGTATGCTGTGTTTCATGTGGCCTGATTCAGCAGTGTCCGAGACATTTCCCTAACTTTCATGACAAAACTATCCTGCTCACGCCTGTCTCTTCACCCAGTATCCAGCTCATCCTCAACATGCTGACAGAGAGATTTCGCTTGACAGACAGATTTTGCTCACTCATCCTGGCTCTCTGCGTCCAGTCCATATGTTCTCAACACTTCTTTGATAATAACCCCCACTGGGATCCAGAAAAGGTGAAACGATGTTTTCAAACCGGCGAGCCGTATGACTTGTATCTCAACTCTGCCTTCCGCCTTACATTTGGGTTCGCTGAGATGAAGAAACTTGACGTGAAAGAGCCAGCAGTCTGTGGGCTTGATGTCACAAGATATAGCGACACGAACGGCAGCAAAATAGCCGTGACTGCTGATCAAGTCTCCACAGGCTCTTTTGAAAATTACATCACTGTGCATGAACCTGTTAAGCAAGACCAAGACAAATGGCACAGTGACACTCCACAACGCGTGTATTGTAAGTCTGCTCGTTGCAGAAGGATGGAAATCTATGTCAGTAACAGTAGTCACATCCGCATTGGACTCCACGTGGGTAACCCCAATGCCAATTTTGAATATGGCGTGGAAATATTTCCAATGATAGTCCATGATTACGACATCCGGGTTTCTGCAGTTTCAAGCACAGAAGGTGAAGGTATGAATTATAATTATAATTTCAGTTGAAAAAAAAAAAAATCATTTTAGGGTCTTGGTAAGAACTTTACTTTATGAAATAAATCACAGCATGCGTTTTGCTAAGCTATTCCCCGAAATACGTTTTTATGATTTTGATGATTTCCTAGGTGGGGAAGCAAAGCTAGGTAGACTGCCTTTGAGCTTTCACCCTATCATCGTCTAGTCCACCTCTGTCCATCGACAAACCGACCAGTCTGCTAACCAACAGGTAAACAAACAAACAGTGTATACTTTGAACATGTCCAAATCATATCAATTCGGATCAGTCATTGGAGCGTTGCCAAATACGAACATTGTTCTCTATCTTCTGTCTGCTTATCTATCTGTCTGTCTCTCTATTTGCTGTTGTATCTCACTCTCTCTCTCTCTGTGTTGAAATGAGGATTTCAAAAAGGACAACAAAGATAGAAACCACCACCACCACCCACCACCGCCACCACCACCACCACCACCACCATCTACAACCACCGCCATCAACAACACAAGCAGCGACGACGACAAGCACGCGTATGTTTCCAGTTATATAATACACATAATCATGGCAGTGACAGACATACAGATAAACAGACAGATTGGCAAACAGACAGACAGACCGATAGGCAAACAGACTCACGACAAAGAGATGAAAAGGCAAATACATGAAGATGTTTAATTATGTCTATTCAGTAACATCGGATTGAAGACAAGTAGGGTTACACCACAATAAGAGAAACTATATGGATTAGGATTATGTATGTATATGCTGGGTCTAAATCCTGAGGCAAATACATGAAGATGTTTTATTATGTCAATTCAGTAACATCGGATTGAAACAAAAAGGGTTACACCACAATAAGAGAAACTATATGGATTAGGATTATGTATGTATATGCTGGGTCTAAATCCTTTTGTCCACATGAAAGCAGCTGAGTTACAATACCCGTCGTATGTAAAATTTCTCACCAACATTTCTCAAAAAAAATCTGATACAAAGTAAGTTTGTTATTACTGCATAAATCAACATACAAAAGTCTTACATGGAGTCCATCTGGCAAGAAAATCATTATGTACCATATTTTTGCGTGCCATATACTCTTCGATGTAGAATCTGTAATACAACTTATTAACTTGCAGAATAGATTAACATTTAATTTACAGTGCTACAAGTATTCTCTAACAAAGATCAAAATGAAATAAAACATTTGGTCAGTGCGTATGCCTTTATCGTAACCAAGCACAGTGGTTCTGTAATACGTAAATTAGATACATTCTGATAATTTTTATTCAATGGTTTCATCAAAGCTTTCAAAAAAGACATTGAGAAACACCACAGCACTAGAAGATGTAAGTGATAAATTCCTTTCTGGCATTGCAAAACTCCATCACTCACCATTCAGAGTACTATCTTTGTAAGAATAGCAGTTGCCCTAAGTCACCTGTGTATTATTCAAAGCTCAAACCGCTTTATCTTTACATCAGATGTCTTGTGGAGATGCATCCCGGTCATTTTCAACATTTAGCTTTTCACCCCACCCTGTGCAACATTTTGGTTGTGTGTTATCATCAACCGATGTATCACAATATGGTTTATAGCCATTTTAACATAGACGTTACCTTATCGAACAAGTAGATATTTTCATACATTTATTGTTATAATCAGTTATCTGTGCTTTCAGTTCCAACCAGAAAAAGGTAATAAAATCTGAGTCATTTCTATGTTTGAAATCATTATGTTGAATAAACTCTCCATTTTGAAGCAGAAAATTTGCAGTATTTTGTCTCCCTTTACAAATCCATGTTTTACCAACATATATATCTCTTGCCTATCTGTATTTTACCATTGTAAAATGCTGGCTCTGCAAGTGCCGCCACTCTTCTTAAAGGTGAAATTCGTCTTTTGATCCAAATCTTGAACAAGTATTTTACAGTTGCTAATTTCTCTGAGCAGTGAATACGTTCGCAGTCTTGCCTGTGTATTTCACTATTACGAAATACTGGTTCTGCAAGTGCCGTCACCCTTCCTACCGGTGAAATTTGTCTTTTGATCCCAATTTTGTCTCTGAGTAGTTAATACGTTCGCAGTTTTGTTCATCGTTAGGAAACTAAATTCTTAAATTTGTTACCTTTGATGGATTCCACTACACTCCTCAGTGGTCTGAACAACGAACTGGGGCGTTTTCACGCCTGTCCAGCCAGATTTGCATTAGTTTCTAACAGTTCATACTCAAGCCTGACCTTGAACCAAATGTGTCCAATGTTTTTATGCGAGGTTCAGTTCTATTATCGGCCACTAAAAGAAATGCTGCATTAACTGCATACTGAGAAAGGTTGTGTTCAAAATCATTAAAAAGTAGAACTTGCATGTTCTCATTTTTGCGTACCATAATTGCCAAAATTTCAACACAGTAGAGGAATGGATATTGTGACAGTGGGTCATCTTGTCTACATCCTCGTTCCACGTCAAACTATTCAGAGACTTGACCATAAAATAAGAACACAGCACTGAAACGTTTGTATAAAATTACTACAATAATTTACAAATCTCTGGATGAAAAAAAAATACGTTCAATATCTTAAACACGAAGTTACAGCAACCTAAAAACCAATGCTTTCTCGATGTCTAGTTTTAGTAAAAGTCCCGGTAAAGTCTGTTAATCTTGATAAACTGTAGTGTCGTAACTAATTCTTAAATTGTCACCAGTACCTCTGCTTTGAATAAAACCAGCATGATCTTTACTGATGAGCTTAAGAAGGACGATTTTTAAATGATCTGCTTTTCAAGAGATGAACCAATTTTGTGCATAACGTTTACGAGTGAGAGCGGTCTCCGATTGTTTATGAAATTTCGTGCTTTTCCTCCCTTTACGAATACAAACTATTACTTGCCTTAGAACCCACGAAAGCTCCTGCTTTTCAAATTGTTGGTTTGGTGCCCTAACAACCAGAAATAGCAACCCTGCTCCAAAGCGCTAAAACGTCAGCTGTGAAGCCATCTACTCCTGCACTTTTACTGGTTTTCACTTTTTTTTTTTTTACAAACTGAAGTTGTTTCTTTCAGTGTAATTCTTCTTCTCAATCATTTGTTTTGTCTGTTTTAAAAGTGTGAAATGTCCTTTGCAAGATCATTAAGGAAAGAACACAAATAATTTTTGATATATTGATTAAAATTGTCCTTTCTGGGGTGCCCACTAAAACTGTATTCCTTTGCAGAATGAGTGTGGTAAGGAAGAGGGTGTATGAGACAGGGGAAAAATAGAACACGCACAATCATACACATCTAAATAGAACACAGGCAATGCTATCAGTATGTCTTTCTATATTCTTCCTCGCTATCTCCCCTCTCTGTAACACTCCCTCCCTCCCTCCCTCTCTTCTTCCCCTCTCTTCATCTTTGTCATGCAGATCTTAGTGTCAAGGTGATCCCGGCGTTCTTCCTCCTTCCCTCCCTCTCTCTCTTTCCCTCTCTCCATCTTTGCCATTCAAAATCTTAGAGTCAAAGAGATCCGGCGTTTCTTCTCCCTCTCTCTTTAGAGTCAAAGAGATCCGGCGTTCTTCCTTCCTCTCTCTTGTTCCCTCTCTCCATCTTCGTCATGCAAATCTTAATTTTAAAGAGATCCGGCGTTTCCTCCTCCCTCCCTCCCTCTCTCTCGTTCCGTCTCTCCACCTTTGTCATGCTCAAAGGGATCCAGCGTGCTTCCTCCCTCCCTCCCTCCCTCTCTCCATCTCCCTTTTGACTTCCCTCCCCAACTTCTCTCTGTCCTGTCTGTCTGTCTGACTTTCTCTCTCTTTCTCTCTCTCTCTCTTCCTTCCTAACTCCTCTCTCTGTCTTCTTCTTCCTCTTCTTCTCTTCTTCTTGTAACTCTTCTTCCTTTCCTTTTCTCCCCCCCTTCTCTCCTTTCCCCTTCTCTATCCTTCTGTATGTTTCTATATCTCTTCTTCTTCTTCTTCTTCTTCTCTCTCTCTCTCTCTCTCTCTCTCTGCTTCCAGTTTCTGAAGTGTCCCCGTTTTTTTACATGTCATGTTCAAACTGCCAGTTTTCCTACTGTTTCCCTACTTGGACTGCAAGGGGTGGGGTGGGGTGGGGGTGTGTGGGGAGACCATTTCCTGCCTGTTTTTTTTTTTTTTTTTTTTTTTTTTTTTTTTTTTTTTTCTCCAAATAATCAAATAATCAGAGTTTACAAGTGCGCTGAAAGAGGACAGAGCGCTGGAGATTTCAGTATGACATTGACACATTTATCAGTGCCTTTTTCCTGTGAACTGTGTGTGTGACGTCTGAAGAACTAGAAAACTACTGGTCTGTTTCACGTTGTGTGTTGAATAAGATGATATTGGACTGATGACAATAAGACTGGACAATGGATAATGGAATTGTGTACCTATGGCGGTGATAACCTAAAGAAAGTGTGTGTGCAGGTTATATTGAAGGCCATTTCTGGGTGCCAGAGCCACAGCTTTCCTTCTTCCTGTCGGAAGGCCAACACACGCTTGACATTCCTGCTGAACACGTGATCATGCTCAGCCTAGTAGCTTCAGATTCTCTTGAAGTTGAGGAATTGTCTGTGTTCTCTGGCCGACTCATCTCCATGGACAAGCTGATTTTCAGGATATTAGGTAAATGCAATACCGCAACCGTCATGTTCAGTAAAGATTGATATTTGTTTTTCTTTAAATCAAATCAAACATCAAGCATTCACAATTTGAAATTACATTATGCCGCTTTAATGTACTTGCGCATTCCTGCAAAAATGATGTTAGTTAGGTGCTTTGTGTATTGTAATTGTTGTTGAAGACTACAATTTAATGTTATAAACATTTTGTGTAAAATAACATTTTCACCTTAAAAGGTAAGCAAACGTATATAGAAGAGCCATGCTTGGCAGACAGCCAAAAGTGTCCTCAGTGATATGACAATTACATTTTCTGTCACCGTTGGACACAACGTCTCATAGGATATTGACTAAATTAAAGTAACGATCGCGTTTTCATCACAAAACACTAACTCTAAAACCATGAATTTTATACTGATTGAGAAAACTGCAGTGCAATCAATGTTAAAACTGTGTCTGTATCAGAATAATAAATTCACTCTAAGAAACGCAGTTAAGTTATCGAACAGACCTGCATTCCACCACGCAAAATTACTTCCCTTCGCCCAGATACAGTGCTTCTCACAATTACCATTTCAACTTACTCCTCTCCCTAAAATCACAAAAAAATCATGTCCATACAACCTTGTACTTTTACTCATTCTTGCGATGATGAAATGATAAAATTGCATGATATTTCCCACAGCACAAGGGCACAATACAGTTATTGTTAACGCAACACTAAATCACAGTAACTTTTATTATTTATTGATTTGTAGAACCACACTTAGTTTCAAAGTGAGGTGGCTGCCGACGGAATTTGAAACAAATATTTAAAAAAAATAAAATGAAAAGAAATTATAATTAATCCCCAGCACATGGCAGGAGGTCAGGTAAGATAATGTTGCTTATAATCCAGCCGACCGAAAAGGGCCATATCAGAACTGTCATTACAAAAAAAAAAAAAAATGATAATAATCAACACGAAACATTCACAAAACGTTCACACAACCCTTTAAAATACACCTTCGAAAAACACACATACAATGTCACAAGAAGAAAAAAAAAATCACATCTAAAAGAAGCGAACAATTCCATCATTTTTCAATACTAAATGAACAGAATTGCCGGTCCGCCAAACGAAGAAAACTCACAAATCACAGAGCAAACACAACGCGTTTCGACCTTTTGTGTCTTCTTCAGACAGTACAAATAACATGCAGATAGTGAAAATGAAGGATGTACAGTCAGTCGTTTATTTCTTCGATTTTAGTGCAACATTTGGTTCTGGGTGAATGACTAAAATGACGGAATGGATTGAGGTTGGGAGAAGATTATAGTCACTAGTAGTTGCAGTAGAAAGTAGTAGTATTAGTGGTGTGGTGGTGGTAGTAGTAGTTGTTGTTGTCGTTGTAGCAGTGGTAATAATAGTAGCAAGCAACTAAATGGAATAAACGGAGGTTGAGGTGCTGCTGCTGCTGCTATGATTTATACCTTCTTCCTTCAATCTCAGTTCCACGCTTTAATTTTAGTCACTATTGTTACTATTGTTATTGTAACTACATAGTATTGTTGTCGTTGTTGTTATTATCATTTTACATCATTTGTCATCGTCGTCATCATCATCATCATCATCATCAGTGATATATCATCATCCTCATTATTCTTCTTATTATTGATATTATCATTGTTATCATCATTATCACTATTTATTATTGTTATCACTATCATCATCATCATTATGATCATGATTTTCATCACATCATCGACAACAACAAGAAAACAACACTCTTTTTGTTCTTCTTGTTGCTGTTATCTATCTATCATCATCATCATCATCATCATCATCATCATCATCAGTAGTAGTAGTAGTAGTAGTAGTAGTAGTAGTGGTGGTGGTGGTAGTAGTAGTATTAACATTATTATTATTTTGTTGTTGCTGTCATTTTAGCACGACTATTGTACCAGACTGCATTATTGCTTTTCTTTTTTTTTTTTTTTTTTTTTAGTAGTACCATAATTTGAATATATCTGTCACATCGGAATTTACCTGTCACATCATTTATTTATATTTTTTTCTGATATGTGATAGGCTAATCATAAACCACAATCCTATAATTTTTAGGAGCTTCATTTCATTTTAGAGCACAGCGAATATTGTTAACAAATTTAGTTTATACCCATTCATAGTTACATTTTTCTGAATGTTGATATCGAGTATCTGGTTAAATTCATAAAGATTGTAAACAACTTTTCATGTGATTCTTATCCTCTTCTAATGTGAAGTTGCTGTCGTCTGCAAAAGATTTATCCTAAACTCTGCAGTTTCGATCTGTATGCTTTCAATACCTTGATATTGTCTTCTTACGCACCAGCACCTCAGCACACAGAATGAACAGACATAGATCGGGATTTCCATGTCGGCAGCCTCTTTCAATAGAAAAAATATGCCCCTTTAATTTGCATATTTTAAACTTTTCATACAAGAGTGATATACATTGTCGTATTACATTTCCGAGAACGAAAGCGTGCCTCATTTGCCAGCTGAACCTTTCCCGAATTTGACAAAATGTAACAGTCCAAATAAACGGGTCACATCGAAATAACGGATTAATTAAAAAAAAAAAAAAAAAAAGTTCGTTGAGTATGGTCTGTTTGTCTACCAGGATCTGATGACAAATCAATAGCGCTGTATTCGTATGTTGGTACATCTGGTATAAGTGTACTTTGTCCGTTTTGTAACCTGATTGTGATGGAATTAAAAATACATGTATAATCGCTTTTTTCTCTCTCTCTTTTTTTCATGTACTGATGATAATAGAATTTAGCAATACACCAGTGATTTTACGTACAATGATGACCTCGTGTAACTTCGTGTCACTGTTTTGTCGACAGGCCGAAAAATCAACCGAGAGACAGGGGCAGAAAAATCCCAGTCTGTGATTGGGAAGGAGAGCGCAGTTTTGATCCGTTTCATCATTTCAGCGCCGTATGAATTCTCATGTACCGAGGAATGCGTCACTGATTTTCTGTACTTCTCCTTTCACAAGGTAACGTATTTAGCATGACTTAGAAGGTTTCTTGACCGCTTAACGTTTTTCAACTTCTCGACTGTTGCACTAGCAATTTAGTCACTAGATCCACTTCTCTGCTTCCGTCTCTGCTCTACAATTCAGGCAAGAATTTTGTTCTTAATTCCGACGTCTCTATAGATCACATGTTTCTAAATTTCATTACTTTTGGCACTTGGAGTGTTGACATCATCCTTTGAACTGCAGTCAATATTTCATAGAGGCGAGTTAACAATTCACATTTTACAAAGTGGAAAAAAGAAAATCATTTTT
>JADBJO010000411.1:287500-300000 GCA_016801955.1 Conus betulinus
AAAAAAAAAGATTTAGCAACGGTAAACTGTTTTCTATGGTGGTTTGTTTTTATTTTGGTCGAAGATAAAATATTGTGTCTTCTGTTAAGTTAAGTGTACTTCGAACACTCACCACAGCCCCCTAAAGCCATCTAAATTCCCTTGAATATAGTCCCAGGCCGTCACAACCAATCAGCACAAACAGTCCCCAAAGACCACTCCATCACTGGCCGCCAAGGCGACGTCTTCAGTCACATAGGCTCATAAACAGTCCAACGGACAGATAGTCCTAACGCTATTTGGGTCAGGCCACTACTAAATGCCTTTCGTGTGTGCTGAGTCCGCCCACTGCACGGTGTCAGTCTCAAAACGATCCACCTCACCACCAAAACTGAAAATTCATCAATCTGTTGATAGAAAAATGTTAGTCTAGCCGTCACTTGAGTTGCACTCTCTGTGTAGGAATTAATTTTTTACGTCACAAGAGTTCGACTGTGCCAATGACTCCTCCTTAGACATGACGTAACAATCCATTTTTGACGTTTGATAGCCCTTCACCATACTCGGAGAGCAGGCATCGACTTGGCTCAGGGTCAACTTAGAGATTCGTGTCATGGAGGTTCACGTGTGAACTGAACAGTGCACACATGACAGCGTCAAGTCGGAAGAAGACCATATAAAAACGATTGACTGAATGTGTTCTCTGAACTATAAGGCACAATCGGAACAGAGATCGTAGTGCTTACCACACATGATCATCAATGAGGATGCTTTCCGAATATCCACGAAGAAGTCACAACAGCAGTGAGGTCAATGAATTGTGATAAGGCTCTAGGCAGAGGCAGCTAGGTTGTAGAACTCTAAGAACACGGCGGATCCTTAGGATCGGATCGTAGCAGTTAAGTCTGCTGGTTGACAGCGGCATATCCCTGTACCTCAGCATCGACGTGACATGCCAGTGTGCCGTTGCCTCCAACATCCCCACACCCCGCTGCGTCATTTTTGACCTTTTCGCCCTTGTTGGCAAGATCCGAGCTCTGCCTGTGAAACACGTGTCTGGGACTCTGGACATGACCATTGCATAATCCGGCTACTCACAAGACTGACTCGACCTACTCGTACATGCACACGCTCGTACACACACACGCGCACGCACGCACGCACGCACGCACGCGCGCGCGCGCGCACACACACACACACGTATGTACACAATGCTTACATGCCTACACATCCACGCGCGTGTGCATACACACCTTGGTACACAAATCTACAAAAGAGGAACTAATATGCGCATTCATTCCTACTGACAACTTACGCATATATGCACATGTCTGCAACACATGTATGTAGAGTCTACATGTATACCTTTTTTCAACTCCTTCAAAAACTTCCTGGGTAAGGAAAAATTTGAGTGCACAAAGCATACATGGAAACACAGCACAACTAAGTCCTTTACTCTGGGGGCGGGGGGGGGGGGGGGGGGGGGGGGGGGGGGGGGGGGGGGGGGGGGGGACGGGAACATTATGAATATGCGTTCATGTCTACATGCAAAAAAATTAACTAGTTTCAAACAAATGCTCTAAATAAGAACAAAATTTTCCGTCTTCACATAAAACTTAAAAAAAAACAAATTGTTAATCGTTGGTGGTGGTGGTGGGGGGGAGAGAGAGAGAGAGAGAGAGAGAGAGAGAGAGAGAGAGAGAGAGAGAGAGAGGTACAGTTGGTGAAGGATGGAGGGAGAGGAGGAGAGGGGAGGGCAGGGGGATTGTCCATGTCATTTCATGTGAAAAAAACCGGAAGTTCTGCGTCTGCTTTTCTCCACAGACATCTGCCGTTCCCCAGCTGACCCCCCAGGACCTGTGGAACTGCTCTGTGCCCTGGTTTGATGACTTCAAAGAGCACCTGACACTCTGTGACCTGGTGACCGAATGCTATGGCGGAGAGGATGAAGCTCAGTGCGGCTATGACATGTGTTCCCCACATGGATTTTCCGTAGGTGGCAGGTAAATAACATAAATATGATGATAATGATGATAATTTAAAAAAAAATAAAGAGTGAGAAGAAGAACAATAATGATAATAACAGTAGTGATGATGATGATGATGATGATGATGATGATGATGATGATGATGATGATGATGATGATGATGATGATGATGATGATGATGATGATGATGATGATGATGATGATACACTGCTGCTATATTATTACTACTGCTGCTGCTACCACAACTACTACTACTAGTACCACCACCAACTTGATACTGCTGCTGCTGCTGCTGCTCCTACCACCACCACCACCACCACACACTACTACTACTACTACAACTACTACTACCACTACTACTACTACTACTACTCATTCAACGCCTTCTTCCTTGCGCTGAACACAGAAGCAATCTGAAGCGATCAAAGCTAAGTGCATTTTCGTTTTTGTTTTCGTTTTTGTTTCACCTGAGGAAGACCTAAGAGGTCGAAACGCGTTGTGTTTTGTCTTGTGACTCGTTTGTCCACGTTTCTCTGGGCGGTGGCTGACATTTATTTAAGATTTGTTACTATTAATTACGATGATGATAATGATGATGATAATGATGACGATAATGACAGTAACAATGGTCATAGTAACAGCAGTAGAGCAGGAACAGCAGCAGCTGTAGCAGCAGCAGCAGCAGCAGCAGCAGTTGCATGGGTAGTAGTAGTAGTAGTAGTAGTAGTAGTAGTAGTAGTAGTAGTAGTAGTACCACCAGTAATAGTGATGGTGATGGGATGGTAGTAGTGGTGGTTGTAGTAGTAGAAGTGATGATAGCATCCGTCTGTGTTGAGATACAATGGTGTCGCGCCGTGGATTTGTCAGTTGTGGAGTTGCAGCGCCTACTGTGGCTGACGAGCCCGATCCTTGGATGGCAGACTCTGTTGCTGTTGCTGCAAGTGAAGTCTTGGTCATGAGTGTCTGTTGGTGCTGACGCAATTCGTTGCCGTCGGCGGCGCCTCTGCTCTTCACTGGGCCTCTCTCCCCTGCTCTGTTGGTTTCATGCCGGCCTTGATGGGTGGACCGCCAGCTGACCCGGTCTGAAGTTGCTTTCTCCAGGTCTGCCGGGTCGAGGCTGTCTGCTTTCAGGTCGCACGTGCGTACATCTTTGTAACGTAGGGCGGACCGTCCTGTGAGTCTGGAGCCTGTAGCCAGCTCACAGAACAGCAAGTCCTTTGGAATGCGACCGTCGTCCATGCGGTTGACGTGGCCAAGCCAGCGCAGGAGTCTCTGTATCAGCATAGCGAACATGCTAGACATTCCTCCCGGGGCCAGGACGTCCTGGTTAATGATGCGGTCCTGCCAAGTGATGCCCAGGAGTCTTCTGAGGCAGCGCAGGTGGAAGGCGTTCAGTCTGCGTTCTTGTCGAGAGCACAGGGTCCATGCTTCGCTTCCATAGATAAGAGTGCTCAGCACACAGGCTTGGTACACTTTCATCGTGTTGTTTGACGTTAGCATGGTGTTGTCCCAGATCCTCTTCGCTAGACAGGCCATCGATATTACTGCCTTGCCGATCTGCACGTTTAGCTCGGCGTCCAGAGAAAGGTTGTTGGAGATGGTAGAGTCCAGGTAAGTTAAGTTGTTGACCACTTCGAGGGTGTGATCGCCAATGGAGATGCGGAGAGCGCTGCTGACCTCTTGGCCCATGATGTTTGTTTTCTTTTTCAAGCTGATAGTGAGACCAAATTCGGTGCAGGCAGGTGATGATGAGCCGTTGTGGCGCTGCCTCAGTGTTGGCAGTGAGGGCGGCGCGTGTCTGCGAAGAGCATCTCCCTGATGAGGACTCTCCGTTCCTTCGTCTTTGCTTGGTGGCGTGCCAGGTTGAAGAGGCTTCCGTCACTCCCAGTGTGGAGGAAGATGCCGTCTTCAGACTATCGGAAGGCATAGCGCAGCAGCAGGGAGAGTATGCCAAAGAGTGTCGGAGCGAGAGCACGCACCCTTGTTTGACGCTGCTCTTGATGTGGAAGGGGTCCGAGGATGAACCGTCGCACCGGACAGTGCCATTCATGTTGTCATGGAAGGACATGTTCATCTTCAGGCGCTTTGGGCGCCATCCAATCCATCCAATCCGGTGTGGTTGGGTGAAGAGGCCTGACCTACTGACCAAGTCGAACGTCTTGGTCAGGTCGATAAAAGCAATGAACAAGGGTCTTCTCTGCTCGCTGCACTTCTCTTTAGCTGCCTCAGGGAAACTGTCATGTCGATCATGGACCTTGCAGCTCTGAAGCCGCACTATGCCTCTGGGGTACACTCGCTGGGCGAGCAGCTGCAGCCTGTTGAGGACTACGCGGGCGAAGGCTTTGCCAACAATGCCGTGGAGGGGACATTGCGCGATAGTTCTTGCAGTCGCTGAGGTCCCTTTGTTCTTGTATAGCGTGATGATTTGTGCATCGTGCATGTGCTAGTCTTCCCCCAACACTGCAGCAGACGCTCATGGAGGTGACTGAAAAGAGAACTCTCTTTGCCGGCTTTGATGACTTCTGTCAAATGCCGTCGCTACTCGGAGCTTTACCACAGGCTAGCAAGTCGATGGCCTTGCTGAGTTTCCTCAACGATGGGTGGGGCGTCGAGTTCCTCCATGGCAGGCAGGAAGGCGTTCTCAATGGCTGTGTGGGTGACTGAGTTCTCCCTGGAGTACAGCTTCTGGTAGTGCACCGCCCATCTCTCCATCTGTTAGCTGCTGTCGGTAATGACCTCCTCCAACGTAAATTTCAGAGCAGCAATGTTTATGGTACTAGGGCCGAACGCTTTCTTCATCCTTCGTACATGGCATGGATGTTGCCACTGTCAGAGGAGATCTGGATGCCCTGGCACAGGTTCAGCCAGTTCTTGTTGGCACATTTACGGTTGGTCTGCTTGGTGTTGTTGCCAGCTTTACGGAGTGCGCCAAGCATCTTCTTTGAGGGCTCTCTCTTGTGATTGAGGAGTGCAGCTTGCTTAGCAGCAATGGCACGCTCCATTTTCACGATTCCTGCTTCAAACCAGTCTTCATTCATTCTTTCTCACTATCTTCCCATAGGTGTGTGATGTGGATTGGTAGATAGCATCGCGGATGTGGTTCCATCGTGATGAAGCGCTGTCTGTTGGGCAGGCCTCTAGGGCCTTGTCAATGTTTCTGGTGAAACATTGGCGCAGTTTGGGCACTGGCGTCATGGCTGTGTTGATCGAGGCCGTCCCTTCTGCTTGGAGTGGTGAATTCGCTCGGGCTGAAGACACACCTTGCTGCCAACCAGGAATGGTCAGTGTTGCAGTCAGCACTGTGGTAGCTGCGGGTGACGAGCACATGGTTGAGCAAGGGTCTTTGGGTGATCACAAAGTCCAGTTGATATCAGTGACGGGATATGGATGCCTCTAGGACACTCTACGGTGTGGCTTGGTGGGGAAGAAGGTGTTCGTGATCGTAATAGAGGTCGTAGAAGGAGTAAAGCTCAAGTAGCCGCTGTCCATTCTCACCAGAGCTTGCCGAAGCGGCCGATGCAGTAGGGCCTCGGCTGTAGAGCAGAGTGTGGGGGTGTAGACGTTAAGGATGTTTGTTGGTCCAAGGAGGTCATGAGCTGGAGAGAGGCGATCCGCGCTGTCCATTTGGAATGTGGGTTGTTCAACAGGAAACAAGAGAGTTTTGCACTGCGAATCCGGTGTCATACAGTTGGTGCTCCTCTGGCTCCAGTCCTTGTCAAAAGAACGTGTAGCCTTCCTCCCTGAGGCTGCCGCTGTAGGGGAGTCTTGTCTCTTGCAGTGCGGCAGTATCGATTTTGAACCTCTTCAGCTAGCAGTCGATGATGGCTGTTTGCCTGGCCTCGTCAACTTGCTAGAAGTCGTTAGAAAGACCAAGACACATCGTTCTGACGTTGCAGGTTAGTAGCTGCAAGGCTGGTGGTTTGGATTTTTTTTTTCTTTTCTTGCTTGGAGCAGGGTTTACAGTCTGCTCTCTGGTCTTCCCCTGAGCTCCAAAACATCCACTTAAGTGGGCAGACTGTGGCAAGTCAGCGCCTTATTGGCTGGGGGCTGCCCAGCTTGAGGCGGATGGTAGCTGACCAGTGGAACGCGATGGTCCCTCCCACCGTCTGAGACAACCCATAGCACCCGAGCTTATGCTTATACGTTTTAGGCTTATAAGTCGTAACTGCTGTCTCTCCGTGTTGCTTCTGTCACTGGACTAGCAGCACCGCAGGCCTAGGCGAAGTGTGCAGAGATCCTGGGGTACCCAGTCGCCAGGATCCCCCTCTCGGCTTTAATAACAGGATCCAATGGAAAGGACAAACCAGAACTGTATGGTGCCAGCCCAGCTGCAGGGATTGTCGGAAGGTGTCAAAGTGTGTTGACCACCGCCTTAGGGGCTCCGCTCCAGATTTTCTTTCAAGGTTTACTTACTTAGCCTTTGTTTCTCACGAGACATTGACAAGGCAGTGAAGCTATTTGACCCATTATTGAGAGTAGTAGTAGTAGTAGTAGTAGTAGTAGTAGTAGTAGGAGGAGGAGGAGGAGGAGGAGGAGGAGGAGTAGCAGCAGTAGTAGTAGTAGTAGAACTATGAAATGGAACTGAGGTTGAAGAGGAGACAATACGGCTTAAAATATGGTGATGATGATGATGATGATGATGATGATGATGATCATCATCATCATCATCATCATCATCATCATCGTCATCATTATCATCATCATCATCGTATCATCATCATCATCATACTACTACTACTATTGCTACTGTCACAGCTACAACAACTACTACTACTACTACTACTACTCATGGGACAAAAGTCTGTCTCCTCTAAGCACTTCTGGCGCTGACCACTTACAGGCACCTGTTCCTGAAAACTCTTTATCTTACCTTAAGGCTGGACAGAACTTGCTAGCACTTGGTAATCTGGCCCCTCCGACTCAAAACATGCTGACAGCGTCTCGGGAGAGAGTCGTAGAGGAGTGGAGGTGGTCAATAATCAGTTGATTCCAGCAAGTGGTGAGTGCGACAACGCAGATCTGCGACAGTATTGATGCGGCGAATGTTTTTTTTTTTTCACACTTGAGTCTTCAGGACTTGCTACACGTTCTCAATCGGATTTAGGTCTGGATTTTGAGGGGGCCAGAAAAACACGGAAACTCTGTTCTGTCGCTTCCAGGTCTCGGTGTAAGCCGAGCGGTGAACAGAGGCGTTGATGCAGCGCAATTTGTTTCAACGCGGCAATTTGTTCCAATGGTACAAAATGCCGCAGTCAGTGCGGGCAATTTGTTACATTTTCTTTTGGTACATTTTACCGCACCTGTGATGCAGTGCAATTTGTTCCAACGCGGCAATTTGTTCCAATGGTACAAACTGCGCACCGATTTTTTTTTTTTTTTTTTTTTTTTTTTTACAATTGACCCAAGTTGTCGCTTTACACTGCAGCGCGTAAGCACTTTCTGCACACAGTCATCCAAGCTGTTCCACTTCCTCCTTCCAGATTGTTGAATATGTCCTGGAACACGTCCCTCGACCTTTTAGTGTCAGGCGTCTCTACATGGCAGCAGGCCATGGCAGCGGCCTTGCTATTGCCATTAGGGCAGTCGTCAACAATCCCCGATGGTGGGATGCCTGGCTGTTCCTTCAGCAAGACTTCATCCCAAATTTTGAGCTTAGAGGAGTTTGGTATCAAAGACGCAATTGAGCTTTGACACCGTTTCATGATGATCAAACTTGTACATTTCCACTTCCTCTCTTTGTATTTTTGACTTGACAGTTTGAGAGGGATTAAACGTAAACATTGTATTTGGTTGTTTTTTCATTGAGTAGTGTTTTTGGTATGGAAGACACAATTCAGCATTGACATTTTCATTGTATAAAATAAGCGTGCTGAAATGATAATTGTCTGTGTGCATGCAACCATTTTTTTATTCTCTCACAAAACTGAGTGTTTGACAAACCGTTTTCATGATAATCAAACTTGTACATTTCTACTTCTTCTTCTTGTAACTTTGACTTGATAGTTTCAGAAGAATGAAACATAAAAATACTGAGTAGCTGTTTTTTCTGATTTTGACAACACGGGTTAAGCATACTGGAACGCTTAAGATTTTGTTTACAAACTTCTGATTAATTTGACAAAATCATCACAGGAAAGTTATGTAATTGTTGTGAGTTTGTTTGACACAAGCGTTTTTAGATAATGAAACCTCCTCTGTTTTTCGAAGAAATTGTTGAATTTTATAGACATTTCAGAATAATGAAACCGTAAAATACGTTTAAAAAAAATTTCAATGAGTTTGACATTGAGCTTATTTGGTTCTCTTTTGCTGAGCAATTCATTTTAGAAAATTAAAAACAGAATCAAAATAAGATTTTTTCTGCGTTTGTCCATTCACCAGGGGATGATGATGACGATGACGATGATGATGATGATAATGATGATTATGATGATGATGATGATGATGATGATGATGATGGTGGTGGTGGTGGTGGGTGGTGGTGGTGATGTGTGTGTGTGTGTGTGTGTGTGGAGTGTGTATGTGTGTGTGTGTGTGTGTGTGTGTGTGTGTGTGTGTGTGTGTGTGTGTGTGTGTGTGTGTGTGTGACGACTGTTATCAACATCACAAAAATCATAATTGAATCAACAATCAGTACACACTTGTATCCAAAAGAAACGCGAAAAGTTCATCACGTTTAATTTAACAACCATCACAGTAAACTGTTAACTTTAAGGAACTGTTTGCTCTCTTCTGCCCTCAGGTCACACACACACACACACACACACACACACACACACACACACACACACACACACACACACACACATGCACGCGACGCAACGCAACGCAACGCAACGCAACGCAAGGCACACAAGCACGCATGCACGCACGGTGGTGGAGAGAGAGAGAGAGAGAGAGGGGGGGGGGGGGGAGGAAGGCAGGGAGAAGGGTATTTTTTCTAACAAATGGGGGAAGTAGGGGCAATATTTTTAAGCAAGGAATGGAGGTAGATGCATACCCCACGACAGTAGCGATAGCGGCCGTAGTGCTAAACGATCGTAGCTGTGTTGAGACGTAGTGCTAATGCAATAAAATCATAGTGATAACGTAGCATCGTGATTTTGGTCATAGTGTCAACGTAATGTAGAGCTAGAGAGACGTAGTGATAGCGATACGCACCCGTGTAGGGAATGGTGTCGAAGTGTCGGGTTTGGGGTGTCGAGAGGTGTCGGTGGTGGTCGGAAGACGGCACAAAAATATACCTTCCCATGTCGAGGATGGGTGTCGGAGGGGTCGGGGTGGGGTGTCGGGAGGTGTCGGTGGTGGTCGGAAGACGGCACAAAAATATATCTTCCCATGTCGAGGATGGGTGTCGGAGGGTGGGAGTTGGGTGTCGGGAGGTGTCGGTGGTGGTCGGAAGATGGCACAATAATATATGCCTTTTCGGTTGGCCCAAATGTGTTAATCTTAATTTCTAAATATTACCAGTTTGATTTTTTCAACCTCTATCTCCTTTAACAGGTACAGGTGCGGTAAAATGTACCAAAAGAAAATTGTAACAAATTGCCGCAGTCGGTGCGGCAATTTGTATCACTGGAAACAAATTGCCGCGTTGGAACAAACTGCGCTGCTGCATCAGAGGCGTTGTCTTCTTGCAGGTATCAACGTTTTTGTTTGGGTAATGGTCGGCAACAAATGGCAGAAAGTTGTTTTCCAGCACATCTGTATACTTCTAACTGTTCATACTGCCTTCCAAAAACAACAGTGGACCAACTCTGTCATACAAAATGCACCCCCAAGATGGACGCTGCACAGAGAAAGCACTGACCACTTCTCTTCGACTTTCCTCCATAGTTTTACGCGTCCATTGGGTTTGATCACAATGGTCATTTCATCATTGAAAATAATACTTCCACTGATCGTTCACAGCCCAGTGAAGTTTACTTACAGTACTGGAGCAGCAACTTTCTGTTCACCTCCTTGCTGACTAGTTTCTTCACTGGGGGATGCTTTGAATAGCCTAGTCCATGCAGATTTCACTTGATTATCTTTTGGCTGACTTCAACGAGAGATTGATGCACGGAATTCGGCTGAAATTTCAGAAACTGTGGCAAATCTGTCCCGTGTAATGATCTTTGACAATGCAGACACGCACCTCTTAGTGAACACTCTGGACCTACTACTCCTAGGTTTGTTTTCTACTGATTTTTTCTGTCGCAATAGCGCTTGTAAACTTTCCCATCAGCTGACCTGTTCAAGTTCAACATTTGTGCCATCTCAAACACCCAAAGCCCCTGATCTATCAACGACACAATGTATTTTTTCGACTCCTCTGTGAGCTGTTTGCTATACGATGCCATGTCAGATCTAACAGCAAACAGCAAGCACCCAAACGACAGTTCAACAATTTTCTTTAGGCCTACTTCACACAAAGATTAGACTTTTGAAAATGACGTCAGTGGTTTTCGACACATAAACACGACACCAACACTTAAATATTGGCTAGATAATCTCATGGAAACACCACTTCAAATCTGTCCGCCATTAGAGGGGACAGACTTTTGTCCCTTTACCTGTACTACTACAAGGCTACTACTACTACTACTACTACTACTACTGGAAGAGGAATGAGAAGAATGACATGATAATTACAGAAATAGGTTATAGTAGCAATGATAATGATATATGAAGAAGAACGAGAAGAAGAAGAAGTATGGAAAAATAGTCAAGTCGATTCTTTGAAATATGCTACCAGTTATTATAACAATCATAATCATGAAAATTATAATGATGTTACAGAAAATGGGAAAGGTAATAAGATGAAATCTAAGAAATTTGTTTTTTGCTCTTTTTCAAATGTCTACCCGCAGTCACTCGTTTCAGTATTAGTCGTTTTGTTGTGGTGAGGGTGTAGACTATCTGATAATTCTGTCAGTGAAATTCTCTCTATCTTTGTATTCATTTATTTCTGTTCCAAGATATCTATCTGTCTGTCTGTTATGTCAGTGATATTCTATCTATCTGCCTATTTATATCCATCTGTCTATCGATCGATCGATCAATCGATCTATGTATGTATGTATGTATGTATGTATGTATGTATGTATGTATGTACTTATGTATGTATGTATGTATGCATTCATGCATGCATGTATGTATGTACATACGTACATACGTTTACATGTACGTAGGTACATACGTACGTATATATGTATGGAGGCCCAATGTATGTATGTATGTATGCATCCATTCCTCTGTCTCTCTATCTATCTCAGTGAAATTTTATCTGTCTGTCTATCTGTCTGTCTGTCTGTCTGTCTGAGAGAGAGAGAGAGAGAGAGAGAGAGAGAGAGAGAGAGAGAGAGAGAGAGAATACCATAAAAGCTGGGCCTAGAGCTTTTATATTTCAAATGGTGTGTGTGTGTGTGTGTGTGTGTGTGTGTGTGTGTGTGTGTGTGTGTGTGTGTGTGTGTGTCTGTGTGCGCAGGTGCTATATACTCCTCAGACCCAGGAGAATGACACACACAGAGGGCAGAAAAGTGTGTGCCACAATCGACTCCAGTTTAGCGGTGCTCAACACAGAGACCAAGTGGAAGGGTGTGATGAAAATGCCAACGATTTAGAGTTCAGAACCAGTTCACATTAGGTCTCACCTCTGCAGGACCGGGACTTCCAGCCACGTAAGTGCGTTTGATTTAAAACCTAAATCGAAACGTCCTCTTCGTTTTGTTCTTCTGACTTAAAACACACATGCCTGTACTTAAGAAAACATTGCTCTCTCTCTCTCTCTCTCTCTCTCTCTCTCTCTCTAAGTTTTGTATTTCACTGAATGCATGACTTTTATCTTTCTCCGATTTATCTTTTTCATCTCATTTAACTTATGCTGATGTTTTGTGTTGTTGTTTGTGCTGTTGTTTTCTTTCAAAATGTTTGGATGATTTTCTCGATCTTTTCAGCTGTAGGGGTAGAGAAAAGGATGAAAATATGTATATGCAAATGTACTATCCTCGAAAAGGCAGAATTGTGTCACATTCTCTTCTCTTCTTTTCTCTTCTCTTCTCTTCTCTCTTTCTTGCCCCCCCCCCCCCCCCCCCCCCCCCCCCCCCCCCTTCCTCAGAAGGTCCAAATGCGCCGAACAGATAAAGTCATGCTTCATGCTTCTACATCGTCTCATGTATATTTCATCAGCCCTGAAAGCTGTTCGCGGTTAGTGCGGGTGCTGCAGGTTCAGACGAAGTATGTTATCCAGATATCAAACAGCCTTCAGAAGAAGACGTAGCACATATTTCAGTCTGTACTAGTTTCAGTAAAGGTTATGTCCCTGAAGACTGGACACACAGTTGCCTGGAATCTCTATCCAAACCAGGAAAAAAAGCTATCATTGGCTAAGTGGCTACCATATATGCTGTATAAAATGTAGTAGCAAAACTCATAGAATTCATTATAGCAAGTCCTTGAAAATAGACAAATGGTTCATCCCAATCAAGAAGGTTACAGAAACAGGTAAACTTACATGGGAGAACACGACCACATTTGCTTGTGAAGTATATG
>JADBJO010000411.1:305000-330000 GCA_016801955.1 Conus betulinus
GACGCCATCAGAGAAGGAGATGTATGCATCGACATCAGATTCGAACAGATGGAAAGCTGTTTAACCTCAAGAGGCTCCAGGCAAAAACTAAGTTTATGATAGACATCATGAGGGACTGTCCATCTGTAGATGACTATGCCTTCAATGCTGGCTCAGAAACTGACTTGCAGTCCAGCATCAAGTTTTCTGTAGCCTGCGCCGACCTCAATCTCATCATTAAAACAACGAAGACGGAAGTTTTGCATCAACCCACGCCAGGCAGACCCTACGCTGAGCCTAACATCATAGTCAATGGTGTGACATTCGACGTAGCAAGTAAATTCACCTACCTTGGCAACACACTGTCCCAGAACATCAACATCGACAATGAAGTGAGCGTCAGAACTGCAAAAGCAAGCGCAACCTTTAGCAGACTACACACAAATGTTTGGCATGGAAGAGGCATCAGTCTAGAGACCAATCTGAAGGTGTACAGAGCGGTTGTTCTCCCCACACTCCTCTACACAAGTGAAACGTGGACAGTGTGCCAACTGTATGCCAAGAAGCTCAATCACTTTCACGCAATCTGCCTCAGAAAATTGTTAAACATAAAATATCAGGACAAAATCCCAGACACAGAGGTGCTGGACCAAGCAGGCCTGCTTGGCACCCCCACCCTTCTGATGCTGACTCGGCTTCCATGGGCAGGTCACGTAGCTTGCATGCCAGATCACTGGCTACCGAGAGACTCCTTCTATGGTGAGCTGCAAAAAGAAGTGAGTTCCCATGGAGGTGAAAAGAAACGCTTCAAAGACTCTCTCAAAATATCCTTGAAAGCATTTAACATCAACCCTGACACATGGAAAGAAACTGCTACAGATCCAGCTAAATGGCGCTACTCTATCCATAAAGGCGCCAATTTATGCGAAGAAAAGGAGACAGCTGCAACGCAACAAAAGAGACAGGCAAGGATTGCCTGTGTCATAAATCAAGAGGTCTCCCACATTCCCTTCCAAGCTGTCTCCACACATTCCGTGCACGCATTGGCTTGATCAGCCGCCTGCGTATCCACAAATCGTCTCATTCTCCTTGGCCCCCAGATGACTGAAGTGGTCCTCGTCGGCTCGACGGACGGATGAACATTGAAAGTATTGACTTTTGCATTTGTTAAGTACAAGGGATGGACAGAAGCACAGGTGCACGAGGTGCCACATCAAGTGGATTGATGTTTGAAGTGCTACAAATATCTTACATGTCTGTGAGTAGAGTCTATAGATTATAATTTTTCATTCATTTTCGAAAAAAAAAGATAAGAGGAAAATGCATTCATATATGCTTTAAACAGAGCTGTATTGTCTACTGCGTATCTTGTGATAAATTTCCTAAGACATGCTTTCAACTGTCAGCTACTTTTTCATTCCCTTTAGAAATAAACGATTTTCAGAGGAAGTCGGATGCACGTTAATCTGGTTGAATATTCCAGCCTTTGTTTTGGTAAAAAGAAATCGAAGGTAACTTATTTGTTAGGTCCTTTGTTAAGGCTTAAGACATCATAATTGCTGTGTGTAATACTGAGATAAAGGGCTCCTTATTAGCTCATTATTGTGGGGGGAATTCAAAAACTTGGAAATGTAATGTGAACGTAACATGCTTCCATGCACAAATGTTTCCACAGTGTGTCACCAAGAACAAAATGTGTGATAGCATTACACTGTCTCGACAGAAGTGATGAAGAATTGTGTGAATATCTTAAAACCAACCGTCAGTCAATGAAGATATCTTTACATATTGGAGACAAATCGTAGAATTTGTTTCATTAGATCGAAGTATGTTGGTGGATCATAAATACATCACCTCAGAAACACATTTTGTTTGTCCGGACACCCAGTTAATCTTGGCTGTATACTTTCTCTGTAACGGAGTGTTTGACTGTCCTGGGCATGAAGACGAGGACGACTGTAGTAATTATGTTTGTCCTGGTTATTACCGTTGTCGTGGTTCCAAAGTTTGTGTGCATGCCAGTCACGTATGTGATGGTACGCCCCAGTGTCCGCAGTTTGACGACGAAATGTTCTGCTGCCACGTTAACTGTCCACTAACCAACTGCACGTGCTACGGGCACGCTTTCACTTGCACAGCCCCCTTTGATGCTCAGCTGTTTCCCCAGCTTCGTTACCTCAATGCTGCAGGCAGTGGAATGACACCTGACATGTTGATCAACAACACACTCCTGATCCACTGAGCTTGGCCAGTTGTGGTCTGACAACTTTGGGGAACCTCAGCCTGCCCAATTTACGGAGCCTGGACGTCAGCAGCAACCAAATGGAAACCATCAGATTGTCAGATTTGACAAAGTTACGTCTGTCTGCATTCTTCTGTGCTAACAATCGACTGACATCATCAGTTTTCTCCCACAGTCTAAATGTGTCCATTTCTTTCCCAAGTCTCAATGTGCTAGATCTGTCATTGATCCCAATCTATGAATTTGATTTGAAAAGTTTGGATCCGTTTTCAAATTTACAGCATTTAAACCTCTCTTACTGTGGTATTAAGTACGTAGCCCATGGTTTCCATTTGCTGACACAGTTAAGAAAAGTTGATTACAGAGGTTGTCCAATGTTGTATTTTCCTAAATTGTTGTTAAGAACTTCAATGAGTTTACAGAATGTTTGGGCTGATACATAAACTGTGTTGTGAGTTAGTTCTACCTGCAGGTTTCAATCCTAAAAACTGCTATGCTCCACATGACAAGCTGTCTACATGTCATTCACTACTTGGAAAAGACGCTCATTTCTATGCCATGATTGTGTATGCTGTATTAACACTCCTTGGCAACATGGTCAGTTTTGTGTACCGTGTGGTTTTGAAGAAGTCACGTAAACTAGCTAGTTACGGCGTGGTCGTGACTCACCTGTCTGTGTCAGACTTTATTTCTGGGCTCCACCTGGTGATCATCCTGACAGCTGACGGGTTGTATCGTGGTCATTACGTATGGGAGGACACAATCTGGAGACACAGCGTAGGTTGTCAGCTGGCAGGTGTTTTCTCCACCCTGTCTCGTCAGGTGTCTATGTTCTTCATGGTCCTTCTGACACTAGACAGGGCCTTGGTCCTCCACTATCCAGAAATCAACAGGATAATATCATCACCAGTGATGCATCTGATGTGTGCTGTGGGCCTGGACTCTGGGCCTGCTGCTGGCAGTGGTGCCATGGATTTCTTCTACATATGTGTCCGCCAGCTACTCTGGCCTGGGAATCTGCATACTACTGCCAGGCACAGGGGATGCGTTGTCTTCCTTCTCATCCTTCTCATATTACATCTTTGGAATTGAATGTATACTGCAATTCACCCTCTTCTTACTAGTGGGAGCTGGACAAAGTTACGTGCACGTTAAAATCAAAACTAATCCTAACTCTTTTGTGGATTCCAGTTCAGTTTCAACAGAGCTGGATATCGCCAGACGATTGCTGAAGATGTGTGTCACCAACCTGGTGTGCCAGATGATCATGAGCCTGATCCGCCTGCTGTCTACAAAGGGTCTGGACGTATCTAATGACGTCCATGTGGGCACGATCTTGTTCCTGATGCCCCTGACATCTCTGCTGAACCCCTATCTCTATGCCAGAGCCATTGCTGTGGAACGGCGAAGGGCTGTCTGCCGCCAACGATTGTTACAGCGAATGAGACTTGTGAAAAAGTCAGAATGAACATTTTATAGGAACAGCTTGTATGAATTGGTTTGACTCAGTAAAAGCTAATGTCACGCAGTGGTGATCGTACCTGAGTATTCAACTTTTTCACAAATAATTTGTTGTAACATAAGGCAAACAAATAAAGCAATAAAATATCTGCCTTTCATCCGAATGCAAGGAAAATGTAAGGTAAATATATATATATATATATATATATATATATATATGTATATATATGTGTGTGTGTGTGTGTGTGTGTGTGTGTGTGTGTGTGTGTGTGTGTGTGTGTGTGTGTGTGTGTGTGTATGAATAAATGTACATAACTGACAATTTAGTCGTGGGGAAAAAGTGCGGGCTTACAATTCCTCCATCATACATTATTGACGTGGCAGATTCCGACACAAAAAGAACGGGAAGGGGTGGAGGTGGGGGAGTTATTTGGAAAGAAAGAAAACGAGAATTATGAATCGGGGAATATATTATAAATGCAAAATCCTTCACTAGTTGGATATGGTGACCACAGCAACCCATCTTGAAGACAGAACCATTTATATCGCCTGCCCGAGACCTTTCGTCTTCTGGATCGGACTCATCGGGGAGGCACGGCAGATTATGCGTGTCCGTCACATTATGTCAGTGGGTGTTTAAGGTCCTATTGACCAGAGGCACTTAAGGATAAGATATCCTTGCAGACTGAAGTCTGCATATATCGTGGCACTTGTTGCCATTGGCAGTAGTGTTTCTGGTTCCGTGTGGGGGCCGTTGTCTGTTGCTGTCTCAGCTCTGGTTTTTTGTGAACTCTGGTTCCATATCTAGTGTTGGTCGTCCGACGATGGGCGTCGGTTTTCGTTGCCTCTTTGCCCCTCAAAAGGCTGTCTTCAGGGCCACCATGCAGTCTTCTTCATGCTCGGATGGCGATGGTCCTGTGCCGCGTGAGACCGCCTCAAAGAGGGAGCAGGACGAAAGCGCCGGAGTGCTTCACAAGTCCCTTTTGAGGTTCACGCAGACTGCAATCGAGTGGGCAGTTTTGAAGCATAATCCCGGAAAAAGACGCCCCCATGCTCGACCCGTCAAAAGCATGGTTTCCCAGGCCATAGTAATTGCATTCAGGCAACGCCCCATCGCCAATTGCACCACATTTCTAGCAGCCGTCCTCCGGCGACACAGGCTTGACACACCATCACCCGTATGGCTGGAAGGCTCGCTGCGCCACCTGACCCTGAGAGCTCTCACATCAGCGTCCTCAAAGGAGAGCTGCCACCTCTCCCTTGGCGTTCACTGCTATGCCATCTCACAGGGAACAGTATGTCTGTGCTCCTGTGGCACCAAATAGAGATTAACCACATTCTACGATACTGTGGTATTCTCATCACCAAAGGTTAAAAAATGGAATCCAACTGCACCCTAAAGCGAAGAATATAAAAGCAAACTGAAAACAAAGTATGGTTAGGAAATAACTTGCAGAGAACTACAATCATTATGTAACAGTATGAAATGTAGGGGATAATCTGTGAGCCTATGCTTAAGGATCTATTAAGGATGTAAGGGAGGCCAAAATGTGTCAACAGTCCAAGTGCTCAACTCTACTATTTGATAAGGCAAGTATTATTAGTCACGTAAGTGTTGACAGCGACTAAGAATTGTGCTGAACAGCCTTTAATTGGATCTCCTAAGAGATGCAGTCTACCACTGACCGACCATAAATCAATATATATTGAACAATCTAGTTAAGGGGAGGGAGGAGGAGGGGGAGGGGGGGGGGCAAGCATGGGCTTACAATTCCTGTTCCTGTCATTACATTAATGACATAGCAATCATCAGAAAAAAAAAAAGGTAGGAATGGCAGAGAAAAATAAGCTGAGAATGAAAAGTCAGGGAAATATATCATAAATATAAAATCCTTCTACAGCAGCTTGTGTGGACTATTATAACCCATCTTAAAGACAGAACCATTCATATTGCCTGTTCTGTGGCCTTTCGTCTGCTGGATCGGACTCATCAGGGAAGCACGGCTGATTACGTCTGTGCTTTCCTGGCATCAAACAGATATATACCTCATTGTACAATTCTGAGTGATCAACACCAAGGGTTTTAAAAAGGAGGAATGGAACTGCAAACCAAAGCAGGCAGTGAAGGATAGAGAACCGTTAACATGATACAAAATCTGGAGACAAGGAACGCCTAACTGGAAGGCTTGGAACACTGCATCAGAAGACAGAGGAATTACATTATCAAAGCGAATAAGGACATACTTCTCTATCATCTGTTATCAAGCAATCGTTGCATTATCATCAGTTGCTGTAATGTTTGCAAAGACGTGTCAGTGATAAAGCTTCGCAAATATTTGACAGCAGCATAAAAAAAAAACCCTCATTCTGACCTCAGCCAGCCCTGCACAGAAAGCAGAACAGCCTTCATGTCACAGCAGATGACCCAATGAACAGTAACTGCATTCCTAAATCTAGTTGCAAGGTGAGGCGACTGTAGGCGGAAATCTAAACAAATTTTGAATGTAATCAACAGCAAATCGCCAAGAAAACGTAGACAAATGAATCACAAGACAAAACACGTCGCGTTTCGACCTCTTTGGTCTTCTTCAGGGAAGATACAACACACTCAGGACGACGAAAATAAACGAGCAATCACTTATCTTCATTCACTTTAGTGCAAAATGGGCGTTGAATCTTGCGCTGAAGTGAATGAAGATAAGTGATTGCTCGTTCATTTTCATTGTCCTGAGTGAAGAAGACCCAAGGGGTCGAAACGCGTCGTGTTTTGTCTTGTGATTCGTTTGTCTACGTTTTCTTGGCGGTTCGCGTTTTTTTAAATAACATTTGAAATTTGCATTCCTAAAGTTCATGACGAGACTTCCCCCCCCCACCCCCACCCCCTCCCCCACTGCCCCCCCTCTCCATCCCAACTCCACAGACATAAAGAGCTTGGTTGTTATAAGCGCCTATCCAAATAACTGTTTTGACGCTCATCCTACCTTCACAAATGTCACCCAACAGGGTTGCTTGATGTCAGTCAAGGCAATCAGCTGTACCAGCCAAGTCCTTCATGCAATCAAGGTAATTAGCTGTAGCAGCCCAGTCCCTTCTGCAGTCAAGGTAATTAGCTATACCAGCCCAGTCCTTCATGCAATCAAGGCACTTAACTGTGCCAGCCCAGTCCTTAATCAATCAAGGCAATTAGTTGTACCAGCCCAGTCCCTTCTGCAGTCAAGGCAATCAGCTGTACCAACCCAGTCCTTCATGCAATCCAGGCACTTAGCTGTACCAGCCCAGTCCCTTCTGCAGTCAAGGCAATTAGCTGTACCAGCCCAGTCCCTTCTGCAGTCAAGGCAATCAGCTGTACCAGCCCAGTCCTTCGTGCAACCCAGGCACTTAGCTGTACCAGCCCAGTCCCTTTTGCAGTCAAGGCAATCAGCTGCACTAGCCCAGTCCTTATGCTACCAAGGCACTTAGCTGTACCAGCCCAGTCCTTAATGCTATCAAGGCAATCAGCTGTACCAGCCCAGTCCTTAATGCTATCAAGGCAATCAGCTGTACCAGCCAGTCCTTAATGCTATCTAGGCAATCAGCTGTACCAGCCAGTCCTTAATGCTATCAAGGCAATCAGCTGTACCAGCCCAGTCCTTAATGCTATCAAGGCAATCAGCTGTACCAGACCAGTCCTTAATGCTATCAAGGCAATCAGCTGTACCAGACCAGTCCTTAATGCTATCAAGGCAATCAGCTGTACCAGCCCAGTCCTTAATGCTATCAAGGCACTTAGCTGTACCTGCCCAGTCCCTTCTGCAGTCAAGGCAATTACCTGTACTAACCCAGTGCGTCTGCAGCCAAGGCAATTAGCTGTACCAGCCCAGTCCCTTCTGCAGTCAAGGCACTCAGCTTACTAGCCCAGTCCTTAATGCAATCAAGACAATTAGATGTACCAGCCCAGTCCCTTTTGCAGTCAAGGCAATTAGCTGTACCAGCCCAGTCCTTAATGCAATCATCAAGGCAATCAGCTGTACCAGCCCAGTGCTTCATGCAATCAGCTGTACCAGCCCAGTCCCTTCTGCAATCAAGGCAATTAGCTGTACCAGCCCAGTCCTTTCTGCAGTCAAGGCAACTACCTGTACTAGCCCAGTCCATCATGCAATCAAGATAATTGGCTGGACCAGTCCAGTCCCTTCTGCAGTCCAGGCAATTAGCTGTACCAGCCCAGTCCTTCATGCAATCCAGGCAATTAGCTGTACCAGCCCAGTCCCTTCTACAGTCAAGGCAATTAGCTGTATCAGCCCAGTCCTTCATGCAATGCAGGCAATTAGCTGTACCAGCCAAGTCCTTCATGCAATCCATGCAATTAGCTGTACCAGCCCAGTCCCTTCTGCAGTCAAGGCAATTAGCTGTACCAGCCCCAGTCCTTCATGCAATGCAGGCAATTAGCTGTACCAGCCCAGTCCTTCATGCAATCCAGGCAATTAGCTGTACCAGCCCTGTCCCTTCTGCAGTCAAGGCAATTAGCTGTACCAGCCCAGTCCTTCATGCAATCCATGCAATTAGCTGTACCAGCCCTGCCCTTCATGCAATCCAGGCAATTAGCTGTACCAGCCCAGTCCCTTCTGCAGCCAAGGCAATCAGCTGTACCAGCCCAGTCCTTCATGCAATCAAGGCAATTAGCTGTACCAGCCCAGTCCTTCATGCAGTCAAGGCAATTAGCTGTACCAGCCCAGTCCTTCATGCAATCCAGGCAATTAGCTGTACCAGCCCAGTCCTTCATGCAATCCAGGCAATTAGCTGTACCAGCCCAGTTCCTTCTGCAGTCAAGGCAATTATCTGTACCAGCCCAGTCCTTAATGCAATCCATGCAATTAGCTGTACCAGCCCTGTCCTTCATGCAATCCAGGCAATTAGCTGTACCAGCCCAGTTTCTTCTGCAGTCAAGGCAATTGGCTGTACCAGCCCAGCCCTTCATGCAATCAAGGCAATTAGCTGTACCAGCCCTGTCCTTCATGCAATCCAGGCAATTAGCTGTACCAGCCCTGTCCTTCATGCAGTCAAGGCAGTTAGGTGTACCAGCCCAGTCCTTCATGCAATCAGCTGTACCAGCCCTGTCCTTCATGCAGTCAAGGCAGTTAGGTGTACCAGCCCTGTCCTTCATGCAATCAGCTGTACCAGCTCAGTCCTTCATGCAATCAAGGCACTTAGCTTACTAGCCCAGTCCCTTCTCACTAATGTCACATTTAACGGTGACTTCCATTTCTTCACAAGAAGGTCGACTCTCCGAGTTGACATGCAAACGGTTCTCTGATTCTCACAGCTGTCAGTGAAGGATTTAGAGTTTATACTTTAACGTCGTCCTTTCCATGTTATCTCTCCTGTCCTGCTTCTGTGAACACACACACGCAAAAGCAAGCACGCACTCATGTACGTACACACATATTTTCTTTTACCGTAAATGTTTTGGGCCCAACCTGTAATTTTGGACTTGGGCCTGGAGTACTGTCACGCTACAGTTCAGGCCCCTGAACGCACCATGATGAGGGCAGGATGTCAAACTTAAATATGAAGATAAAGCTAGTTCTATGGTGTGCGTGTGTGCGCGCGCGTGTGTGTGCCTGTATGTGTGTGTGTGTGTGTGTGTGTGTGTGTGTGTGTGTGTGTGTGTGTGTGTGTGTGTGTGTGTGTGTGTGTGTGTGTGTGTGTGTGTGTGTGTGTGTGTGTGTGTGTGTGTGTGTGTGTGTGTGTGTGTGTGTGTGTGAAACTGTTTTGGTACTGCTGAGACTTTTGAATGTGTGTGTGTGTGTGTGTGTGTGTGTGTGTGTGTGTGTGTGTGTGTGTGTGAGAGCGGAGAGAGAGAGAGAGAGGAGAGAGAGACTGCTGAGACTTGAATGTGTGTGTGTGTGGTACTGTGTGACTTGATTGTGTGTGTGTGTGTGTGTGTGTGTGTGTGTGTGTGTGTGTGTGTGTGTGTGTGTGTGTGTGTGTGTGTGTGTGAGAGAGAGAGAGAGAGAGAGAGAGAGAGAGAGAAACTGTTTCGGTACTGCTGAGACTTTTGAATGTGTGTGTGTGTGTGTGTGTGTGTGAGAGAGAGAGAGAGAGAGAGAGAGAGAGAGAGAGAGAGAGAGAGAGAGAGAGAGAGAAAAACTGTTTCGGTACTGCTGAGACTTTCGAATGCGCTTTTTTTCACGCATTCCATTTCCTTGTTAGCCTTGTTGGACTACCTTCTGGATTCTTTTGTCTTGTATAAATTCAATATTTCATGCTGGAGAATTGTATTGTCTTCATACAAGTTACTACCAAACTACATCACAACATTTTTTTTTTTTTACAAAGTGTTTTAAGTTATGAACACATTTCTACACAAAGTCACGTAAGTTCTCTATGTCGAACTCTTCAATTATTATAAACTACTTATCTTTTAGATGCCGTGTTCAGATATACCAGAGATAGGACTTAGAACTCGCATACGCTCACACAGACTCACATACATCAAACACATACAATGTGTATTGAACGAATAAATAATGGGGGGGAAACAAGTGCAGTCTCAAAGTTCATCAGTCATTACAACGATGACCTTTTGAAGACTAGATAAAAAAAAAAAAAAGGTGGAGGGCAAGGGGAGAGGGTGGACAGAACAAACACTGGAATGAAAGAGAGGGCGTTGGAATGTTTGTGTTGTTGTCCATCGAGACGACGAAGACCATCTAGTCATCCTGGGATCGGGGGGGGGTGCGTAGATGGCTGTTAAGGCCGACCTGCGTCCGGAAAGACCTATCACAGTACGGACAGGGAATGGTGGCAGCAGCTGGAGATCTGTTGAACACTGGTCTTCCTGATCATCCTGCGCTGCTCAGCTGCAGCCATTCTGTTTGCTTTCACAGGTCTCTGCACCTTTGCGGACAGCTGATCGCCGCCCATCTCTGTCCTGGGCAGTCTGCTCCCATGTTGTGTGGCTGATGTTGAAGGCCTTAATGGAGGATTTGAGGCTGTTTTTGAAACGCTTCCTCTGGCCTCCATGAGAGCGTTTGCCCTGTTGCAGTGCGCAAAACAATGGTTCTTTGGCAGCCGATGGTCTGGCATGCGAACTACATGACCTACCCAGCGAAGATGTGACTGCATCAGATGTGGTGAAGATGCTAGGCAGGCCAGCACACAAGTCCGGAATCTTCGCCCATGGTCTTCAAGTGGTGTGTGGGAATGGTTCAGTTTCCTGGAGTGACGCTGGTAAACTGTCCATGTTTCACAGCCATGGAGCAGTGTGGTGAGAACTATGGCCGATACACCTGATCTTGGTCTCTAGGGTGACGCTTCTCCTGTTCCATACGTTCTTGTGGAGTCTGCCAAAAGCGCACTAGCTTTGGCGAGCCGGGCATTCACCTCGTCGTCGTTGACAACGTTTCTGGACAAGGAAGGTAGGTAGGTGAACTTATCCCCGCGCGTCCAGTTGCTGTCCAGTGATGGTGATGACTGGCTCAGTTTATGGCTTCCCCGGGCTGGCTGGTGCATCACTCAGTCTTTTTCGTATTGATTGTCAAACCGAAGTTGTTGCGTTGGAATAATAAATCCTTCATTAGCATAACTATGAGGACTCTCATAGTCTGTCCTGAAAAAAAATAGAACCATTCATATTGCCTATGTACAGGCGTCTTTAACCCTATGATTCTGACTCGTCTGTGGAGCATAGCTGATGTGCTGGTCCACCCTTGGACGTGTCTGAAGTTGTACTGTCTTCACCTGTCAGCAGAACAGCAACGAGTGAGGTTGCGGGACGCACACGTCTATTGCTTGACGGTGGCTTTTTTTTTTTTTTTTTTTTTGGGGGGGGGGGGGGGGGGGGGGGGGGGGGGGTTGTTGTAGTTGTTTTGCCAGTGGGCTCTGCAGTCATAACCTATGGACTGGTACACCCATAGGAACGCTCCCGTGTAGGTTCTGTCATGCCACATCCAGTGGCCATTACACAATGACATTGACCAGGGAGCAATTATGTCCCTTTCGCCCCATGTGAACGCAGCGCAGGCTTCCAAAGGTGGCGCAAGATTGCTCCCAGCTGGTTTGTTCGACAGTTGATGACAGCTGTTCTCCGGGTTCCACCCGCACCTTTAGGTGTATCTTTTTCTGGGTCACCCTTGGCAAACGAAACGAAACGTACCACCTATAATTTTGTGGTATCCTCACCACCAAGGCTTCAAAAAGCAGTCCCGTGGCTCCTCAAAGCAGCCGGCGAAGGGAATAAAAACAAAATGAGAAAAAAATATACTGTAAGCGAATTAGCTGCATAAAAACTGAACTCATTAAGCCAAGAATAACAAAATATAGGGGTATCTGATGGCCCATCATGGAGGATCCATCCAAGGATAAAAGAGAGGTTAAAAGGTGTCAATAGTCGGAGTGGTTAGATCTACCATGTAATAACTCAAGTATGATCGGTCACTTACTGCTGACAGAGCTGAGAATTCTGCAGAACAGCTTTTTACTCAGATCACTAAAGACGTGTCATCACCTACTGATTAACCAAACAATAACAGGTTGAGCAAATGAGTAGGGGAGCGGGGAGGAGGGGGGGGGGGGGCAGACAAGAGTATGGTAGTATTCAACTGTCATTAAATCAATGGTCTTGCAAACGTTTGAGAGAGAGAGAGAGAGAGAGAGAGAGAGAGAGAGAGAGAGAGAGAGAGAGAGAGAGAGAGAGTCTGACAAAAAAATGGGAATGGAAAAGAAGGTGTTATAAATACTAAATAACCCAGCCGTTGTCTGGTCCTAAGTACAGAATGAGAATGGGGAAGGTTGTGCGTTGGGCTAGCAACCCGCCACGTAAAAAAAGCTTTGCTACAGAAACGCCAACAAGATCCAATCAAAGCTCGGGGGACGAGCTCAGGGCAGATGCAGCAATGCATTGTATGACGAGCAGGCAGGCAAGACCTGGAATGAACTGAGCTGGCTTGCCCAGGACAGAGAGGGCTGGAGGGAGCTTGTTGGCGCCTTACGTCTCGGGTTGCGGGATGAAGAGGATTAAGTAATAAATACTAAATCCTTCACTAGCAACTTATGAGGACCTTCGTCCGTCTCATATCGCCAGTCCGGAGGAACCTTTTCGGCGCTGAATCGACTCATCAGTGGGGCACGGCTGATTGTGTCCGTTCTCCCTTGGAACCAAATGGAGATTAAACCACATACAATTCTATGGAATTCTTACCATCAAAGATGTAAAATTCCAAAAGCAACCAACAAAAGGTAGAAAAGCAGAATGAGAATAAGACTTTGAAAGCAGATAAGCTGCATGAAAACTGAAGTCATTAAGTAATGGGTAATAAATGTAGGGGAGGGTGGATATTAGTGCTTATATTTTAGGTAGGATCCATCGAAGATACAAGGGAGGTGGAAAGACGCCTAGTGTTAGAGTGGTCCGTACAACGCAAGCATTTGTCGTCAGCTTAATGCTGACGCACTAAGAACTGTGCTGAACAACCTTTATTTGCACACATGTACGCAGGCACGCACACACACACACACACACACACACGCGCGCGCGCGCGCGCGCGCGCGCGCGCGCGCGCACGCACGCACGCGCACGCACGCACGCACGCACGCACGCACGCACGCACGCACGCACGCACGCACGCGCTCGCGCTCGCACACACACACACACACACACACACACACACACACACACACAAATAAGGATCCATTCACAGCCTGAAAATGAACACATATTTTTTTCATAAACCCCGTTTAAATGAAAATCCAACAAAGAAGAAGAAGAAGAAGAAGACAAAGAAGAAGAAGAAGAAGAAAGGCATTTTAATATCTAAGTAAGCATCCCAACCAGTGATCCATAGGAACATATTGTGCTGGCCGTTTTCAACTGTGTCTCAACCAATGATCCCTGTGAACACACTCTGCTTGGTATTTTCGACTGCGATTGTGTGTGCGTCATAAATGTCATTGTTAGCTTAAATATGGATGCAAACACATTCTTTTCCGTTTGAAGCTATATAAAAATCGAGCCACGAAACTACAAGATTTATCCGAAAGATAACGTTTGTCAGAGATCAGACAGCTTTTGGCAATAAAAGATGGCTTTCAGCAAAATCGGACAGTTTTCAGAAATGGAAGACAAAAATGGAAGCCAGCTTCAGTGATGGGAGACAGCTTTTAGCAATGGAAGGCAGAAATGCAAAACAGCCTTCAGTCATGGAAGACAGTAATGCAAAACGGTTTTCACCAATGGAAGACAGTGCTGTTCCACAGTTTTCACCAATGAAAGACAAGAAAAGGAGACAGCTTTTGAGCAATGGAAGACAGTAATACAAGACAGCTTTCAGCAATGGAAGGCAATAATGGGAGACAGCTTTTCAGCAATGGAAAAAAAAGTAAAGCAAAATAATGGGAGACAGCTTTTCAGCAATGGAAAAAAAAGTAATGCAAGACAGCTTTCTGCAATGGATGACAGTACTGTCAGTTTTCAGCAATGGAAGACAGTAACGGAAGACAGCTTTCAGCAAAGGAAAACAGTAATGCTAGACAGTTCTCAGCAATCGAAGACACCTTTCAGAAATGGAAAACCTTAATGTAAGACAGTTTCAGCAATGAATGGAAGACAATGATGCAAGACAGTTTTCGGTGATGGAAGACAGTAATGGAAGACATCTTTCAGCGATGGCAGGACTGCTTTAAGCAAAGGATGATAGTTTTTGGCAATGGAAGACAGCTTTCAGTAAGGGAAGATAGCTTTAGCAATATGCCAAATATAGTCAAAACATTGTTTAATCTTTTTATTAAAAAAAAAAAAAAAAGCAATACAGCTGCTAACATGGGTCACAAATTCATGTTTAAATTGAAAATAACCTTCATCACAATAACCTGACAAATAGCGCAGACAGGCTGTTGATAGATACTTTCCAAAGCATCTCTCTATTCACATACAAATATGTCCCCAACATGTCACTTGCCATTAATCCCACACACACACACACACACACACACACACACACGCGCGCGCGCGCGCGCGCGCGCGCGCACGCACGCACGCACGCACACACACACACACACACACACACACACACACACACACACACACACACACACACACACACACAATGATGGAGTAAATGCATAAATGGAGAAACACGTGGGGACATGACAGCTCAGGTGGTAGAGACTCATGTTCCTGGTGATCCTGGGTTTGCTGGTTCGAATGTCTGATGTGCCATTTCAGCACAGGAAGATTTTTTCTTCGGAGTAAACATAAGTTCTGATCCCATTTCCTGAATAATCCTTCGAATGAGACCATAAAGCGAGGTTCTGTGTGTGAATGCATGCATTATGTCTTGCCACTCGTAAAATCCCATAACCAATTTTTGGAAGGGAAGGCCAGTTTGGCCGTTGATATGGATAACACATTACACATAGAATGTACCGTGCGGGAAAAATCGAGAGAATGAAAGGGGGGGGGGGGGGGGGGGGGGAGCTGAGTTATTGATATTGACTAAATGACACGGGAAACAACTGAATGTAGCGCCAGCAGGCAGCTCTTGAGTCGGCTCTACCCAAATAGGCAGGCCTTTTTGTAAACGAGAGCATAGATTGTAAAGCGCTTACAGCTTGTTTTCTAACCGAGGATAGACGCTATATAAGTAACAACAACAAGAAGAACGACAATGATCATAACAATAATAATGCTGATAATAATAATAATAATAATGATAATAATAACAATAATAATGATAACAATTATCGTCATTATAATGTATGATAACAACAACAACAACAATAATAATAATAATAATTAGAAGAGAAGAAGAAGAAGAAGAAGCAGGTTTGCTAATCGATAACAAAATATACATATTAGTATTCACGATTGATAGTCCAACGATGACGATCCGTCTATGTGCACATCATCCACTGTG
The DNA here is from genome assembly GCA_016801955.1 of Conus betulinus. NCBI lineage: Eukaryota > Metazoa > Mollusca > Gastropoda > Neogastropoda > Conidae > Conus > Conus betulinus. The sequence goes on from JADBJO010000411.1 coordinate 320,574, forward strand.
AACTCGCATATTTTCTAAGATAGTGACGACCGGTCTGTGCAGTCTATGTAGTCCAGAATACATACCATCTGCTGTGAACTCCACTGGCATCTGTCTGTCTCGAGAGACAATGGTGAACTTGCGCCATGGATCAGAATTGCAGTGCCTGCTGTGGCTGAAGAGCCCGATCCTCCAGCGGCAGACTCTGTTGCAGTTGCTGCAGGTGAAGTCATGTTCATGAAAGTCTGTGGGTGCCGAAGCAATTCTTTACCGTCTGCGGCGCCTCGTTCCTCCCACTGGACCTCTCTCCACTGCTCTGCTTGCTTGATGCCGCCCTTGAACATGCTAGGCACCCCTGCCCTGGGTCAGGATGTCCTTATTAGGGATGCGGTCCTGCCAAGTGATGCCCACGAGTCTTCTGAGGCAGCGCTGGTGGAAGGCGGTCAGTCTGTGTTCTTATCGAGAGATAACATACCATCTGCTATAAACTCACGTGGGTGGGAAGGCGGTCAGTCTGTGTCTTATCGAGAGATAACATACCATCTGCTATAAACTCACGTAACTGCGATGCCGGTGACGATCTGCATATCATCTGCTGTGAACTTATACTGCTGTAAAACCAGTGACCATCTGTCTGTGCACATCATCTGCTGTGAACTCACACTGCTGTAAAACCAGTGACCATCTGACTGTGCATATCATCTGCTGCGAACTCACGTTGCTGTAAATCCAGTGACCATCTGTCTGTGCATATCATCTGCTGTGAACTCACACTGCTGTAAAGCCAGTGACCATCTGACTGTGCACATCATCTGCTGCGAACTCACGTTGCTGTAAATCCAGTGACCATCTGTCTGTGCATATCATCTGCTGTGAACTCATACTGTTGTACGCCAGTGACTATCTGACTGTGCATATCATCTTCAGCGAACTCACGTTGCTGTAAAGCCAGTGAACATCTGTCCGTTCATAGCATCTGCTGTGAACTAACTCTCTCTCTCTCTCTCTCTCTCTCTCTCTCTCTCTCTCTCTCTCTCTCTCTCACACACACACACACACACACACACACACACACAATAAAGATCATTTTGACTTGACACACACACACACACACACACACACACAGTGTTTGACACACATACACACACAACACGCATAGTGTTTGAACAATACGAAAACGCATCTCACAACTCTGCTGATTTGGCACCAAACGTCATGACAGTCTGACAAGGATCAAGCAACACCCTAAGTGTCTGGATCACAATGCAGCCAGTCTGTCGATGTCCTTCGTTCGACCGACTGCCTCACGCATCCCAGATCAGCATCCGAGTAACTGGACCACGAGGTCACGAATAATACACCTTGACTGCGGACGTAACGCGCTGACCACACCCCTGGGCACTGTTTCAAATGGGCTCCGCAACGTGCGCAAGTCAGGAGATGGCGGCAGGGTAGGAAGGTCAAACCTACTGTTTCGGTGTGACACAGGCGACAGGTCCGGGCCGCCCTAAGCCGCTCGTTCTCCGCCTGTAGCAGCTGGGCCCTTTCCGCCGTCCTTCTGGCATCCTCATCAACTCCTGCGGCTGCAAGAAGTCCACATACATCATTCTGTGTCGTCGTCATCGTCATCATCATCATCATCATCATCATCATCGTCATCGTCATCGTCGTCGTCGTCGTCGTCGTCGTCGTCGTCGTCGCCGCCGCCGTCGTCGTCGTCATTATCCTCCTGTGTCATCATCACGGAGGAATCCATACATCACCCTGTGTCACCATCACCATGGTGTCCACACACATCATCCTGTGTCATCATCACCCATGGTGTCCACACACATCCTGTGTCATCATCTCCATCACCATGGTATCCACACACACATCATCACCATCCACACATCCTGTCATCATCTCCATCGCCATCACACACCATCATCCTGTGTCATCATCTCCATCATCCATGTGTCATCATTACATGGTGTCCACAAATCATCCTGTGTCATCATCTCCATCACCATGGTGTCCTCACATCATCCTGTGTCATCATACATGGTGTCCACATATCATCCTATGAAATCACCGCCTACATTAACAATGAAAGAGGTAAAAGTTCTATCGCGCAAACAAACAGCGCTTGAGCCAGCTGTTCAAAACCTTTTAACAAAGCAACAACATTCAAGGCTTCTCCATAGACAGACCTCTATCGTAGGATGTAATCTCTAATCCTCGAACTTTGCTCTGCCATTCCAACTCTGCACATTGAGGGAACTCAATCCACCAAGTGGAAAAAGCCCTCAAGACATCATCTCCACACTCAGCACTGGCCATTACTAGTTTTCCCCACCTTCAGGTGGTAATGTAACTCATTGGCAAACATCTGTTACGAGACAGCTTCTCTGCCCCTCGACAGTAAGAGGGTAACTTTTAGTTCTTATCAGAGTATGGAAGACACCAGCAAGAGAGAAACATGCAGTTTTTGTTAGAGTGTGGGAGAATCAGTAACCAGAGAGAAAGTTATTCTTAGAGTATGAAAGAACCAGCTGCTATGGTGACGCATGCGCTTATTATTGGATTGTAAGAGAGTCAGCGACTAGAGAGAAATGTGTCGTTGTTGTTGGAACGTGGCACAATCAAGGGCCAGTGAGAAACGTGTAGTCATTATTTGATTGTGAGAGAGTCAACGACCTGAGTAAAACGTGTGGTTATTACAGGAGTATGGCAGAATCAACAGCTAGTATTTTGTGGGAGAGAAACAACAACTACTGTGACCCACATGGTTATTTCTTGGAGTGAAAAAAACTACAATTGAAATGATACGTCTAGATATTTCTTGAAGTGTAGGAGAATTTGTTAATGAAATTGAAACATACAGTTATTTATCGGATTTAGAGGGGACCAAACGGTTAAATGAAACGCATTGTTACTGGTAAAATGTCCGAGAATCAACACCGAAGTGAAATGTGAAGTCGTCATTGAAGTATGGGAGAATTAACAACTGTAAGCAAAATGTGAAGATATGGTTGGAGTGGGAGAATCGACAATGGAAGGAAACGTGTGTTCACTGTTGAAATGCGGGTGATGCACATAAATTGACAACAAAAGATAAAACCTTCCAAAAGACAGGAGTTTACCTTCCGTGTGGAAGCCAGCTTGTGCAGTGTGCTCCGAGTTGTCAGCCCTGTCGCTGACTGTGGTGCCCTCCCTTGACTGTAACTCTAGAATGGCCTCGACCACAGCGTCCTCATCAATGGCAGCCGCACCTGGGCGAAGAAAGGGATGTGGGGTTGGGAAGGGGGGTTACAGTGAATCAAGATTTATGCAACAGACCAGTGTTATCTTGAGCATTGTCTTTACTTATCATTTCTCCAATTCTTCCCCTTAGCTGAACTGAACTGTTTCGTGCAGGAGCTGAACAGTATGCTGACCTTCCTCCTATTACCTGGGTGTTGATCCAGTTACGTGGGATCTGACTGGTTCACTTCTTTACAGTTGATACAAGCAACGGAACACAGAACAGTCATGTTGTACGCTGAACTTCCTGCCATGACCTGAGTGTTGACCTAATTACACTGGATATGACTAGTTCACTTCATACCCGCTGATACCCGCAACGGCAAACGGTACAACCATGTGGCTTATTTTGAATTATAGGGTACTGGTGACCTCCTTCCAACTGACCCAGTTACTGGCCTAATTTCAATAGGTCTCGCTGATGCCCTTATACCTAGCGACCCTCACTGCTGACCTCATTCTGTTCACTGACCTGCCTGCTCAAGATGCTGCACTGCAAGTGTCACGGCACTGTCCGAAAAACCCATGTCCGCCCATGTTCCTCCTCATCTCCGCCGTCGTCCTCCTCGTCTCCTGCCCCGCGTTGCTTGGACCCCCCGCCACCCCTCCCCCGCCCTGCTGTTTGCAGACCTGGTGCTCTCGGGACTATGGTCTTCTTCATTCTGTGCAGACAGGACGTGAACCAACGTTTAGATGTCAATGCCACCGTGTTAGGATGTACTACGCCATCATTTTCTTTTGATCACATTCCTGTAGGTATGAAGATTGACTGCTCTCTATATATATGGTGATCATTCAAAAAGAATGTTTGACTTTAACTTCCGTAGACTGACTAAACAGAGATCAACGCTACAATCAAGATTCATTCAAGGTCTTACAAAAAGAATTACTTTAATCTGGAAGGTCACTCGAAAACATTGCAAATGAAACATGTTACTGGTGTGTCTTGTTAACTCCATCTTCTTTGGATACAGTGATTTAGTTGCTTGTCCGCGCGCGCGTGTATATGTGTGTGTGTGTGTGTGTGTGTGTGTGTGTGTGTGTGTGTGTGTGTGTGTGTGTGTTGTGTGTGTGTGTGTGCGTGCGTGTGTGTGTGTGTGTGTGTGTGTGTGTGTGTGTGTGTGTGTGTGTGTGCGCGCGCGCGCGCGCGCGTGTGTGTGTGTGTGTGTGTGTGTGTGTGTGTGTGTGTGTGTGTGTGTGTGTGTGTGTGTGTGTTTGGAAGGGGAGTTGGGAGGCTGACCAGTTATTCATGATCTCAGTCTTCGTTGACTGTTCGTTTCAAGGCATACATTTCTGCTGCAACAGCTAAGTCATGCAGACACAAGATACTGACCTCTCCTTATGATAGCATCCTATGGGCTACAAAGTCAGGAGGACATCGACATGTCCTTGGTATTTGTCTTCCTTCCTCAAATACATGTCACTGACTTTGAGGTCAGGAGACAGACACGGCCTCTCCGTGGTATTTGTCTTCCTTCCTCAAAATACATGTCACTGAGAGACAACGGTCTGTCAGGAGACAGGAGACAGGCACGGTCTGTCATTGGTATTTGTCTCCCTTCCTCAAAATACATGTCACTGACTTTGAGGTCAGGAGACAGGCACGGTCTGTCATTGGTATTTGTCTTTCTTCCTCGAAATACCTGTCACTGACTTCAAGGTCAGGACTGGGTACATGGGCGTGGCATTTGTCTTCTTTCTCAAACACACATCACTGATTTCAAGTTCAGCACAAGGACACGGGAATGGTATCTGTCTTCCTTTTTCAGCAAATGTTACCGACTTCAAGGTCGGGAAAAAGACATGCCCTTGGTATTTGTCTTCCTTCTGCTAAAACACGTCACTGACTTCCGGTTCAGCACAAGGACATGCCATGGGTATTTGTCTTCCTTATTCAATTCACGTCACTGGCTTCCGGGTCAGCACAAGGACATGGTATGGGTCTATTTCTTCCTTATTCAATTCAAGCCACTGACTTCCGGGTCAGCACAAGGAAATGGCATGGGTCTTTGTCTTCCTTATTCAATGCACGTCACTGACTTCCGGGTCAGTTCAAGGACATGGCATGGATCTTTTTCTTCCTTATTCAATTCATGTCACTGGCCTCCTAGTCAGCACAAGGACACTTCTCCGTGCAAGTCGCATCACTTAAAAAATCAGTACCATTCACCGTCCAATAAATCAATTCAATGGCAACAGACAGACAGACAGACAGACAGACAGACAGACAGACAGGGTAAGTGCAGTCATTTCTTGTGTAGGCTTCGGCAAGTAGGCACGCACACAGACAGACGAACAGACCTGATGAACGGTCAGATTGTCAGGCATACTGATAGAAGTGATAGACCTAGTATCACTATCACTTCCCAAAAGCTGGTTTCCAACGAAGACACAAGTTCCTTACTGACCTGCAGACGACTCACACGCCCTGGATGAAGTGTCTGCCCCTGGTGTTCAGGAGGAAGCCACAATCGGGCCGCCACCGAATGTGCTCCAGCATGACGTCGTCATTGGCAGCCCAGGACTTGAGGCCCACCCCGCAGTAAAAACACCGAATGCAGTCTGCGTAGCCTGCCCATAGGGTGAAAAAAGTGAGCAGGTTAGGACCACCATCTGTCTGTCTGTCTGTCTGTCTGTCTGTCTGTCTGTCTCTCTCTCTCTCTCTCTCTCTCTCTGGACGATAGCTAATTGTGCAGTGTGTGTGTGTGTGTGTGTGTGTGTGTGTGTGTGTGTGTGTGTGTGTGTGTGTGTGTGTGCGAGCGCGCGCGCGCGTGCGTGCGCGCGTGTGTGTGTGTGTGTGTGTGTGTGTGTGTGTGTGAGAGAGAGAAGAAAGACAGAAAGAGTGTGTGTGTGTGTATATACGCGCGCGCGCGTACGCATGTGTGTCAGTGTCAGTGTGTGTGTGTGTGTGTGTGTGTGTGTGTGTGTGTGTGTGTGTGTGTGTGTGTGTGTGTGCGTGCAGTGTGTGCGTGCACGCGGACGGGCGGGTGGGCGGGTGCATACGCGCTGTGTGTGTGTGTGTGTGTGTGTGTGTGTGTGTGTGTGTGTGTGTGTGTGTGTGTGTGTGTGTGTTCTTATAGCTACTGTCATGATTAATTCATCACTGCATCTACATTATAAAATCTCTGCATGCCTGTTATTACTTATATTACTATCATTTTCATCATTATTCTACCCCGGTAATAAAATCGCTGCCTCTCCATACAGCTTTTATTATAGCTACAGTACCAACCTGTATTGTATTACATTATTATTATTATCATATATCATCATCATCATCATTGTTATTATCATTATTATTGTTGTTATTGTTATCATGTACACCCATCCACCACTCCTCTTCCCGCCACCGCCCAATGGTTACCCTCGGCCTTATTAAAAATATTTATTATTGTTATTATCTTTATTATTATTATATTACTATATCATTATCATCATTGTTGTTATCATTATTATTATCATTCCATCATCATCAGCATGTACAATTGTTATTGTTATTATATTATTATTATTATTATCCATTATTGTTGTTGTTATTGTCATTATTCATATTAGAATCCATTTACAATTGTTATTGTTAGTATAAATGTCATTATCATCATTATTGTTGTTGTTGTCATCATCATAGTATTCCTTCATTATTATAATTATTACCCTAGCTCCATCCTTCATTGATTATCAATAACATTATCTACTGTATTATTGTTTATTATCATTCATTATTATTGTAAAATATTATCATCATTATTATTATTATCTTATTATTATATCATCATTATTATGTTGTCATATCATTGTCATCTTTATTGTTGTTATTGTTATTATTGTTGTTGTTTATCATCATCATTATCATCATCATCATCATCGTCATCGTCATCGTCATCATCATCATCATCATCATCATCATCATCCTGCTAACTGCCTGTTTCCAGCACCTGCATAGTAAAATCCCAGGGGGGACCAGGGTGTCGGGGTGGAAGTGCTGTGTGAGAGGCCAGGAGGTAAAATGTGGCCTGGCGGTCCAACTGCCGGTAGTACTGGGGTACACCGCCTCAGTGATGTCCCAGGGGCGGCCGGTCGGACAGCGGGTTGAGGGACGAGGCCCCTGCCCCCGTGTCGCCTGACCACAGAATACGTTTATGATTGGTACGAACAGAAATCTTATACGAGGCAGGAAACGGTAAAGAGTTAACAACGAACGAGTTGGGTTAACTTCTGCTCCCCCGTGATAAAATGAATACCCTCATGATAAAATGAATACCCTCATGAAACATTCATCATAAAATCAAAATGGAGGTTACTTGAATCTGTTACTGTTCGTCCGTGCGTTTGTTTAACAATATAAAAACTGCCCCCCCCCCCCCCCCCCCCCCCCCCCCCCTCCTTCCCATTTTCCATTTGTCCTCCCGTGTAAAGAAACATTGAATAAAACCGCCGGCAGTTCAGTTACGACCAAAACGTAGACATTGAATAAAACCGTTGGCAGTGCAATTACAACGAAAACGTTGACATTGAATAAAACTGCCGACGGTGCAATTACAAACCAAAACATAGACATTGAATAAAACTGCTGGCTGTGTAATTACAACCAAAATGTAGACATTGAATAAAACCCCAGGCAGTGCAATTACAACCAAAACGTAGACATTGAATAAAATTGCCGGCAGTGCAATTACAACCAAAACGTTGACATTGAATAAAACTGCCGGCAGTGCAAAAATGCAACCAGATTGTAGACATTGAATAAAACTACAGGCAGTGCAATTACAACCAAAACGTAGACATTGAATAAAACTGCGGCAGTGCAATTACAACCAAATCGTAATTCATTTTATCTGAAAAATCGAACTGTTAGCAAGAAATGCCGACATTGGAACAGACTCGGCACCATAATCTATGTTTCAAAACACCACTGACAGTGCAATGGTATTTTCCTCCATATCATTTGAACAGCCATTCACGATTTTTTTTTTTTTTAACTACATGACTTCTTAAATGTTGTTTTCCTTGTCACTCTTGGTCGTATTTCTTCTTTCTTTCCTTAATCTTTTCCTCGGTTAAGGTTTCAGACAGGTCTTTTTCGGCGAAAGCTTCTCGAATTCCGGACGGCAAACACTAAACTTGGACAGGTACATTTTGCTATCTGCTCTGAACTAGGTCGACATGACAAAATGTTTGAGGCCAAAGTCGATTTAAAACACACCAGTGGTGGCATTTCTGCACGCAGATGATGTGTGCCTGAGAGGGCGAATCAAAGGACACAATTATTGGACAGGTGATTATTTCGAGCACTGTTATGGAACAGTATACTACAGTGTACTGCAGCGTAGTATAGCACAGACAGAGAGAGAGAGAGAGAGAGACAGAGAGAGACAGACAGACAGACAGACAGACAGACAGACAACAGACAGAACAGACAGACAGACAGGTAGACTGGCGGACAGATGGATACACAAACAGTGAACTGGACGGTGCAATACAATTTCAGCGTAAAATAGTATAGTACAGTATGACGTAGTTTAAGCTGAGCGGATTTACAGTATGATACAGATGAGCATGCAGAGAGAGAGAGACAGACAGACAGACAAATAGACAGATAGATATAGATAGATAGATAGATAGATAGATAGATAGATAGATAGATGGATAGATAGATGGGTGGATGGACAGGTAGATCAATGGATGGATGGATGGATGGACAGAGATCACAACACCCAAGCCTACCCTGAAAAGTTCTGCCTTCATCTCAGACCCCATCATCATCTGACTTTACTGGAACTCTCTTACATGACACCAGACTTTACAAGACATGTCCTACATGACACCAGACTTTACAAGACATGTCCTACATGACACCAGACTTGACAAGACATGTCCTACATGACACCAGACTTTACATGTCCTACATGACACTAGACTTGACAAGACATGTCCTACATGACACCAGACTTTACAAGACATGTCCTACATGACACCAGACTTTACAAGACATGTCCTACATGACACCAGACTTTACATGTCCTACATGACACTAGACTTTACAAGACATGTCCTACATGATACCAGACTTTACATGTCCTACATGACACCAGACTTTACAGGACCTGTCCTACATGACACCAGATTTTACAGGACCTGTCCTACATGACACCAGACTTTACAG
>JADBJO010000411.1:335000-362500 GCA_016801955.1 Conus betulinus
CAGTTACGTAATATCAACTGAATCTGACCCAACCCGCAGTGTGATTCCAACACTGACCAGCATGATGTCATGGTATCAAGTTGAGTGCGTGCATGCGTGCATGCGAGCGCGCGCGCGCGAGCGCACGCGCACGCACGCACACACACACACACACATACAGGCACACGCACGCGTGTGTCTGTGGTCAATGCTGATTGAAGGAGCTTAGTCACACACGCATGCGCACATGCATGCACACACGCATGCAGGCACGCACGCACGCATGCACACACGCACGCACACACACACACACACACACACACACACAGAGCAGAGAAGATGTAGACCACAACAGAGAAGGCATGGAAAGTGAAAGAGAAGATGTAGACCACACCAGAGAAGATGCAGACCACACCAGAGAGAGACGTAGACCACAGCAGAGAAGATGTGGACCACAGGAGAGAAGATGTAGACTATACCAGAGAAGATGTAGACCACACCAGAGAAGATGTAGACCACATGTAGACTATACCAGTAAAGATGTAGACCACACCAGAGAAGATGTAGACCACAACAGAGAAGATGTAGACCACAACAGAGAAGGCATGGAAAGTGAAAGAGAAGGTGTGGACCACAACAGTGAAGATGTGGACCACAGAAGAGAAGCTGTGGACCACAGCAGAGAAGATGTAAACCACAGCAGAGAAGATGTAGACCACAACAGAGAAGATGTAGACCACAACAGAGAAGATGCAGACCACAACAGAGAAGGCATGGAAAGTGAAAGAGAAGATGTAGACCACACCAGAGAAGATGTAAACCACACCAGAGAAGATGCAGACCACAACAGAGAAGGCACGGAAAGTGAAAGAGAAGGTGTAGACCACACCAGAGAAGATGTAAACCACACCAGAGAAGATGCAGACCACAACAGAGAAGGCACGGAAAGTGAAAGAGAAGGTGTAGACCACACCAGAGAAGATGTAGACCACAACAGAGAAGATGCAGACCACAACAGAGAAGATGCAGACCACACCAGAGAAGATGCAGACCACACCAGAGAAGATGTAGACCACAACAGAGAAGATGTAGACCACAACAGAGAAGGCATGGAAAGTGAAGGTGTAGACACCACACCAGAGAAGATGTAGACCACACCAGAGAAGATGTAGACCACAACAGAGAAGATGCAGCCATAACAGAGAAGGCAGAAAGTGAAAAGAAGGTGTAGACCACACCAGAGAAGATGTAGACCACACCAGAGAAATGTAGACCACAACAGAGAAGATGTAGACCCACACAGAGAAGATGTAGACCACAACAGAGAAGGCATGGAAAGTGAAAGAGAAGATGTAGACCACACCAGAGAGAAGATGTAGACCACAACAGAGAAGATGTAGACCACAACAGAGAAGGCATGGAAAGTGAAAGAGAAGATGTAGACCACACCAGAGAAGATGTAGACCATAACAGAGAAGATGTAGACCACAACAGAGAAGGCATGGAAAGTGAAAGAGAAGGTGTGGACCACAACAGTGAAGATGCGTATCACAACAGCAAAAATATGGACGGCAGACAACGTAAACAACAACAGAGAAGGTACGGCCTACTACAAAGAAGATATGGACCACGACAGAGAAGATGTAGGCCACAACAGAGAAGATGTGGGCAACACACAGAGAGATATTGACTACAACAGAGATGTCGACCACAAAAGAGGAGGATGTGGACCACAGCGAAGATGTGAACTTCAAAAGAGAAGACTTGAGCTGCAGTAGAGAAGATGTGATCACAAGAGAGAAGATGTGGACCACAACATAGAAGATGTGAATTGCAATAACAAAGATGTGAACCACTATAGAGAAGATATGAACTACAACAGAGAAGATGTGAACTACTAAAGAGAAGATGTAAACTACAACAGAGAAGATGTGAACTACCATACAGAGATGTGAACTACCACAGAGAAGCTGTGGATCATGGAAGAGAAGATGTGGACCACAACAGAGAAGATATAACTACTTTAGAGAAGATGTGGATGATACAAGAGAAGATGTGAACTACAATAGAGAAGATGTCAGCTACAATACAGAAGATATGTACTACAATAGAGAAGATGTGAACTACAATACAGAAGATGTGAACTACAGTAGAGAAGATGTGTATCATAAAAAGATGTGAACTACAGTAGAGAAGATGTGAATTACAGCAAAGATGTGAACTAAAACAGAGAAGATTTGAACTACAGTAGAGAACATCTGAATTACAACAGAGAAGATGTGAACTACAATAGAGAAGATGTGGATCATAAAAGAGAAGATGTGAACTACAATAGAGAAGATGTGTATCATAAAAAGATATGAACTACAGTAGAGAAGATGTGAATTACAACAAAGATGTGAACTAAAACAGAGAAGATGTGAACTACAGTAGAGAACATGCGAATTATAACAAAGATGTGAACTACAGTAGAGAAGATGTGAATTATGACAGAGAAGATGTGAACTACTATAGAGATATGTGAACTACAGTAGAGAAGATGTGAATTACAACAGAGACGATGTGAACTACAACAGAGAAGATGTGAACTACAGTAGCGAAGATGTGGATCAAAAAGAGAAGATGTGGACTACAACAGAGAAGATGTAGATCAAGACAGAGAAGAAGTGGACCACAACAGGGAAGTGGATTGGCACAGAGATGTGGTCTACAGTACAGAAGATGTGGACAATAGCTTAAAAATATATATAGACAACAAAACAGAAAACTGGACTATAACAATGAAGATCGGGACCTCAACACCGAAGATGCGGACCGTACCACAGAAGATGTGATGCAAATGGAGAAAATGGGGGAAGAATAAGGGCGAGTGGAATGTTGGTGGTTGATGACAACACTTTTCTGATGAATGGTATTCTGCTGCCCTGACTGGGCAGATGAGTGTGTGACGAATGTGTGTGTGCATGGTAGGGTGGGGTGGATGGTTGTATAGGTGTGATTTCAGTCAGACAAAATAAAGAGAACTTTAACTGTGTTGCATATTGCCAAATATAGAGTAGGCAGCACATGTGCATTTGTGATGGTTTGTAAAATTTCTCCCCAATGGTCGACAAACTACAATGACTTCTGTTTCGGGACGGTAAACTGAAGAGTGCAAGGTTTGGGGGGGGGGGGGGGGGAGCAGGACAGGACAGGCAGTGATCTTCATAGTTCTCTGTCTTCGGTTTTTTGGAGCTTCACTATAGCCCAGAAATGAGAAATGACCCTAAATGCTTATGATAAACACACACACACACACACACACACACACACAGTGAGTTGTTGCTATGGAGTGTTATTTTGATGAATTCAGAAGTAGGTTAATTTTTGCAGTTTCATGTATGCAAACACAAACTTCAAGCTACCAATGTTAATACACGTGTCTGTCAGCATTACACATAGAGATATTTTCACACCAGTTGTAGAGAATTTGAATGGTCATAAAATGGACAGTACCTTTCTCTTTGATTTACAGTTCCTCACAAACTTTTAACCCACCCCATCCTCACCCTGTCCACCTATATGATAAAATGGTAATCGAGGAGTAAAGGAGTTGTCTAGTCCGAATTCATGACAGGAGTAATGCAGGACCAGCTTTAAAGAAGAACACATGTTCATAGTATGGGGCCACTAACAACAGATTTGCTAGCACACATACATATCCACAGAGAGAAAGGGGGGGGGGGGGGTTGTGGTGTGGTGGAATGGTTCACATTCTCTTTTTCACAGAGAGAGAGAGTATGGTACACTTTCTTTTTCACACACATACACATACACAAAGACAGAGAGAGAGAGAGAAAGAGAGAGAGAGGTACACATTTTACACACACACACACACAACCACTTTATTCTGACACTATCTGGCATGTTAAGCATTTTTATTTTTCTTCCATCAAAGAGCTCTCATGCTTCATATTCAGCAAAGGGCACTAATGCACAACAGCCAAAGCCTACATCACATACCTTGAAGAAATGGCAAGAAACAGATCGTCTGTTTAACATTATGGGATGTCATTTCTGTATTTAAACACCAGTAAAATGAAGAGCATGAAACAATGCAATTAAAATCAAATCAGTCAGCTCCATGCATCTTTCTTTAATTCATTCTTTTATGAACCACTTTATTAATTGTCAAAACTGCTTGCTTCTAACTTGTGGAAATTTTGAGGCAGTGAAGATTAAAATGGGTGCTCGAGCCGACAATAAAAGTTTAGATTAAAAAAAAAAAAAAAAAAACCTGGACCACCTTCCAAGACATGGCTAGAGTGTATCAGAATTTTCAGACTGCGTGTACTGTCATTCCAAATCTTGTACAGCCATGCTGACAGTATCACCGTTTTCGTAATTACTGAGAGTACATATACAGTACCTATCCTCAGATAAAGACCAATCTCGAAGCACTCATTTACAAAATCAGCTGCCTACCTACCTGGGTGAAGCTGACTGAAGAGCTGTCTGCTGGCACCAGTTTGTTTCCTGTGTCAATTGGTTGAATATCAATTATTCAACTTTTCACTTATTCCTTTGATCTTTCAAAAGAGGGTGCATGCTATATGTTTACATGTCATCCATATCAACAGCCAAACTGGCCTCTCCAGAGAAGTTGGAGGGGAGATTTTACATATGTGCAAATTGTCACGCATTCAGTCATACACACAAACTCAGTTTGTACTCTCATTTCACTGGCTGCATGTGTTCTGCAGAATCTGGGTGCACCATTCAGTTTAGGGTTAATGAGACTCTTTGCCTTTGATTTGATGCTGCAGATGTTACTCAAGAACTGTTGACAGACTTGTTCAACCTGTCACATGAGTCACCAGTAGGTGGTTTAGATCTCACAGCAGTAGGGCAGAGGACCAAGGACTACTGTTACGTACACGGCAAGTTTGATGGAGTTTGATGCCATGTTCTTCCCACATTTTCTTCCTCAGCCTGCCAAAAGCAGCACTGGCCTTTGCGATTTGCAGTGTCACCTGCCAATATGCCATCATGTATGGAAGAGGTCAGTGTGATGAGCCTCTCAACACATCTAAAAAACTTGTGCAGGATCTTCCAAAAGCCACTGTGAGGACCTGCAAATGCATCTATGTCCATACAACAGGAAGCCAGAATTACAGTTCACAAGTTTCAAAACTGAGGTGCAAGGGGTGCACTGCCAGAAAAGGGACCTGTCAACAATGACGACACGTTTGACTGTGACCGATTTGATCCGCTCCCTGTTCTCTCTCCTTTCCTCCCAACATTTCTCTACTTCACATGCCTTGGATTTTTTGTCAAGGCTGCAACTGATCAACATATGGTGCAGATTGTTTTTTCCTACATTTCTCTTCATTTCTTGAAGAACTTCAAGCGGTTATAAAAATTGAAATAAAAAGGGATAGAATAAGATGTCTGATGGGCGCTCTGCAGTTTTACCCATGACCTATAAAGGTGGCTTCCAAGTGCAACTTTCCATCCAATGTCCCAACAGTAAGAAAAGTCATGCTTGCAAGTTTTGTAAATAATCTATGTCAAGAGCACACATATGAATATCAAGGTAATGCTGTTTGAAGTTCTATATTTTGTTAATTAAAAAAATACCTTTGAGAAATGAAAAAGGAACTGGCACTTCATTCACAACAAAATGTTAAACTCTATCAAGAGATTTACCACAAACCTATCTAACACCAAAGCGCTCTTTTTAAGAACTGATTTAAAACTCTGGTTCCAAAGAACAAGACTTCATTACAGCACTCCCACAACAACTCACAGTTCACTTAAAATCATTACATACATATACAAATGTATGTATGTATGTACATGTATAGCCACAAACAACCTTAAAATTGTCTTCATGAATAATTCTCTCTCTCTCTCTCTCTCTCTCTCACACACACACACACACACACACACACACGGCATGTGAGGTGTGACTCCCTCCCTATCCTATCCCCCAAGAGACAAGACACCCATTAAGGGAGAAGAAAGGAACAACAGGAACAGAGAAGGGTTCACATCACATCAACACAAAGACATGACATCTGCTGCACTTCATGTCAGAGCAAAGCATCACCATTCAAACCACTGCCACATCATCAGCCAACATTAGTGTTGGAAGAAAGTTCTTATCGGTCCATTTTCCACCTCAGCACATTATAGGTGCCTGCTTGATGGTGTCTTTGTCTGTTCACTTGGTCAATGGGTCTTTTCTTTTCGCTGTGGTTAAAAAAATGTACCAATGCCCTCTTTTCTTCATGCTTCTAGCAACTGTTTTTCATTTCATGTCTTCTAATCTTCTCTGATCACAAAGCTTTGACCACCTGACACAACATGAATGGATGTTCAAATTTCCTCTGCCGTTCCAAAGCTGCTATGTACACTTTATTTTTACACATATTAGATGAACAGATAGAGATAAAAGTGACAGATTAGACAGACATACGAAAAGGATAGACTGACATATTAGGCAGACAAATAAAAAGGATAGATAGATAAACAGCTCCGGTATTCAAGCCAATCCTGAGTCCAATGATGCAGAAGGCAGCGTCGTCGGGGAAACAGCAAGAGGAAAGGGAAAGCATGCCGATTAGTTGCCTTGTATAACAGTCTGTACACCTACAATAGAAAGCAAGACAACTTTGAAAGCACACCGATTTGTAGCCTTGTGCAACAGTCCTTATGTCTAGACTACAGATAGGAAAAAAATCCGGTTGACTGAAAAAAGAGACAACAACTAGTAAGAATCCTTTTTTTTTGACTAGACAACTCCCATTTCTATATTTTTTATCAGTCATCAAAAATCACTTCTGACAATCACAACTGTTCAGCTACCTCTCTTTAACCACCAACAATCTCTTGTAAACCATCACTATTTCTATGATTACCTCTTTTAACCTCTAAAAATTCCTAATATATGATCATTATTTTTCATCTTTATCTACTTTCATCACTATGAACTCTGTTTTCAATCATAAGTTTCTCTAGACTCTTTTGAACACAAAAAAATCCCACTAAATCATCACCATTTCCATAGATACTTATTTTCAAACTATATCCATATACTTTTCACAAAACACAACGTCACTTTTTCATTCCCAACAATACACTTGATTTTAAACATACTTTATGAAAACCTGTATGACAATCTGCCTGTTCAACTTACGCAGAGTGACAATCACATATGTGTGTCATGGTCTCAGCTTTGTAACAAATCTAAAAGTGGGATGAGAGTGTCACACAAAACCAGGCCAGCATTCCTATAGGGCATGGCTATGTTAAGGTCAAGTGATAACACCAGCAATGAAGGGGGGGAGCAGCGGGGAAGGGCATGGACAGTGCAGGTAGGCATGGAGTGGAGGGTAGGCTACCTGTAGGAGACATGCAAACAGCGAGTAATACGCCAAAATAAGGATGCAGAGCGCTGTTGGCCCATCATCCATTCTTCCTTAAATCATGTACACATCTTAATGCTGAATTGTTGCAATGCTTGTCATTCTCTCATATTTTAAATAACCCATGATGGATATTCTATTTGACACTTCTATTTCAGATTTTCCCCACATTTACTGTCCATGTAAAATTCTATTTGATTCAATTACAAAGGCAGGCTCATGATGGATTGATAATGGTTACTGTGGAAACCAGGAATGGTGCTTAATGTGCTGTTTTCATTTGTTCCACCAGCCAGATCCACACCAATGACAACTTCTGGCTTTGTTATAGTCTGCAAGATGCATCCATATGTGACCAGTTTGTTTGTTCACTTCTGACAGAATATTCATTTATACACCTCTACTTGGTAGACATTGCATTACATGGTCTGATTTGGATAAAAATGAACGCTATTTGTTGCACTATGTTCATGAATAATAATAAAGCATACATACAATAAATGAAGAAATGAACCACAATTTGTGAAGTAAAATGTACATTCTATGATACTTAAAATGTCACTAAAAATGCAAATCATAAATAAACTGCATTCACTACCAAATGATATCTTCTCGCAGGTGATGGCTGAAAAAGTCAACAATGATGTTGTTCTGCCCTGTTTTGTTTTGCCAGCACTTATAATTTCCAAGAAAATCCAATGTAAAATCTAATGCTAAAATTTAACACACATACACACACACATGTCTACACACATGCCTGCCTCAAAATGGTATGACTTTATCTAATCTGTTACCTGTTTGAGTCAAAACATGACTCTGAAGTCTCAATCTGATGTCTCTGAATGACCGATTTCAAAAAACATCAAATCAAACAATCCATTTCAGCACTTACTGACCTGTTACAATTTATCACATTAACTAAACCATTTGAACACAAAATGACCTACTTCGAAACAGAATACCAACTTATGCATTTCAACACAACCCAAAGTGTTTGAACAGGGAAGTTTAAATAATGCATACTACGCATCATTCCAAGTTTGAGAGACATGTTTTCAATGACATATTTCACAGCACCAACAGCAGACATACTGGTATCAGTCTTTTCGACTTCCTGCACTTTACTAGCTAGTAACATCTAATGCCACCCAATGCATATTACAAACCAACGTACCTAACAAATTACTACAAACAACATCTAATTCTTGTAGTAAACAGGTGTCAGGTAGGGCATATGAGGCATTTCATACCATGCAGAAATCCTCATGAAGGCCCACGTGTCTCCAACTGAAACATTCTTTCCCAAGATAGCAACCAGTTTACAGCAAGGCCTTGCTGAAAGCAGCTTTGTTACTGGGCAAGTTTTTTGCAGCCAGCTGCTCAAGGCATTCTTCAAGCAGTTCACACTGCATGCTGGACTACTAGTGCAAGTGCAAGACCTTGTAGCATAGTCCAAGTTCATTGGGACCTTTCCTATAGTCTTCTACAGGCTGGTGACCTCTAGTTAAAGTCATATGAGGGAGATAACAGGCCTGTAGTTTGGTATGTCCAACCTTTCCTATGGCCTTCTGCATGCTGATGACCTCCAGAGAAAGACATGGTGAGGGACACTTTTCAGGGAAAGTCATGGTGAGGGGTCTGTCCCTATTTGTTTGGATCTTTCCTGCCGCCCTATGCAGGGCGTGTATCTCCAGTAATAGTCACGGTGAAGGAGATCAATAGCCTGTGGCATTGTTCCTGTTTGTTTGGACCTTTCCTATGGTCTTCTGCAGGCCAGTGACCCCCAGTGGAAGTCACAATCACAGAGGAGGCTTGGTTAAGATTAGCAGCCAGCCCACCCCATTGTCATTTCCTGTTTGGTTTGCCAGCCGGGGGTCCTCAGGCATCAGTCAATGGCACCATTCCATTGACTAAATCACCCTAAGACAAGGAAAACACATGAACAACAACTTCAAAATATGTTATGGAAAAAAAATTCACTGTGGTTCAATTCTATTCTGGCGAAAGGTGTTTTGTGACGGTATGAAGAAGATGCAACACTGGGTTATATACAGTACACTGTTGAGGGCAGAGTTCCAGCTCACAACTATGTTCACCTGACTACTGCATACTTTGGTTAGCCACTATACAGTGTTCCAGCTCAAGGCAATGTACAGGCTCATCTCAAACCACATCTAAATGTTCACTGGTTATCTATGCCCTTTGTAAGCCTGTTCACTGCAATTCCACACCAACTCCACTTAACTATCAATCAATTACCTCTGTTTGCCCATCAAGGGCCACCATACACTTTGTTTCCATATGGGATATGGGAAAACCTTTGAGCGTTAAGGCACACAATTTCAGGACAGTAGCTAAAAAAAGAGACCCTATTTGCAAAGTGCTTTGGTTCTGCTCTGAAAAATACAAAAGAATTTCAACTGGTGTCAAGTATGACTATGAATGACAGTGATAGATTGGTAGTGTGTAACATGACTCAAAAGTACAATGTCAGCATGAGATAATGCCTGAATTCCAGATTTTCTGTAACAAAGTAAATAACCACAGCCATTAGTTATAAGCTTGTCAGCCTCAAACACAGACACATGCATAGCAAACTATATCTACTGTTAGCTTTTTATATATCTTTTTTTGTTGTTATTGTTAGTATTTTGACCTTAAATTTTTGCTGGGGTTAAAACGAAAAAAAAGTACTTGGTTTTGAAAGTACAGTTTACACTAGTCTGATGCAAAAAAAGAAAAAAGAAAAAAATGGTTGGTGCAGAACTGTTATGTTAAAAAACTTGTAGTTAAAGGCCTAAGTTACCGTACAATGTTCTCGCTCAATGCTGGTTCATCAAAAGGCATGTCTAAATGTCTATTTCACACTTAAGAAGTTTGCTAGAGACGTTTCAATGTTGGTGCAAAGTCATTGCTCTCTGATAAACTGTATACTCCAAAATACAGACAATACAACCATGTTCCTTACATTTACAACAATACTCTCTGTATGTACAACCTAGTGTCTCAGTCTTGATCATCACAACGTTACTCTCCACACCCCTCTCAACAGCAGCTCTGCAAATCAATATTCTGCAATCATGCTAATGTCAATCATAAAATACAGTAAAACACCATTGAATTCAGCAAAGTAAAATCTTTACAAACAAGGAAACAACACATTCATTAACACATTTATTTTGTATATTGAGGTAAATACTACCAGTAGAATGGCTTTATATTTTTCTCTTCCCTATGTGTGTAACACAAAACTGATTGACTTGAATGGAAGCACAAACACAGAAAAGAAAAGACAATGTAGACAATGAGGAAGTAAAAGCAAAAGGTCAATACTAAAATCAGTTCTGCTCATGGCACTTGTGGCCTGTCCAGGAACCAAAAACAGAAAAAAAACGACGACAATGAAGGCATGCTTGGACTGCCCCCCTCTGTACAGTGATTAGTTCCCCCTGCAGGTCTTCATCAGCAAGCTTACTGCATCACAATCAGCCTCTTCCACAATCACAATGGGGAAATTGTTGCGGACAGAAGAAGAGTGGGGAAATTTCATTGTCTGTTGATTATGAATAGAATCAGAATGGGAAATTCAATCTCTTTCAGCTTCTGAAAGCTTTCCAACCAGCACAGTATGCTCAGGAGAAAAAGAGACAGGAAAGAAGACTGGTGACTGCGTGCAGTCCGTCTCTTCCAGCTTTGTACAGCCTGCCATCCAATGCACAGGACCACAGACAACACAAGACAAAAGGGAAGAGAGGTGACTGTGGGCGAGTTCATGGAAGTTCATCGTGGTGACAGGTCCTGCTGTCGCTCCATGAGCTGGGCGATGATGTTGGAGTAGTGAGGTCCAAAGACGGAGCGGTTGTGGGAGATGAGACGAAGGAACTGGCCCAGCACCTGGCTGAGTTCTTTCTCCATGGCGCTGAAGCCTGTGGGCACCTTCAGAGACTCCATGCGACGGGTGGATATTGACTCCTTGAAAAAGGACAACAGTCTCTGGTCTGAAACACACACATAGACTTCATTGAAGCAACACTGTCTTCAAAGCACACACACACACACACACACACACACACACACACATGCACACACACACACACACACACACACACACACATACATACACACATACACACAAACACATAATCTGGCAAAAAGATGACCGTTTGCTCTAGTGTTTTCTGAACAGGAAGGGGAAAGAACTCAACAGAGTGGGAGATATTAAGGACACAGAAGAGGAACACAGACAAACAGAGGAACACTGACTGACAGAAAGACATACGGGAAGAGTAAAAACATACAGACAGAAGAACAAACAGAGGAACACAGTCAGAGGAACACAAAGGGTGGAACACAGACTGACAGAAGAACACAGACAAAGAAAGAAAAATAGACAGAAAGAAGCCCATCGCAAACAGACGAACATACAGAGACACAGCCAGATAGAAAGACCTAGACAGAGGACCACACAGAGAACAACACAGGCAGACAGAAGAATATAGTCAGGCAAAGGAAACACAGAGAGACAAAATAAAAAAGGCAGAGGAACACTGACAGGCAGAAGAACAAAGACAGAGGAACGCAAACAGAAAAACACAGACAAACAGAACACAGACAGAGGAACAGAGAGAGAAGAACTCAGACAGACAGAGGAACATAGACTAAGGAACACAAATATACAGAGGTACTTAAAAAAAAAAAAGGGACGTAGACAGAGATAGGGACACAGATAAAGAACATACACACAGAGCAGAGGAACTTACACAGACAAAAGAATGTTGATAGAAGAACATACACAGGCAGAGAAGCAGAGAAAGAGAGAAATACAGTCACACAGAACAAGAAGAACACAGACAGAGGAACAGAGACAGACAGAGGAACAGACAAACAGAGGAATACAGTCAGACAGAACACAGAGGGAGGAATGCAGGCAGAGAAGGGTACACAAAGCAGACAGCAGACCACACAGGTTAAGATGATCCTACTCATTAATTAGGAGAAGGGGAGTGAACAGCCCCACAGAGAGATCAGAGACAGAGACAGACCAAGAGAAGGACTAATAGAGGAGCATACCCATCAGTTTGGTGATGGGGTTGTCTGGGGCGGCCAGACTGTTGATCTGACCACAAGTGCCTGCTCCATGCTCTGGTCCATGGCAGGGAAACCGTGCTGCTGCAGGCACTCGTTCACATCTTTCTTCACCTGTTCCCCCACATGGACCAGTCTCTCCTTCAGCTCTCTGCAGCATCAGTTTCATTTTGTAAAAACAGTGCCAAATCCATTTGGGTTCTCATCTCTAGAGTGAAGAGTGGCATCATCAGGAAAGAGTTTGAAGTGAAATGCCAAGTGAAGGGGCATATCATTTTATATAAATTGAAACTACAATAGGAAAATTAATATTTACATGAAACTACAATAGGAAAATTAAACAGACTGCAGCGTTACTGGAAAACATGGCAAAATATGCAAACAAACAAAACCAAAGTGTAAACTAACAGATTTTATGTACAATACAAAATGGACAAGTATTTTTTCAATGACTACTTCTTCAGATGTAACAAACAGCAAAACAAAAATGCAGAGTATTCACCAGGTAGCAAGCATATTCAGAGTGATTGCTATCTGAGGAGTTGTATTATTACTGAGATTCAGTGGAAAGATCATGACCATGGGGAGCAAACATACCTGACTTATTTCCAGAAATGTCATTAATCACCTTCAAATTAGGCTGCGTCTCTTTTAGATGCAATCAGTTCACGCAGTCCCTCCAAAACAGACTTTGTATTTTTTTTTTTTTTTTTTTTGTTCACTAAAGTTAAGTCCTAAGAGAGGCCCGTTTCACTGCAGTCACCTTATTTCATTGTTTCTGAAATGTGCATCCTTCTCTGTTAACAATATTAATTTTCATGGATTTGAATCTCTACATCTATTTCCTTCGTCTCCACATTCTATTTCTTTGGCAGTCTGTGGGTAAGTTTGATATGTTTGGCTTCAAGGGGGCATGTTTATTCAAGACAGGAGGGAAAATTTTAAAGCAACCTAGAAGTGCAATGTCTCAATTATTGTGTTAATTAGTCATTCATAAATCAGACAGAAATTCTTCCTGTAGGGAAAGTTTTGCAGCTGTAAATGGATATGCTTTTGCAAGGGCTATGAGGAAATTTGATATAATTCTTTTTGACCAGGTTACAAAAACTGGAAAATGATCATTTACACCATTCACTGGATCAGACCTTATAATATTTTGTAAACTTGTTACACAGATATGGTCAATTAACGTTTTTGTCTGAAGTGTTACACAATCCAAGATGATTAAATTACAGTTTATAAGTCTGTTTCCCTTCATAATAAGCTTTTAACAAGTCAGTATTATAATTTCTTTGCAGGAACATTTTCAGCACTTTAACACATCTTCCATCATGAGTAGATTTGATTGAACCATTCCACCTTTTCATCTGGATTTCTGTACAAGAGGCTAATTAAGACTGATTTAAAGCCTTTCAAATTAATTTGTATCCAAATACATTCAATTCTGTATCTGTCTAAGAACAATAACTGCTCATCATTTACAGAGTGGTGTACATATGCTACTAGGCCTGTTTCCAGTTTCACTTCAGCATCACGCCAAATAATACTATATCATAGAATTTCTATAGCACTGCTGGGAACCACAATATTTAATTGTGACTTAGGAAAACCAAAAGTATGTTAAACAAAACTTTTTTGATTTGACAGAAAGGTTAGTACTTCAGATGATTTGTTCAACAAATGATCAGCTACTTAAAGGCACTGCTGTCATGGTTCATGGATCAAAAAGAAAAACAGGTATACAGTATCAATACAAACCAAGGAAATCCAACTGAAACTATAATACTAAAGATAATAATGCACACATATAAGATTAAGAGATTGAAAGGGAGGAAGAGAGAGAGAGAGAGAGAGAGATATATATGGAAATAGGCAGAGATACATGCACAGAGAGAGAGAGAGAAAGAGACAGACAAGACAGACAGACATCAAGCAGCATGCTTTGTAGTATAGTTCAAGGTAGGAAAGATACACAGAGACAGAACACTACTGATAGGGACCACCCACATACATACATTATACATACATACACACACACACACACACACACCCATGATAAGACCTACTGTGTGTGTGCCTCCAACAGGATATAGCTGTGGGATTTGAGAGTGGATTTGAGGGAGGTGACCCCAGCAATGGGGGCGCCCACAGTGCTGTAGGTTACCAGCTGCACAGCCGCCACCTTGGTCAGCACCCCCACCTTCACCTCCAGCTCACAGAAACGACTCTTGTCCATCAGCAAGGTCTGAAAACACCGCCACAGAATGCTCATTAGAACACCACCCTGACCTCGACTTCTCAGACACAACTCTTTGTCTATCAGCAGGGGCTAAACAAACAACAAAATGCACATTACAATGCCCTGCATATGACCTCCATCTCTTAAACACAACTCTTGTCCATCAGCAAGGGGTGAAAACACCAGCATTAGCATGTTGATGTAGACATAAAATGCAATGAAACCCAGCTGTACCTTCATTGTGATACATTATGATTCCAAACAATACCACAGATACAGTGTATGTATGATGATCCCCATTAAAAGCTCAGGGTACAATATATCATCCTGGACAATAGCTTAGATATATCAAGATCCCGATCAGTATCTCAGACACAACATATTTTGATTCCAGATGGCAACTTTAATACAATTCATCATATTCCAGACAAAACCTCAGATTCAATACAGTATGATCCCAGACAGTACTTCAGATACAATTTATCATGATCCTAATCAGTACATCAGATAGCACCTTTTTGTTTACACCCTACTGTTTGTGCCACCTCAATGGTATTGCACCCCTACCGCTTATTCCAACTCCTTGTCCGGAGCTACAGCCTGGCCGGCCAACACATCATGATCACAAACATCACCTCTGATACACTATATTACGTTATGTACTATATTACGTTCCCAGTCAGTAGCTCAGATACATTACACTATGATCACAGTCTGTGGCTATGCTACACTTAATAATGATCCTAGACAGCACCTTAGATATAGTGCATCATGATCCTAGACAGTACTTCAGATATATTTATGATCCCAGACAGTACCTCACACATATTTATGATCCCAGACAGTACCTCAGACATATCTATGATCCCAGACAGTACCTCAGATATAGTACATCATATCCCAGAAAGTGCCTCAGATATGATATATTTATGATCCCAGAGAGTACCTCAGATATAATATATTTCTGATCCCAGGCCATTACTAAGTTACAGTACATCATGATCCCAGACAGTACCCCAGATTTGATACATCTATGATCCCAGAGAGTACCTCAGATATGACATATTTATGATCCCAGACAGTACCTCAGATATATCTATGATCCCAGACAGTTCCTCAGATATAATATTATATTCATGATCCCAAACAGTACCTCAGATACATTTATGATCCCAGACAGTACCTAAGATACGATACATTATGATACAAGACAGCACCTCAAATATATCTGTGATTCCAGACAGTACTTCAGACATGATGTACTTACGATCTCAGACAGTACCTCAGATTTGATAAATCTATGATCCCAGACAGTACCTCAGGTATGATATATATATGATCCCAGATAGTACTTGAGACACAGTACATCATGATCCCAGACAGTACCTCAGGTATGATATATTTATGATCCCAGATAGTACTTGAGACACAGTACATCATGATCCCAGACAGTACCTCAGGTATGATATATTTTATGATCCCAGATAGTACTTGAGACAGTACATCATGATCCCAGACAGTACCTCAGATTTGATAAATCTATGATCCCAGACAGTACCTCAGGTATGATATATATTTATGATCCCAGATAGTACTTGAGACACAGTACATCATGATCCCAGACAGTACCTCAGATTTGATAAATCTATGATCCCAGACAGTACCTCAGGTATGATATATTTATGATCCCAGACAGTACTTAAGATACAGTACACCATGATCCCGGACAGTACCTCAGGATACAGTATCTCATGATCCCAGTACAGGGTTTCCAGGTAGGCCTCGTTGAGGATGTTGGCTGGTGTGGCTTTGGACGACTGTGATGATGACTGGGTTGCAGGGAAAGGAGAGGATGAGGCAGACGATGGTCCAGCGCTGGCAGATGGTGAGGGAGAAGTGCTGTCCTGAGAGGCAGCTTCCTTCTCCGCAGCCAGCAGCTTCTCAAAGTTCCGCCTCAACCACAACTTGGTGAATTCTAAACCATCTGTGCCATTTTCTGCCACCACACCATTCCACTATTTCATTACATGTTTCTCTCTCTCTCTCTCTTACACACTCTCTCTCTCTCTCTCTTAACCCTTTCACCGCCATGGGCGCTTTTTGGCGACGACTTGGCAGATCGCCAAGGGCGCCTTTTGGCGACAAAGTAGGGTGACCTAACTCCCGATACTCTCACGATCCTAGTTCATGAGATAAAAAGCCAGCAATAAACGTCATAGTTGGGGGATGGTCTGGCTCATGCTCACAGCCATTTGCTTTGTCAGAACACTATTCAGTTCAGTGTTTTATTGACTTTATTCCGATTTGTTTTCCCATTCACTATGACGTCACCACCAAGCACTTTACGTACTCGACCTTGCCGTACATTTACCACAGATCAAGTGCTGGGAATATTGAATAGACAGTTGGTTGTTCCTAATACAGATGAAGAAGACCCAGACAGCCACGAGTAAAGAACGATAGTGATGGCTTGACCGAATTATTCCAACGTGAAGCGTTGGACCGTTGCCAACTTGTTATGACAGGCTGATAAGACGCCCACTTACTACCCTACCGCGTGTGCCCCAGTGTTTTTTTGCGTTGAGCCAGCCAACACTGACTGACTGTTCACTAACTCTATGTGAGGGAGCCAACTAAGACTTTAGGCAACGAACTTCACACACACGCTGTGGGCCCACTCTCGCTGGTCGAGGTTGAAGGGGGCGTGGCCAACTGACAAGTGAGAGGCGAGTATCACAGACGTCTTTCGAGTGGGGTGTACAGCTGATCAACTGAATGACAAGGGTTCAGAGACCAACAGGCACATGAATGACTTTGTGTTCATAAAAAAAAAATATATATATATATATTTACTGTTGAGAGTGAAAGGGACGTGTGTGTGTGTGTGTGTGTGTGTGTGTGTGTGTGTGTGTGTGTGTGTGTGTGTGTGTGTGTGTGTGTGTGTGTGTTTGTGTGTGTGTGTGTGTGTGTGTGTGTGTGTTCCCTTTTTCTTTCTTACATGTGTACCAGTTAGGCATAAGAATGTGTGTGTGTGTGTGTGTGTGTGTGTGTGTGTGTGTGTGTGTGTGTGTGTGTTCCCTGCTATTGTGGCTGTTTCATGCACTTTTCTGTTGGAAATACCATACTTTCTGGTCTTCAGTTGTGAGTGGAGTATTTTTCCTCCATTGTTGAGAGTTTGTTGGCATTCTTCTTTCTTATTTTTTACGCTTAGAAGAAACATAACAACATTTTTTTTTTATTTTGCATTTTTTTTTTCACTTGAAATCACTAAAAAAAATTGAAATTGTTGTTGACTTACCATTACTAACATGTTACGATATAATAAAAGTACAGTGTATCTCCTCCCATTTTACAAAAAATAGCATGAGATTTGGTTGTTTAGTTCCAGAGATATCCGCGTTTCACATATGCTGGTATACAATAAGAGCTTTTTTTGAAAAATGGCTGGCGATGGAGATTTATGCAAAATAGAATGTCTGGCGGTGAAAGGGTTAAACAGCTTTATCTAAGAGTTATGTATATGGATACATCCATATATGCCAAACCAAATCTTCTAACCTATCAGACTTCTGGTGTGTTTCAAGTTAGTGCATCCAACACCTACATTTAGGATTACATTAGGTAAGCATGATATGGATGCACAAAATCACTTTTTTATGTAAAGTGGTTTCACCTTAAAATCACATAACTGCCAACCTAGAGAACAAATAGGATTACTCTTGCTCCCATGATGAAGTATTTACATGCCCATAATGCAGCTTACAACACCAGATCACCAGGGAGGAATGCCAACATGAAGCACACAGAAAGTCCAAATCACACCAATTCAAATAAATAATATAGTGGATGAAGTCTGCTCTACACATATCTATTTGTATTCTGTTGATTTTTAGACTGACCACTGTAGTTGCTCATCTCGAGTCAGACGGTCTAGAATTCATTTGTAAAATATCACCTACTCAGAAAAATTTCGGGTATTATTCTTTGGCTTCACTTGTCTGTGTTTCTCACAATCTAGCCATCAGTTCACTACCTGGCTTCATTGTTTATGTTTGTCAGTCCACCACAAGCCATCAACATACTCCCTGGTGTCACAAGTGTATGCTTGTCAGGTTACAAGAAACCATCTGCTTATGTCCAGACTTTGTTGGCTATGTTTCTCTGATCAAACAAACCGTCTGTTCATTGCCTTTGATGTCTGAATTTATCAGATCATAATAATCCTTCTGTTTATTCTCTGGCATCCTTGTCTGAGTTTGCTACTTCATAACAAGACATCTGTTCATTCAATGGCTTAATTGCCTGTGCAAATCTTAAATAAGGAAGTTCCTTGCGCTGAACTCTTAAGTGATCTGAAGCGATCAAAGCTAAGTGAATTTTCGTTATTTCATTTGTTTGTGTCTCACCTGAAGAAGACCTACGAGGTCGAAATGCATTGTGTTTTGTCTTGTGGCTAGTTTGTCCACATTTCTCTGGGCAGTTTGCTATTATGCTAACATTTATTTAAGATTTGTTTTGATTTCTGCCTGCAGTCGTCTCACTTTGCAACTAGATTCATTGTCTGTGGTTTGTTAACTCAGAACAAGTCATCCGCTCAGTCCCTGATTTCACTGTCTGTGCTATCAGATCATAACAAGCCTTCTGTTCCATACTCTGGCTTTGTTATGTGTGTTCACTGTTTGTCAGACTACAAAAAGCCATCCATTTATTCCCTGGCTTTATTGTCTGTGTTTGTCGGATCATGGCAAGCCATCTGTTCATTCCCAGACCTTGTTGACTATGTATGGAAAATCACAATATACCATCTGTTCATTCCTGGGCTTTGTCGTCTTGGATTATTAAACTAGAACAAGAGATCTGTTCATGCCCTGGTTTTGTTGTCTGTGTTTGTTAGATCAGAAAAACTCATTTGTTTTTGTTCCCTGTCTTGGATACATTGTCAAAGCTTGTCAGATCACATCTGTTCATTCCCCGACTTTGTTGCCTATGTTTGTCAGATTAAAACATGCCATCTGTTTATTCCCTGGCTTCCTTGTCTTTCTCTGTTGAATCAGAACAAGTGATCTGTTCATTCCCTGGCTTTGTTGTCTGTTGTCTACATTTATCAGATCAGAGCAAGTTATCTATTAATTCCCCAGCTTTTGCTGTCTGTTTTTGTTACATCACAGCAAGTACTGTTCATTCCCTGGCTTTGTTGTCTACGTTTGCCAGACCAGAACAAGCCATCTGCTCATTCCATAGCTTTGCAATCTGTGTCTGTCAGATCAGACAGAACAATTCAATTATGTGAACAGCTTGGCAACAGACAGAAGTGGAAAAGGAAATTTTTATGGTTATGTGTAGTATACCCAATGACCTGTTGATAACAGAAAATGGCGAGGGGAATTCACAGTGACTTGTAGAACATCCAATGACTTGAGTTCAACAAACAGAAACGGTGAAAGGAATTCACAGCAATAGTACACCCAATGACTTGTGGACAACAAACAGAAATGGTATAAGGAATTCACAGCGATAGTACACCCAATGACTTGAGTTCAACAGACAGAAATGGTGTAAAGAATTCACAGCGATAGTACACCCAATGATTTGAGTTCAACAAACAGAAATGGTATAAGGAATTCACAGCGAGTAGTACACCCAATGACTTGAGTTCAACAGACAGAAATGGTATAAGGAATTCACAGCGATAGTACACCCAACAACTTGAGTTCAACAAACAGAAACATAGTACACCCAATGACTTGAGTTCAACAGACAGAAGTGGTGAAGGTAATTCACAGCGATATGACATACACTCAGTGACCTGAGGACAACAGACAACCACCAGAAAGGGGAATTCACAGTGACATGTAGAACAGATACTGACCCGAGGATAACAAACACAAGTGAGGAGGGGAATTCACAGCGAAATGTAGAACACTCAGTGACTTAAGGACAACAGACAGAAGTGGCTATGGGAATTCACAGCCATATTACATACACTCAGTGACCTGAGAATAACACACAGAAGTAGTGAGGGAAGTTCAAAGTAACATGTAGTTCACACAAATACCAGGAGGGAAGACAGACCTTGCTGTGTGGTGAGGAATTCATTGAACTTTTTCCGTTCATACTCCACTGACTGCTGCTGGAGATAGGGTCTGATCTGCTGGATGGTGAAGTTGGCCATGTCCATCTTCATCAGCTCCAGCACCTCAAAGATCTCCCTGAAAGGACACCTCTTCTGTCAGTCACACATCTACAACAACTCCAGCACCTCAAAGATCTCCCTGAAAGGACACCTCTTCTGTCAGTCACACATCTACAACAACTCCAGCACCTCAAAAATCTCCGTGAAAGGACACCTCTTCTGTCAGTCACACATCTACAACAACTCCAGCACCTCAAAGATCTCCCTGAAAGGACACCTCTTCTGTCAGTCACACATCTACAACAACTCCAGCACCTCAAAGATCTCCCTGAAAGGACACCTCTTCTGTCAGTCACACATCTACAACAACTCCAGCACCTCAAAGATCTCCCTGAAAGGACTACTCTTCTGTCAGTCACACATCTATAACATTCCAGTCCTTGCACTCAAAAAAAACAACCCCTCAACTTGTCACTTGAGTCTGTTGACCGGTCAAACCCTGTTACTTTCACAGGCGGCTGACATTTAACAAAGTCTATAATGTGGAAACAAATGAGCAAGGTTGTGATCAATAATTCAAAGAGATGGCAAACATGCATCTTCACAAGCTCCAGCACCTCAAAGATCTCCCTGAAACAACACCCGTTTCTGTCAGTCATATATCTTGTATCCACAGTAGTGTATTCTACTGAAATAACCGGTCATGGGCTACTCTTAATCTAGTGTCTTACTCTACATTAAGCCTTTCACTCCCGCGGATATAGCCACGGTTCAAGGGTCATCGCAAAATTGGATCATCTGACCGGTCACATGATATTGTTTACTTGCCTGCAAATGGCGGCTCCCATACAGCGACTGGATCATCTGACCGGTCACATGATATTGTTTACTTGCTTGCAAATGGCGGGCTCCCATAATGCGTGTTCGAAGCGATTTCTCAGCAAGTTTTGGGTCGATTTTGACGCAGTTTTTAGCATTTTGTAAAGTGAAAATAAGTTGAGCAGATCAACATGGCTGCCAGAAGATATACTGCCAAAGAGGTGGTGAGAATTGTGTTTTAAACACCGTACAATGGTGTGAAATTAGCAACGATGAAAGTGAAAGGAAAATGAAGGTTACGTGGTTGTCAATCATCCTGACATGAGTCAAGTGATTCAGATTACCGGGATGAAGATATTGATCTACCAAGTACATCAACAGATAGGGGGGGGTGGTCGTGCTGGTAGTGGGCGTAGTTGAGCACGTGATAAGAGAGGAAAAAATTGTTTAAATGTGGCACAAAAATTGTTAGAGTGTGACGCCAGTGACAGTGGTTGACAACACTTGTTATGTTAATTTTTTGCCAATTTTTTTTGTATGACGGATGAAGTGCTAGTAAACGTCGCATCTCAAGCCGACATTTGACATGCATTACTCAGTGCATCCCTGACCACACTGTGTGCTTTTTTTTTTAAGTAAATAATTGTACTTGGTTGTTTGTCCTATAGATTTGTGCACATTTCAATACCATTTCCACCTATGATTTATTGAGACTTGAATTTTCATAGATTTTTTTTTTCAAAATATTGTTTATTTTTTCTGAAAATCTTGGTTATCTTCCCATGATTGTGAGTTATCTCATCCTGTCAACATGAAATATATAATAATTATATTCTCCATTCATTTTCCTTCAAGAAAATGTGTACTTCTGTATGCTTTAGAGCAATACCTGAATTTTTGCGATTTTTTTTTTGTAAGGTTGGTGTTTTTCCCCCAAAAAATTACAAATAGTTCTGGGAGTCAAAGGTTAATGACTGACTGCTGCTAGCCAATGACAATATACAACACATCTCTTTCACACTCCAGCCAGCCAGTATCAGTCTGTGACACCTTGCTCACGCTGCACAAAGGCAAGCTGTCAGACACTCACTTGAAGAGAGGCACCACTTCCTTCTGGTCACGCAGGGTGGCCACCCGCTCATCTCTGACAGGGGCACACAGCCGGGCCATGGTACCCACCACATAGTTGGCATAGTAGAAAATGTCAAAAGCCTCATTCTCCATTTTCTGCTGAATAAGTTCCATGTCCAGCACCTCCATGATCTGGGCACGCAGTCGGATGTGCTGGGGCAGTAGTAACATCAAAAGGTTCTGCACATGAACAAACACCTTTCTGTACATAACATTAATGGGTCCATACTTTACAAGGCCTGCACATAACATCAAGAAAGGCCTATATGTAACATCAACAGCGCGCTTGTACATAGCATCAACAAGGCCCATGTACATATCAACCAGGCCCTAACATGATGTCTAACATGTTTGGGTAGTGGCGCGTTTACAAAGATGGCTGATCAGGCCAATCCTCACATTGAATAGTCTGATGCAGTGTGGGACAGGGCAGACTTGGAGGCGAGTCAGGCTGAAAGGTGGTGCTTGCTCTGCTTTTTCCAAAACTAATGTTTTTGCTCCTGTGCCTCCACTCATTTAAAAGTCTTTCGATCTGGATTTGATCATGGTGCACCAAGTTGAGCAGTCTTGCACAGCTTCTTCCCAGGAGGCTAGGGCGATGCTACAGCACTTCAGTGAGGCCTACAGTGTGTCTTTTAGTGCTTCTTTTATCCTTCATGGGAACACTTGCCTTCTAGCAGCTGATCATCTTTGGGAGATGATTTTCATCTGCACGGTGTCATGTCACATATACAGTTTTCTGTGGACCACCCACCACTTTGACTTCTTCCATTATTTCACACAACGCTGTCCCCTGTGGACCAATCACCTTCTTTTCTTCAGTCATGTCACAAATGCTGTCTTCAGTACACAACTCGCTTCTTTGACTTCTTTCATCATGACACATACGCTGTTCTCATTACCCCACTCACCTTTTTGACTTCTTCAATCACATCACATACGCCGTCCTCAGTACACATCTCACCGCTGACTTCTTCCATCATGTCACACACAGTATACATCTCACCGCTGACTTCTTCATCATCATGTCACAAACAGTATACATCTCACCACGCTGACTTCTTCCATCATGTCACACACAGTATACATCTCACATCTGACTTCTTCCATCATGTCACACACAGTATACATCTCACCGCTGACTTCTTCCATCATGTCACACACAGTATACATCTCACCGCTGACTTCTTCCATCATGTCACACACAGTATACATCTCACCGCTGACTTCTTCCATCATGTCACACACAGTATACATCTCACCGCTGACTTCTTCCATCATGTCACACACAGTATACATCTCACCGCTGACTTCTTCCGTCATGTCACACACAGTATACATCTCACATCTGACTTCTTCCGTCATGTCACACACAGTATACATCTCACCGCTGACTTCTTCCATCATGTCACACACAGTATACATCTCACCGCTGACTTCTTCCATCATGTCACACACAGTATACATCTCACCGCTGACTTCTTCCATCATGTCACACACACAGTATACATCTCCACTTCTGACTTCTTCCATCATGACTTCTTCCATCATGTCCATCACACACAGTATATATCTCACCGCTGATTTCTTCCATCATGTCACACACACACTATCCTCAGTACACATCTCACTTCTGACTTCTTCCATCATGTCACATACACTGTTCTCACTACACACTCACCTCTTTGACTATTTCCATCATGTCACACACACACTGTTCTCACTACACAACTCACCTCTTTGACTATTTCCATCATGTCACACACACTGTTCTCACTACACAACTCACCTCTTTGACTATTTCCATCATGTCACACACACTGTTCTCACTACACAACTCACCTCTTTGACTATTTCCATCATGTCACACACACTGTTCTCACTACACAACTCACCTCTTTGACTATTTCCATCATGTCTCATACACACTGTTCTCACTACTACACAACTCACCTCTTTGACTATTTCCATCATGTCACACACACTGTTCTCACTACAAAACTCACCTCTTGACTATATTCCATCATGTCTCACACACACTGTTCTCACTACACAACTCACCTCTTTGACTATTTCCATCATGTCACACACACTGTTCTCACTACACAACTCACCTCTTTGACTATTTCCATCATGTCACACACACTGTTCTCACTACACAACTCACCTCTTTGACTATTTCCATCATGTCACACACACTGTTCTCACTACACAACTCACCTCTTTGACTATTTCCATCATGTCACACACACTGTTCTCACTACAAAACTCACCTCTTTGACTATTTCCATCATGTCTCATACACACTGTTCTCACTACACAACTCACCTCTTTGACTACTTCCAACATGTCACACAGGCTGTCCTCATCACACCGCTCACCTCTTTGATGTATTCAATCATGTCACACACACTGTCCTCGTTACACCGCTCACCTCTTTAATGTCTTCAATCATATCACAAATGCTGTCTTCATTACACCACTCACCTCTTTAATGTCTTCAATCATATCACAAATGCGGTCTTCATTACACCACTCACCTCTTTGACTTCTTCAATCAGAACCAGGGCATGGGAGAAGTCAGGGGGGTCTGCATTCAGTTTCTCTTCCAAGGCATCCCAGAATGCTTTGTGCATCACATCACGCACCTGCTTTTCCACACTGTTGACCCAGGCCATAGACAAAAAAAACATCAGATCAACCTGTCAAACCATCCTCTCTTCCACAGTCTATCATGTAACAATAGTCATGACGCTGTTGACACACTCCATAGACAACAGGTCAGCCTGTCGATTATCTCCTCTTGCATAGTCTATCATATAACAAAATACACCTTTAACCCATTCCCACCTTCATCTTAAAAAAGATTTTTGGACATACCCCTCCATCCCTCGAACTCCATCCTGGTCAGATCGATCGGATCAGTACATCTCTACTCAACCCCTTGACTTTGGACTATGAAGCTGTTTTGTACTGTCATTTGTCTGATTACTATATCATACGTACAAACTTCATCACACAATTTCTCCATGTGGAAGAGTTCCAACACACTTTGGTAAGCTAGCTGATCCATTTATGTATGACCTATATGACTCATCTACAGGCCAGTGGAATCATATTGTCAATCATAGGCAAACATTGGCTATGAATCAGTGGGTGTCTGATCATAGCTCTTTGAATGCCTGCACATGCTTGGACAGAATGAGATTCTAATGGTTATTGCTGAGGTGCCAAGTCTATTGACAGTTATAACTGACGTAGTCTATGGGCATTTATCTTAAACTCACATGAGAAGATAAGTGGCACACTGAGGAGGAGGAGGGGGGGGGTGTGGTGCAAGCATTTTGTTCAGTCACCACATGGAAGCAGAGTAGTGTAAATACACTGGTTTTTGTCTCAATTCTGCCTACGCAACATGTAGACTGGCATGTTTTTCCTTGTCTGTGAGGAGGTGTTCTCCCAGCATCAAGGTAGATAAGAAATTCAGTGTTCTCTCTGGCATACAGGTGTTAAAAAGTGCAACAACTCCAGCAGTTGGGTTAAGGATGGAAAAAATAACCTGCCAACAGTCAGTTTCATGATTTTTATTATGTCATTTATATCATAACTGTGGATAAATTCAGTCCAGCAGAAAAGACTTAAGTGTTGAGATGGCTGCCATTTATATCCCTCTTCAAGCCCATTATATGGTGACAGAACTGGCAAATCAAACAAAACCTATCAGAGAATCATTTTGGTCATGAGTTCCGAGGGCTGACCTCCCTGTGTTCTATGTTGTTTGGATACTTTCCACTATCAAATGCTATGCCAGATGAGTTAGTCACAAAAGATGTCAAAACATGTTACATCAATTATGAAAATAAATGTAATTATGTATCAAATTCCACATGCCCAATCAAGAGAATCACTCTCTAATGTACATGTATCCACTACTGTGTTTATCAGGACAACTTTCCAGTCAAAACATCTAAAACTTTATTTTCAATAGAAATTGGCATTCTGCTGTTTTAACATTGTATTTCAAGCACAATATTTAATCTAAACTCTGACTGTCAAAAATCAAGATAGCTCAAAAGCCATCTAATAGCTCAAAAGCCATCTCTCAAAAGCCATCTAATAACTCAAAAGCCATCTAACCCTAACTTGTTCTAAATCATGATTTGGTTTCAAAAAAAAAAAAAAGAATATTCAATAGCTTCCAATTCATATAAACTTCAACAAAACTTCAGCAACTCCAAAATGACACAATGAAGGGTAAAGTTCTTGAGTAACTTTGTTTATTCAGACATTTCAAGTTTCAATGAAATTTTCTAGGTTATCAAAATAATACAGGCTCAGACATAAACAATCTGATTTATGATATATCCTTCATTAATTAAAAAAAAAACAGCAAAACTAGGAATTCCAAAGTTCGGAGGTCATCGTGAGTCTATCTCTTGCCCCAAACCACCCTATAACCCAAAGGACTGACCTGTTCTGTTCTGGTTGAAACTTTTCTAATTGAAAGTCATTGTTGACAGCAATCTCATGGGCCAGAGACATGTTCTTCACCCCATTGGCGGCATCCATCAGCTGATCAAAGGATGAACTTGGGAGGGGATGCTGCCCATCACACACAACAGAACACATCTTCTTCTCAAACAATCCAGCAACATGACTTGAACTTTCGTTCTGGCTCATGGTCAAGTTCTATATGCTGAACATC